>OX101755.1:102833379-103433379 GCA_944452675.1 Tachina lurida | reverse complement strand
ATCAAAAACTACAAGTGTTGATAGTTGTAAAAGTGTTTGCACACAAGAGCTAAATGTTAAAAAAAAACTTACTCCAAACACTTAATAAAGTACTTATGAAAAACATACTCGTACTAATAAATAATAGAAACTTGTAAACAATTAAATAAAAACTTTTGCAATCGATAGCAAGAGAGTAGTGAACTTGTAATTTTAGTACAAAAAAAATAAGGAATAGTATTTAACACAATATTTGTATGGACTGATTGGAAAGTATTAACTCGCTGTAATTTTTTAAATTTAGAAAGTGTTGACTTGCGGGTGCCATTTATGCTGAGTGCATTTGTACATAAGCATGAACCATATAGTACATAAGAGTGGCGTTAGAATGTAGGAAAAATATAAAATTTTACTTTTAAATTTAGGGTGGCGTTGGCTGAAGTAGTTAGCACGTTGACTACAAAACCGAAGGTCCTGGGTTCAATCCCTGTATCCGACAGTCATTAAATAACAACACTACGCATTTTTTTGATGTGCATTAGTGTCCCTTTGTGTCACTTGTTGTAGGAAAGTTCAAGTGATGAAGGCATAGTCACTGGCCACTGAACTATACCGACTTCAGCAGATACTAATCCTAATGTAACATCAGAGCGCCCTCCTTCCTTGTGTAGCAAAATCATCGGCGAAGTAAAATAATCAATAAAATGGCTACAAGACACAGCTTCAAAAAATTAATACGCCCCATTTAACATCAGAGAGGCGCTGCAACACTCCATTATCAAAAAACGTGCGAAAAGCAGAGTTGTAAAAGAATGAAGCTTTCCTCTATCTCTTCTTTCACCACCTGTCTTCTCTCTCACTATCCCTTTCCGAAAGAAGGTAACACCTAGTATTAGCAGTAGGCATTAATTGCCTGAGTGTTACTTCTCTTTAAAAAAAAAATAAAATTTAAGTGGTGAAAATTTGAGCGAGATAGGGGGTCAAAGTTGAAATATTGCATAATTCGAACACTTAACAACAATTCATTAAAAACTAGGGCAATTTTGCACCGATACCTCTCAAAATCGGCGAGGCTGCTCTGCTGAATTGTATCCAAATTCTTTTTGTTGAAAAAATTAACCCTTTGCTGTCATGTGGGTCAAAGCTATAAATTAAAAAAAAAAAATTAATCAAAATATGAATTACCGCAGTATGAATATTTATTTGACATAAAGTCTTTATTTAATTGGCAAATTTTGCTTGTTTTTATGGTTAAGCATTTTCTATATGCATTTTGTTAACGTTGAAGTCTAGTGACGAGTTCCATAAGCAGGAACAAAATGCATATAGACAATGCTTAGCCATAAAAACAAGCAAAATTTTCAAATTAAATAAAGACTTTATGTCAAATACTTCAATATTTTATGTGTTAGAATAAATATTTTATTTTTCTTTTTGCTTTTTAATACTTTTATTGTTGATTAAAATATATGCAAGAAGTTCCCAATAACGTCTTAAGGCCGGTTCACAATGAATCCGTCATGCGTTAAACTTCGCCTTTTTCAACTGACAGCTAAGTTGAAATACATGGTTTCTTATGAACTCGCTTACATTCAGTACGTGTCCGTCAAAGTACAAAATTTGGTCAACTTTTAACTTTTTGCGTACGTTGAGTAGTTTGACAGATATTGGTTGTATTTTTGGTATGTTCTGATTTAGATTTTTGTGTTTTGTCTGCCACAAAAATTAAATTAAACAAAAGAAATAAACGAAATAAATACAAAAAGTTTACTATATTAAATAAAATGGAACTGGTCAAATGCTTCCGTCAATAAAGTACTCATTGTGCCAAGCTTCTGCGTCGTTGCGTTAATGTCATTTCAAAAAGGCGAAGTTAAACGTATGACGGATTCACTGTGCCCCGGCCTTTACTATAAACATACGAATTTTGTTAGCTGAATTCAAAAAATTTTTTGGGTTAAAGTCTACTGACGAGTTCCATAAGCGGCAACGAAATGCATATAGACAATGTTTAACCATAAAAACAAGCAAAATGTTCAAATTTATCAAAATGTTTTTTTTTTAATATTTAGCACAACTGTAGCAAAAATACTTAACGAGCGAGTATATTAAATCCTCCAAGCTTTAGATTAACAATGACCCAATTAAAAACTTTATAGCTTAAAAGTTTGCAAACTATTTTTAATTGTGCTATTTTGGTCCGAAGGTGTATAAGGGTTAATGTGTTCGATCATAAAATATTTTTAAAGTCTTATTTGGTAAGGATTTTCCAAATTTCTGTAAAACATAATTTTGAAATATCTGCGACAATATAAGCACCATTTTTACACACATTACCCACAAGGGTTAATTTAAAAAATAGGCTTAGGGTATAATTTAGAATATTTATATCAGCACCTTGGTTTAAAACATTTATGTTTAAAATATTAAAAAATATTTGACAAGACTATTGCAAAAATACTTAGCGAAGGAATGTATTTAACCCGCCTTGCAATCAAAAACTTTTCAGCTTAATATTTTGCAAAACATTTTTTATTGTGCTATTTCGGCCCCAAGGTGCATAAAGGTTAATGATATCGGTCTAAAAATACTTTCAAAGCTTTAATTGATAAGTATTTTCTGGAAAAAATACGTTTTAAATATCTGTGAAAATATGAGTGCAATTTTGACCCACATGACTCACAAGGGTAAAATGAAAAAAAAGTTAAGGGTATAATTTAGAATGTTTATATCAGCACCTTGGTATATTTTAAAAATATTTATCAAAATATTTTTTTAAGCTTAAAAATATATTAAATATCATTTTGAAACCCCTCATATGACCTACAAGGGTTAATTTTCGAAAAAAAAGAGTTTATGATAAAAGTAAGAATGTTTTGAAAAAAAATCTGTTTAAAATTGACGAATTCTCTAATTGACTGGTGGTAAATCGGTGAATTTTGCAAAATTTGAACTTTGACATCAATGGGGCGGGGCGCTTTAGATCAAAAGTTCAGCATATCAGTTTTATACTAAAAGCCACAAAATTTCGCCTGGGCTTTTATGAAAATCCAAAGTTGCACTTTCAATGCTACTCTAATATACTGCAAGATCGACATAAATAAAAATATATTCAGTAAAATGCTACTTTGACTCGCATACGATGGGGTTCCGCATTGACACTACATTTGTGGACAGGCCATAACTCAAATAATTTCAAAAATAACTTTACAGGAGAAGGTGAAAACATAAACTGTGCAACTGCGTTGTACAAATGATTGTAAGATTGTTTTTTTTACACTATTGCAATAGATTTTTGTAATGAGGTGTACTTCGTAAAAAATACGAGTCAGGGCCTTTCTACTTAAGACCATCGATATGTAATACTACACGAATTTTTTTTGGTTATGGCGCTTGTTTGTTTTAAGCGTTTTTTTTTTTTTTTTTGTTTTTTGCAATTTTTTTGGTTCTTGGCAATTTTTCTATATTGGCGGTTTTTTTAGTTTGGCTTTTTTAATTTGGCGATTTCTTTTACAATACTACATATATTAAGTTTTAGCTTTTATTTTGCTTTGCCGATCTATTTCGGTTTTAGTGCTTTATTAGTTTTGGAACCAGAAAAATCTAAAAGCTGATTCCAGGATTGGGAAACGTACACTTTTTGTGATATATAAAACCAATTAAATAAAACTAGTTATTTCTTTGGTTATTAAATATATTTTATATTTTAGAAAGAAATAAATTAGTATTAAAATCAGAAAAATCAAAATTATCGTTTCAGGGTTGGGAAATTAAAAAAGAATTTTTTGGGTAAAAAAATAGCCAAAAATAATTTTTTTCAATTAAACATATTTCATGTTTTAAGAAGATCTTTACTCAAGATTTATTTATTTATTTTATTTATATGCTTAATTTTTATATGGATATATATTTTAAGTATTAGTTGTTTCCTATGCTCTCAGAATAGTTGTGTTTCAAATCGATGATCTTTAGTTGATACCTTGTAACGAGTTCTTATTAATGTTTGGTAAATGGAGATAAAACTTAAATTAATCGCTAAAGAACAGTCATAGCTATAAAATAAATTAAGGCCATATTCCACTTCATTTCCGTGAAGCCATTCCTTTCTGCTGAACAATATTCGTTGGTGAAGGGTATATAAGATTCGGTAGAGCCGAATATATCACTCCTACTTGTCTTACATCATATTGCTGGTTTGCCTGGTTATTACAAATTTGATTTAAGTCGCACTTTAAAAAGCACATTAAAGTTTTTTTTATACCCTTTACCAACAAAAATGGTAAAAGGGTATATATAGGTTTGTCATTCCGTTTGTAATTTCTATAATATCAATAAGCGACACATAAAATATATATATTCTGGATCCTTATGCATAGGGAAGACGAATAAGCGATGTCCGTCTGTCCGTCTGTCCGTCTGTCCGTCTGTCCGTCTGTCCGTCTGTCCGTCTGTCTGTACGTGAAATCGGTTTTCCGAAGCTCCCAGAAGAGCTAGAGACTTCGTTCTTGGACTGGTGTGTCAGAAATTTTCCAAAATAGATTGGTATTGAAATTCAATCGGGCAGACGATTGCAGAGCTGGAAAACTGAAACTTGATTTTGCCATATAAAACTAACTAGATAACACAATTTTTTTAATTTTTTTGATAAATAAACTTATTTTGCACTTCAGTACGACTAAAATTGGAATTTTAAATTAAAAAAATATAAAAAAATTAAAAAGACGTTTCCAGGGTTGGAAAACTTTAACTTTTTGTGTTATGTAAAATTAACTATGTCTAAAACTATATTAGTATTTTCTCGAGAACCGTAAGAGCTACATACCTGAAATTTGGACACAGTGTGTAGACCCTTGGCCGCTACAACAACAAATACATGAGAATTAGAAATTAAAGGGTGTTCCAAAACTAGCAACGAAAAATGTTAAAATCCAATGTAATATACATACAATTGTATGTATGTATGTATATACACTTGAAATTTATAAGGTTAGTGTATTTTTATACAGACTACAAAAATTAACACTAAAATTAAAAAAAAATTAACTTAAAGGGTGTACCATCAGTTAATGCAATTTTGACAACTTGCTGTATCTTGGAAACCGTAAGAGCAAAACTCTTGAAATTTTCAAAAACGGTAAAACTAAAAAAACTAAAAATTATAAAATCGCCAAACCGAAAAAAATCGCAAAAAACAAAAAAAAATCGCCAAAACGAAAAAAAGCACCAAATTAAAAAAAATTTCTAAAGCTAAAATAAATCGCATAAAACGGAAGAATTGCTAAAATGTAAAAAAATCGCCAAAATGAAAGAAAATCGCTAAAATGAAAAAAATCGCCAAAATAAAAAAATCGCCAAAACGAAAAAAACCCAAAAAAAAACAGAAAAAAATCGCCAAAATTAAAAAAAAACCCTAAAACAGGAAAAAGTCGCCAAAAACAAAAAAAAAAATTCCAAAAGGAAAAAAAATTCCCAAAAATGAAAAAAATCGCCAAAACGAAAAAAAACCTTAAAAACAGAAAAAAATCGCCAAAATAAAAAAAAATCGTCAAAATGAAAAAAAACAAAAAAAAAAACAAAAAAATCGCCTAAATAAAAATAAACCCAAAAACAAAAAAAAATCGCCAAAATGAAAGAAAGTCGCCAAAATGAAAAAAAATCGCCAAAATGAAAAAAAATCGCCAGACGAAAAATTGCTAAAATGAAAAAAGTCGCCTAAATAAAAATAAACCCAAAAATAAAAAAAAATCGCCAAAATGAAAAAAAAACGTCAAAATGGGAAAAATCTGCAAAATGAAGAAAAACCCAAAAACAGAAAAATATCGCCAAAATTAAAAAAACCTTCAAAAACAGAAAAAAATCGCCAAAACGAGAAAAAAGCGACAAAACTGAAAAAACCCAAAACAGGAAAAAATCGCCAAAAACAAAAAAAATTGCCAAAACGAAAAAAAATCGCCAAAATTAAAAAAATCGCCAAAACGAAAAAAACCTAAGAAAACAGACAAAAATCGCCAAAATGAAAAAAAATCGCCAAAATGAAAAAAACAAAAAAAAAATAAAAAAATCGCCTAAATAAAAATAAACCCAAAAATAAAAAAAAATCGCCAATATGAAAAAAAAAATCGCCAAAATGAAAAAAAATGCCAAAATGAAAAAAATCGCCAAAATGAAAAAACCCCAAAACGAAAAAACCCCAAAAAAATCGCCAAAATGGAAAAAATCGCCGAAATCAAAATAAACCCAAAAACAAAAAAAATCGCCAAAATGGAAAAAAATCGTCAAAATGGGAAAAATCTCCAAAATGAAGAAATTTATTAATTTTTTACAAAACAAATATGTATGTATGTGTCTGTATACTATATATATGTACGTACGTTGGTAAAGGGTATATAAGATTCGGAACAGCCGAATATAGCACTCTTACTTGTTAATATTTTACTATCTCTACTGATTACTATATATTACCAAATCTTTCTTTCATTATGCACATTTGATTTTCGTGTCCTTGTTTGGAAACTTAATTAGTTGTATTTCTAATAATATTTTATCAAAAGAGCATTCCCTACATTTAAACCGCATTTAAGGCACAATTATGTACGTATTATAACATAAATCATGCTGAGATAATAATGTTTGGTTTTCATAATAAATATTAACATAACGCTTAATAAGGCTTTTCTTATTCTCTTGTTACAAATTTTTATTCATATTAATTGTTTAGAGAGGGATTGGTTGCTTTATATAAACACAAACAAGGATAATAAAGGCACAGACAGGGTCAAAGGTTTTTTAAGCCGCTGCACGGCATGAAAAAGAAAAATACGAATAGTAAATGAATGAAATTCATTTAGAACAGAGTGTTTGCTCATTTTGAACTGAAGCATGGAATTTTGGTGCATATGTACTTTCTTTGATTGGCTGCACATCATCGAATTAATGATACTGTTGAAAAGACGACTAAGTGGCACCACTGGCAAAAACAACAACAACAAGAACAACAACAACAACAGTAACAGGAACAGCACTAGTAATATTAAAATAAATTAGAGTATAAAATCAAGGTTACCAAAGGGGTGTTACATTTAAGCGAGAGCCTCAACAGCGGCATCAACAAACAAAACTGGCATTAGCAGCAGCCGCATCGCACGGAACATCATACCCGAAAAGTTTGCTCATGAATGAATGAGTGACGACTGGTGACTGGTGACTGTTGGAATGATTGTGCGGATGGTTGGCAACATTGTGTATACAAAGTGCAGTTATTGGTAATTATCACCGCAGGCTGCAAATGTGTTGCTAGTTGTTCATACATCCCACAGCGGTAAAGTAGAGTGCACACTGCATGTCCTCGTTGTTTGTAAAACTATAATCTTCATAAAAGATTAACAATGTATTTTTGCACTTTTTTTGATTGAAAATGATTAAGGATTTTTTTCTTCTCTTCTCCGTTTTTTTTTTTTTTTTTTTTTTTGTTATTTTGCCTAAAATGTTTACTTAAGCTTAATGCTACAACAAAACTGAATAAAACCCAAAGGATTTAACATTAACAAACACTCACAAAACAATCGTAACCGAGATTGTGACAACAATATATCCAAATAGTCCAAATAGAGTTTTCGTTTTGTAGGTATAGTTATCAAGTATTTGGCTCATGCGCTATGTACTCGACTTTGCTTTAGTTTAGTTTTAGTTTTAAACAATACTGCTTAGCAGTTTGGTCTTTAGTTCTGATTGTTGAAGAGCCTTTTGTGTTTCTTTAGTTTTTTGTAAAACTAAAATAAACACACAGTATTCTTTTTGGATTTTGTGTTTATGTTTGAGTTTTTGTTTATGCTAAAATGTATGCTAATCTTTGAAAAAGTCTAGGAATTGTGACAAGGATTTATGGAATATTTAGAACAGGAGTTTTAAGATGTTTAGTTCTTTGTTTTTTAACACTCTAGTTCAGAAGAGGATCATGAGTAAGCTGTCTTGTAAATAAAGGTATTATATAAACAAACTTTTTTCTTTCTTTTTTTTTTTTTTGGAAAATATAAAGAATTCAAGTGGTTTGCATTGTCTTTAATTCACATTCTGTGAATTAGTTCTTTTTATTTTCTATTATTTTCAAAAAAAAAAATAATGCCATTGTTTGGCAGAGATTTTGATGGATGTACTTACGTACAGATCTTATGAATTCTTATTTTCTATATTTATGAGTTCAAGTACACCACTTTTATTTTAAAAAATCTCTTACAAATTAATGCCACCAACTGAATGGAACAAGACACTAAAAACATATTCTTCCTACTTTGATCATAAGCGCAATAATGAAGTCTTACATAAATATTACAGTTTCTAAAATAAGACAAATCAGTGTTGATAATAAATCGTCATATAACAATTCCAGTTAAGTTTGTACAAAATCCAACGAACTTGCTGCACCAAGAAACTACAGTGGCTGGCAGCTTCTTTCCTGTGTCTTACTTTTGATGACTCAGTTATATCTATCGTAAACAGTTTTTCCCTCGAAATATTTTCTCCTTTCCACAAATTGCAATGGTTAGCAATTTTTCCCCAGATATGTGTTCCTTTTTCTGATTCCCCTTATATAAATAATCAACAAATGGCCGCTTATAGGAGGGGTCTCGGGACATCTGCTCGTTGTGTTGGCAACGGGCACTCGTCGGCCCTCATTACAATGCCCAGCTTAGGACTGCTAGATATGCCCAGTGACAGGATAAACTGTGAACTAAGGTTCGACAGGACACATTGCCACCAAGGGCAATGTGGGACAAAAACGGTGCCGATGTGGATTCCAGAAGTCTATGTTGGTAAACGGATGGATCCAAAACGTAGGATGGAGTTGGTGCTGGAGTTTTTGGGCCCTACCTCTTTGCCCATGGGCAAATGGCCTACGGTATTTCAGGCAGAAATACCGACAATCACCAAATGTGTTGAAATTAATTTAAATAGGGGCATTAGAATTGCGCATTAGTTATCTTTTCCCATAGTCAGGCAGCTCTTAAGTCTCTTCTTTCATGGGAATTCGGTTCCAGGCTAGTTTTAGAGTGCTTTGATTCAATACTACAAAAGCTATCCAAACCGAACAAGGTTTCCATTTGTTTAATACCTGGCCGCAGCGGTCATCCAGGCAATAAGGAAGGATAAACTGGCCAGGCCAAGAAGTCCTCTGCTGCTGCATATATGGGCCCAGAGTCGTTTTGTGGCGTAAATCGGTCGACTGTAACATCTCTAATCAAAGAAGATGACACTTCGACCGCTGAGGAAATATGGCTGTCTTCTCCTGGTTTAAGGTAGGCTAAAGCTTTGATGCAGCCATTCACATATGTGACGCGCAAAATAGAAAGGGACCTAAGGGTAAAAACCGGTTTTGTTCAGGAGAGCCATTTTAAAGATTTAAATACGTGTATCTTTGGTGTACCATCACTGAGCGTGTTGGTATTGATCTCATTTGAAAGCGACACATCTCATGACATCAGGAACGTGTTGGTCAACCTTCAAAACGCGCGTAGGTCGTCCCTACCTCTTGTTTAGTGTAGTTGGTTTTTACTTTTTTCTACCTAGCGCGCTGTTTCCATGAGTTTGATATCAATTTTGCTCGCGTTTTATCGAATCCAGGTTTATTTTCTGAAATTATTAATTGTGAATTATAATAAATACTCATTTATAATTCTTGTAAATCGTGAATATCACTCTGTTAGTACGAAAATTTTTTCACATAACCTTAGAATCGTCGACTTCAATTTCATAAAACGCGCATATCTTTGGGAGGGAACACTTTTGGGGCATGGGATCGGTCTCATTCGATGCTCAGATGTTGTCCACATTAAAAAAAAAAGTGAAAATGGATTTTTTTTACCCTTAGGTCCCTTTCTCTATTGTTATGTATTTTGTAGTATACTTTGATTTTATTGTTCTGATTTATTCCTATTTTAATTGTTTTTTGAACTTTTTAATATTTTTGTATCAAAAAGGTATTTAATAAAAATACCATATATTATACGGATTTAACACTGGTGTCAGAAGTGACTATCAGATCATACAACAATGGAGCAAAACCAAGTGAATGAAATCATTGGGTCATTGGCTGAGGCAATTCGGAGTGCCGTAACACAAGCTACACAGAGCGCTGCAGCACAATTACCACATTCTTCAATGACAAATGGCTCGGTACATATATCTAAACCACCTCCATTCCACATGAGTGAATTTAAGAGCACGGAAGGATCATCTGTTTGTGAATATTTCGCCAGATTTGATTGGGCCTTGAAATTAAGCAAAATTGATGAGAATGAATACCAAACTTATGTTCGCGTTCACATGGGCGGTGAACTGAACACCGCACTCAGAGTCTTGGTAAACCCACGACAGCCAGAAGAGCTTGGGTACGATGAAATCAAAAAGGTATTATCGGAGCATTTTGACGGCAAAAGAAATATATATGCAGAAAGCTTCAGATTTCGGCAGGTCAGACAGGATACAAATGAATCCTTGTCGAATTTTGTTTTGCGACCAAGTATGGAACATTCTTGGACAGAATGTTAATTGAACAAATGGTTTTTGGACTGAAGTGTCGTTCAATTTGTGACGATATCATTGCAAGGCAACCAACAACGTTTTCACAGGCATATGAAATTGCATACTCCAAGGAGTTAACCCAACGATCAACAAATGAAGTAAATACAGATGAATGTAAAGAATTCGAACCTACATGTAAGTTGGGGTATATGCCTATCAAAACGAAAAACGACTCTAAGTTACGAACAAGTACGGCAGGGGTGTCAAATAAATGCTATGGCTATGGAGGCCAGCACTTACGCAGAGAATGCAAATTTAAAAACGCAAAATGCTATGCATGTGGCAAACTTGGACACATTGGAAAAATGTGTAGAACGAAAACGAACCAAATGACTGATAGTGACAACGTTGATGACAATGAACCTTTACAATTCATAAACCAGGTGGGTATTATAAAAACTGCTGGCGCGGCAGCAAGAAAAATAATAGCTGTAAATATAAATGATGAAAAAGTAGATATGGAATTAGATACAGGAGCGCCATGTAGTGTTATGAGCAAACAAAAATTTAACACTCTTAAAAAAAATATTTTCCTTAAAAATTCCGACCGTCAGTTCGCAAGTTGCACAGGACAAAGATTGAATTGTATTGGAAGAGCATTAGTAAATGTAAGTTTTGGAAACACTAAATGTAAATTGAACCTGTATATAGTAGATGACAATGTAGAAACATTGTGTGGTCGCGAATGGATCGCGCATTTTGCACGTGAAATTAATTTTATTGAATTATTCGAAACAAAAACTGAAACAAGTCCGTTTCATAATGACTTTTTTACACTAACAAAGCAGAATATTAATAGAATTTCAACTCAGACCCCGAAATTAACGACGGAACAACAATCTCGTCTGCAACAAATTCTATTGCAATATGATAGTGCATTTGGTAAGGTGGCTGGGACCTATAAGGGGCCTGCTATAAAAGTACACCTTAAACCCAATGCAAAACCAATTTTCGCTAGACCTAGGGAGATACCGATTGCACTAAGAGAGGCTTACGCGAGAGAAATAGATGCGAAGATTGCAGCTGGTTTTTATGAAAAAGTAGAAGTGTCTGAATGGGCTTCAACTACGCACGTCGTGACTAAAAAGAATGGCGGCATAAGAATAACGGGTAATTACAAACCAACTGTTAATCCCCAAATGATGATAGATGAACATCCTATTCCCAAAGCAGAGGATATTTTTAACAAAATGAAAGGAGCAACTGTGTTTGCACATTTAGACGTTACGGACGCTTATAGTCATTTGGTTGTTGATAAAGAATTTGCACACGTGCTGACGCTTAATACTCCAACGCATGGTTTAATACGGCCAACACGAGTGGTATACGGCGCCGCGAACATACCGGCTATCTGGCAACGCACTATGGAAACACTCTTACAGGATACCCCTAATGTAGTGAATTTTTTTGATGACATTCTCATATTTGCTAGTAATATAGACGAGCTTTTCAGAATACTAGAAACCACACTTAAAAAATTTAATAATCTGGGTTTCAAATTAAATAGACAAAAATGCGTTTTTGTTACTACGTCGGTTGAGTTCCTGGAGCACGAAATAGATGGCCATGGCATACATAAATCCACTAAGCATATTGATGCAATTTTACACAGCAACAAACCGGCTTCTATAGAAGATCTTCAGTTGTTTTTAGGCAAAGCTGCCTACTACTCAAACTTTATACCAAATTTGTCAACTCTGGAGCGGCCATTGCGAAATATACTTAAGACAGGAAAATTCAGTTGGTCTCAGGAGGCAGAGCAATCGTACTACAAGATCAAACAAATTCTGACTTCACCTCAAGTATTAATTCCATATGACCCTAATCTACCATTGATACTAGCAACAGACGCCAGCAAAACGGGTCTTGGGGCCGTACTTTCACATAGGTTATCCAACCACCAGGAAAGACCGATAGCGTATGCAAGCCGTACGATGACCATGACTGAACAACGCTATCCGCAGATAGATAAGGAAGCATTAGCAATTGTGTGGGCGGTCCAAAAATTTTTCAAGTATCTATATGCACGGCACTGGACGCTCATAACAGACCACAAACCATTGGCTCAGATACTTCGACCTGACAAATCGCTTCCTGGATTGTGTATATCGCGAATGGCAAATTATGCAGATTTCTTATCTAATTTTAACTTTGAGGTCATTCACAAAACTTCTAAAGCAAATGCGAATGCTGATTACCTTTCAAGAACGACATAAAAAACAGCAGGCAAGGGTACTGTTCAAAGGATAAGTGAAGAATATGACGAGTTCGATCATTTCATAATCAAGCAAATTGGACAACTTCCTATAACTGCAATACGTATAAGCCAGGAAACTAAAACAGATGACTATCTTGGAAAAATTGTTCAACTTCTACTAAGTGGAAAGTGCTTAACTGGATATGGTTACAAATCGCCAGAAGCTAACTATAAATTATCACATGGCTGTCTTACTTTCGAACACCGTATAGTTATTCCTCCAAAGTATCATAAACAGGTATTAGAGGAACTACATGGTTCTCATTTGGGCGTAGTAAAGATGAAAGGTATAGCCCGTTCGTTTGTGTATTGGCCAGGATTGGATAAAGATATAGAGAGCATTGCAAGAGAGTGCGATCAATGTGCAAAAAATGCTAACAAACCACCAAAACTTAGGACTCATCACTGGGAGTACCCAAAATCGCCTTGGGAGCGCATACACATTGACTATGCCGGACCAATTGAGGGCATGATGATTCTGATTATTACTGACGCATATTCTAAGTGGTTAGAGGTGAAGACCACTAAGTCTATTACTGCTGGTGCGACCATTGCGCTTTTGGACGAAGTTTTTGCAACCTATGGTGTACCGCTAATGATAGTGTCTGATAATGGAACAAATTTTACATCAGTGGAGTTTAACAAATTCTTAAAGAACGTTGGTGTAAAATACCATAAATATACGGCCCCATATCACCCCGCCACAAATGGACAGGCTGAACGTTACGTGCAGACTGTGAAAAATGCGCTTAAGGCAATGTGCACAACCAAGGAAACGCTTCGATCAAATCTAAATGAGTTTTTAAGGCAATACAGGAATGCGCCCGCCACATTACACGACGGGACAGTCACCTGCACAACTGTTTTTAGGACGTCAACTGCGAACACGTTTAGATCTGTTAAGGCCAGAGGAAGTTGACAGTAAAGTTTCGTCCCATCAATATTTAATTTCGCGTAATGAGAAACCTCGGCAGTTTGAAGATAAACAAACAGTTTACTTTTTGTCGGGGAATCCTCGAATAGACAAATGGCTGAAAGGAAAAATCAAAAAACGGCTGGGAGATATTCATTATGAAATTATGTTCAACGGTAAGTTATACAAACGGCACGTAGACCAGATTCGAAAGATGGGTTCGGATGAACAGAAACGTACAACGGGTTCTGTTGTAAACAAATCGTCATCTGGTAGCATAGTATGTCGACAGACAAGGCCTTTCAAGAACGTGTTTCAGAGCACTTCAAGACAAGAAATTCCACCAACTAACAATGAGGAATGTAACGTAACTACCGAATCGAAATCATCAGAAAATAATAGTGAGATATTTGGAACCCCACGAACTTCAACTGGTTTTAAAGGTTTTTCGGAAACAACACGAACATCACATACTGGAAGTCAAAGTTTTGCATCATCTACACCGAATGCAACAATCTCTGGAAATCAAGGTTTGGCAGCATCCACACCGAATGCAACAATCGTGGAACAGAAGTGTGATTTGAGACGGTCTTCAAGAATTCGGAAACCAAGGGTTTTGTTCTCCGCATGAAGGAGAAGAATTGTTATGTATTTTGTAGTATACTTTGATTTTATTGTTCTGATTTATTCCTATTTTAATTGTTTTTTGAACTTTTTAATATTTTTGTATCAAAAAGGTATTTAATAAAAATACCATATATTATACGGATTTAACATCTATGCTCTGTCACATATGGTGCTAAGGAATTCAGATACGGGCAGCTTCAAATGTAAAAAAAATTCAACGAAGGCAAAACAAAATTTTACGTGTGATAGCATCGGCTCCATGGTACATAAAAAACTCAAAATACGCAGGCAAATATTTAACAACACTCGAGTCTCATCCTAGTCCGCTTGCTCGTAATAACTTGAACTTTACTGGACACATCCGCTTAAAAAAGAGGGACACAAGGGCTCTAATACTCAACACTCCGGAGGAAAATGCTTGAAAATACTTTTGTTTTTGCTTATCACGACTTATGTATTATTAATAACTATCACTAAATTTATGTCCGACACTGTTCGGGCCTAATTAATTATATTTAGATTTAAGATTTGAATACTTATTGTTAGTTCATTTTTGAAGATACAATAAATAAATATATGTATTAAAAAAAAAACATTACAAGACTTTCGTTAACATTTCTTATTGATTCAATATGGTTTTTAATGGTCTTAAGATTTTGTTTTTTCTCTGGTTGAACTTATGACAAAACAACTCAGTTATCATTTTGATTAAAAATAATCAATTAAATGCAAAAATTAAATCAGCACTGTAGGTAACATATAATTAATTATAATAATAATGTTATATTTCAATGAATCTAAATAATTTATAACTATCTAGTGCGTATTTTTCAACTCGACTCAATTTATTTTGTAGAAAACAAAAATTAATTAATTAAATGTACCAGTTTAACTGGCAAAGAAAGTGGGACTACACGGATAAATATGGAAAAAAAAACATTTGTTATGCGCGTCGTCAACAACGCAGCAAATATGTTGACTCATTTCGCGATCTTGATTGAAGAATGGCAGCAAACGCTATAGATATATATAGGAATTTCTCCGAGAAATTCCACTTGTTTGTCGCGTGCGACATCAGAGCAAGTTTTACCTAATGTAGAGCTACTGACAGCCTACACAAATATATTTATAAAGAAGTAAAAAATAGTTTCGTGTTCTTTGAAAAAAAAAACAAGCATATTTGCTTGGTGTCGCACGCTACAAAAAGTTGACATTCCTGTGGAAATGCCCATATGTATATCTAAGAGGTTGAATAAAGCAAGGCCACAATTTGGCCGATTAAATGAAATATAGAATTATTCTCAAATAAAGCAGATTGCCCAAGAAAGTTTCCCGAATGTGAAACGTAAATAGTTTTCGCTATAAAACACCTAAACATGGGCGCCCAAATGCATATAAAATAAAATTCATTGATAGCCAAAACGCAATAAAATTTTTTATATATTTATTAAGGCTACCGTTTTTAATATTAAAACTATAAATACAGTTAATTCAAGTTTCAGCTCAAACTCCATAACAATTTTAAAACCAAAAGCTCAAATAAAATAGAATAAAATCTGTATGTACGACTGCACAACCTTGCACAGGGTTAAACAGTAAAATTGAAAGTTAAAAGTCACGGTAAAAATAAATTAAATACATAATAAGAAAAAAAGAGCCTCAAGCTCAAATACAAGGAGCTAGGATAACCGATTGCTGAACCGGCTGAACCGGCTGAACCGGCTGAACCAAAGTCTAGCCAGAAGAAGGAGTAAAGAGTTAAAAAAAAGCTAATGGTTAACAATTTTTATTAAGTTCACTCAACATCTTTAGCATTCAGTTCAAAACTCTCTTTGGGTTATTTTTAATTTATTTACAATATAAAAAAATGGACTTCTTTCTCTGCAAAAGGGAATTGTTTTTTTTTTAACATTCTGAACACACATTACCTGTTGGTAGTTAGTTTATGAAAATGAAATTAAAAGCAGCGTGGGAACGTTTCTGCTCTTTTCATTTTTAATATTAACAATAATAAATCGAACAACAAGTCACAAGTCAAGCAACAGCATCATAAAGTTGTTCATTGGCCGCCGTTTGGGCTTCAGTAGCACATCTTCTTGACTTTTTAAAGGATTCACTTATTTCATCTTCCACACGGACACGCTGAACAACAGACTAAGAATCATACATACGAGTGCATACATACATGTGTGAATAGTGAATATGTGTAGTAGCATCATCAAATCTCAAGGTGCAACCACTTGAATATGTTCAAGTCAAAATAAACTTAATTTAAGTTAAGATGATGAGGAAAAATAAAAATGAAAATAAAATAAGAACTACTACTCACCTCGCAATACAATTTGAAGTCATGTTGTTTAAAAATGGATTCTTAAGAAAATCGTCGTATTGTGGCAGAAAAGTTCTTGTGAAGGTTGTTTGCAATAGATGTTACCGAAAGGGCAAATCTTTGAAGTAAAATAAAGCAGTAAGACCATTTAAAGCTAACACAACCAATGTTACCGTATCTATCAAAATTATTAAAGTACAGTAATCTCCATTTAAATGATTTTTCAAAAATTTATTCATTCCATAAGCTATGACATGCTCTTTTAATTGATTAAGTTAAGCAATTGCCTGCTTTTTCTATAAATTAAGCTGGCAAATAATATTAAGCGGCCTTCAGTTAATCGGAAGGTACTGTAGTCTGTTATTCTACAAAGCTTATGCAACAATAGCTTTACTAATGTACTTTTAAAGGCAATATAAAACGGAAAAAGATGTGGCAATCTCCTGAGACATATTTCTTAATTTTTATTACAAAGAAATCTTTGGTTAAATTACACAATTCACAATTCCCATTTGGAAATAAAAACTGAACTAAGTCCCAACGAAATTTAATATGATAAATACCAAAAAAATTGTTTGCAACACTGATCCGAGTGTGGTGTGCTTTCAATAGAATTGCTCTACGCGCCATACGGCAACTGCATCCATCGACTTATTGAAAACAAAATTTGCAGATAAGTTCATGTCGAGAAATTCACCTGCCAATTGGCCTCCAATGTCGTGCGCTTTGACATTGATTTCTTAGCCTTTTCCCGCTTTCACGAATGCAGATATTATTAAGTTTTTATTCCTATTTTTATTTAGAATTTTTGTCTTTTAATTTAAAATCCAGCAATAAACTAAGAACTTATAGGCGAAATACTAAAAAATGTCAAGGCAAAACTAATTTTTTTTGTCTTAAGTAAAATATCTTGTAATTATATGAGAGACACGGAAACACATCTAAGGAAATTATGATCAAAATGCTTTATCTGGTAAAAATCGGATAATTTTTAAAAAAGTTACAAAGCTCAGAAGTTTTTTTGAGTCCCAGATGGCCAACTTTTGCCCATTGTAACTTCTCTTCAGCTCTAGCCAGAAGGTTGTCATGACATGTGTTATTAAGCCTAGGTGCTCCTCTACAAATGTTAAAAGTTTCATATAAATCCAATTAGTAGTGTTGAAGTTCCAGGTTTATTACCATTTATTTTGTAAAAGTCCCCACTGTGCAATGTAAATTTGAAATATACACCTGCATACATATCGAGCCATAACCGCTAAAATATCTTAAGCGACACATTTTTTGGATTTCGTTGTTTTGACGGAAATAATCGATTTTGGTAAAAAAATTTAGTTCGAAAATTATGTTGCTTAAGCTTTTTTTGGCGGTTATGGCACGATATGTACAAATATACACCTGGGCATTTCCACAGGAATGTCAACTTTTTGTAGCGTGCGACACCAAGCAAATATGCTTGTTTTTTCAGACAACACGAAACTATTTTTTTAACTTCTTTATATATTTGTGTAGGCCAGGTCAGCAGCTCTACGTTAGGTAAAATTTTAAGAAAAATCAAGTCACATTGTTCAGAAATACAAGGTTAATTGCTTGCTGTCGCACGCGACAAAAGATGTCTGTGAGAAATGCCCCTATGTATGTGTAAGAACCGATTTTTCAACCCAAAAAGACATACCAATTGGATTATATACATTTTCGTGAACGTGCATGATCGTGATAAGTTGTAAACCACTCGAGCGTGATTAAGAATTTTTTATTCGTGAGCGTGCGTGATCGTGATTTTTTTTTTTAATTAATATTTTACAAAGTAAAAAGGCTGATGAAAGACAATATAAATAGAAATAGGAAAGTCATTTAATCGTGAGGGCACAGCTCAAATTAGCAGATCAAAAAGAAGATATATTAAGCTGTTAAGTGAATTGAAAGCCTACAGGGCCAGCTGTTGAGAATTTTTGACTTTTCTTCGTTCTTCAACTTTTTTGTAGCTATTTTGCGAACAACTTTACAGGAGGAAGTATCTACTTTGGTCCAAACTTTTAAAATTTTTATGCAACCGAATAAACTATATACATTCAGAGATAATGTTAAGTGACATAAATATTGGGAAATCTTTATTGTACCGTATTGTCAATACATTAAGCGACCCACCCACTTGCAATATAATTGTGCAATTTTTTTTTTAATAAACAATAATATCGCCAATGAGTATGTCATATTTTAAGGTGGCACAGTATATTGGCAAATATGAAAAGCCTTTTGATTTTTATTGTACAATCAAGACAATTGTGCAATGTAACAAAGTTGCCACGTTCAATATTGTTCAGTATTGTTTTCGCTGTCAGAAAAATTGGGAAATATTTTCTTTGTGCATCTCTAGTGTATAGTATAGGTCCAAACGACAATAATATGTACAACTACATATGCAATAATATTGTATAATAGATAGGCCACTTTACAAGATATTAGTTTTGGCGCAATATAAATTAAAAGACATTTGAATTCATCCAATATATACTTTTACTGAGCAATATCAATTATTGCACAATAGTAGTGCAAGTGTATAGTTGCACTTACTCTCTTTGAAAATATTGTGCCATTTATTGCATAGTGTAGGTCAAAACGACAGTGATATGTGCAACAATATATGCAGTAATATAATAATATATGGGGCACTTTACAATGTATTAATTTTTGCACAATATAAATTAAAAGACATTTGAATTCATCCAATATATTGTGCTTATTGCATACACACACACTATATTACTGAGCAATACCAATTATTGCACAATAGTAGTGCAAATGTATGGTTGTACTTACTTTCTTTCAAAATATTGTGCCATTTATTGCATAGTGTAGGTCAAAACGACAATGATGTGTACAACAATATGTGCAATAATATTGCATAATGGATGGGCCACTTTACAAGATATTAATTGTGGTGCAATAGAAATTAAAAGACATTCGAACTAATAAAATATATTGTGCTTATTGCTGATATTATGCATACACAGACACACGCAATATCACAATTATTGCACAATAATAGTGCAAATGTATGGTTACACTTACTTTCTTTGAAAATATTGTGCCATTTATTGCATAGTGTAGGCAGCGTTACCATTTGTCAAGTTTTCCCTTTTTTTTGAAGTTTTTTGAGATGCCAAAAAGTTTTTTTAAAATATAAAGTTTTTTCAAGTTTTTTTTTATAAATATGTCCATAATTGAACTTTTGCAGTATATTGAATGAAAATATTAAGTAATGTTTGTATGCAATAAAACGATCTTATATTTTCTCACTCCCTTATTACTTCAACAGAGACTAAAGGCCCAGTTAGACTAACCATTTTTATTAATTTTCACATAACAATATCGATAAGCTGTTTTCTTTTAAAATTTTGGTACTTTTGTAGAAAAAAGTTTTTGTTTTGGAAAACAGTTTTTTTTTAGATTTAGGAAGTTTTTTTTTTAAATATATATGGTAACGCTGAGTGTAGGTCAAAACGACAATGATATGTACAACAACATGTGCAATAATATTGCATAATGGATGGGCCACCTTACAAGATATTAATTTTGGCGCAATATAGATTAAAAGACATTTGAATTAATCCAATATATTGTGCTTATTGCATACACACACGCAATTTTACTGCGCAATATCAGTTATTGCACAATAATAGTGCAAATGTATGGTTGCACTTACTTTCTTTGAAAATATTGTGCCATTTATTGCATATTGAAGGTCAAAACGACAATGATATGTACAACAACATGTGCAATAATATTGCATAATGGATGGGCCACCTTACAAGATATTAATTTTGGCGCAATATAAATTAAAAGACATTTGAATATTATTACTGATATAATCCATAAACACACGCAATTTTACTGGGCAATATCAATTATTGCACAAATGTATGGCTGCACTTAGAAGTCTTATAGTAGACTTGCGGTACCTTAGTTGCACCAGCTCTGTATTAAAACTGCTGAATTTATTTTAAACCACGATTTCAGGCTCTTCTAAGGAAAAATATGAAATTATTTTTATTTAATATTTTATTTTGCCTCTAAGAAGTCTCTTGCAGAACTTACGCACAATCACGAGTTTAACAAGAAACCAAAACTCATTAACAGTATGAGAGGGCAACATCTATAAACAAAGAAAGACAAAAAAAAAACAAAAAGAATAAAAAACTTGTCCAAAAATCCACAACAGCTAAAACAAAAACTTAAAATTAATGAAGTTTCCTTAAAGACAACAACAAAGTTTTAGGATATTATTTTTATTTTTGTTCGTTAATATTGCAAAATTTTTAAAACTTATGAAATCTGTCGGGAAAAAAATTCAACAGATAATTACCCCTATAAATTGTAAATGAAAATAAATAACACAAGAAGAGTTAGTTGGCGGTTTATTCCATATTTAATATTTTTTTTTTTTTTTTGGCTCTTTTGGTTTTCACGAAATAATGCATTAAAGTGTCTTTAATGTGTTCCCATCGTATTACCAGTTGCCAAAAAAAAAAATATCAAATACTCTTAAAAATGCTTTAAAGCTTTCGTGGTGGAAGAGTGGAAGACTTAATAAATTTTCATTTTCTGTTTTGTTCGTTGTGTTTATTGATAATTACTTAAAAATTTTGTTTTTACTTAAAGTTTGTGTTGTTGGTAATTTAATTTTTAGCTTGTGTGTGCATGTGCGTGCATGCTCGTTCTTTATTTTGTATAAAAGCAAGGTTAGAATGTCCTGCAAATGACTGCGTTAAGTATGCTTATAAAAAGGACAAAAAGCTAAAAATCATCTTGATTAACTGACCACTTATTAAATAAAGAAAAGTTCTATTCACCAGCACATAGTATAATTATGTTTAATGTATATTTTTCCTTCTACTACAAACAACATATGGGGGAATTAACTAACCCCCCTTTTCACGACAAAGCATGACAATATTTATGTGTTTGTCATTAGAGGCATTTAATTGCAATTAAATGTCTACTGTTATTTGAATCCTGTATAGTAAAAGCCAATTATAATTATACTTGGAAAACATTTGAATTTCCTTTTAAGCTAATTAAAATGAAAATTGATCATTAAAAGTAATTCACTATTGATTTTGCAAAAAAAAAAACCTGGTCCCGAAACTCTTCTCATTTTCCTCACTTACTGCCATTTTAAAAACTCTACTCCTTTTATATTTTTTGTTTGTTTGTAGTTTGTTTGTGTATAAAATAATATTGAGTCTTATATTGCACAAACACGAGCCACTAAATAATTTAATATGTTGGAAAAAAAAAAACACAAACGTGTATGTTTATTAAGTAAAAGTTGTTTAACAAGCAGCATATTTTATGAGACTTTAATGCAAAACAACAATTTACGTTGCCAACACATAACTTGTGACATAAACAACAACAAGTGCTCGAACAGACAATTTACACTTAAAATTTATTACAATATTTAAAATATTAAGCGCTAAATTATACCTAAAAACAAACTACTGCACAAACATTGAAAGAAATTTTAAGGCAAAATAAAAGAAAATATATTTTAAAGTTTTAAATTGTTTACCACATAAAGTAAATATTTTTATAGCTATGCTATTTATTGCGCGATATAGGAGTTAGGACGTGATTTACGAAAATAAACGAAACAAATTGTTTGATTTTGTTTCGTTCTTTGAAGTGAGTGAAAAAAAACAAAACAAAAACAATGAGAAGGATTGCTTAATATTGTTTTTGTATTTTTTTTTCACATGAGCACAAACCAGAGAACATCGCCAATCGACTGTAAGCCGGCTAACAGCCCCCGCCGGCCACAAGCAGTATATTAATCCGTATCTATTTTTTTTCTTTTGTGTATCTTCATAACTCAGTACATTTTAGACCTATTGTAAAAAAAATGTTTGTTGTCTGAGAGGGTATGTATAGCTTCCCATTGGTCGCATTATAAAAAAGTGGACGGGGATACGCCCACAAAATAATAATAAAATTTTAAACTTTTTTGATATTTTACTTATTTTATTGCTACGAAACCTATAAAACACTTTTGTTTCTAGTAATTACACAATTTGAAAATTAAGAAAATGGGTAGAGTCACGCCCATTAAAATTTAATACTAAGTATATTTCACAAGCTTCTATTTCAACGATTTTTACGAAACTTGGCACACACCCTAAGCTTAAACAAAGGCACAATCTTGCGTTAAAAAAGTGGGCGGGGCACACCTATTAAATTTTAGTATAATATTTCACGTGCTTGTAGTTAACCAATATTTACGAAACTTGGCATACACCTTGAACTCTTAAAAATACACAATCTTGTTTTAAGAATAGTATGCGTAAGCACGCCCTTGAAATTTAATACTATATTTCACTCGCTTTTACTTAATCGATCCTTCCAAAACTTGGCACCCACCCTGAGCTTTAAAAAATACTCAACCATATGCTAAAAATCGGAGGCGGGGCTACGTCCGTGGAAGTTTAGTATTAAATTCAATGTACTTCTGCTTATTAAAAGTATGCACTAAAAAGGTAAAAATAAAACTTAAAAAAAAATTAAACCGACTTCAGAAATAAGCACTAAAAAGCTAAAAATAATATAGATCTAGTTTTGTTTTTATGTGGTAAGTCTTATTAATTTTATCAAGAAGAAAACCACATCAAATCAAGAAGAAATCTTATTATTCACAACATTTTTTTTACTAAATTTCCGTTATTTTTGGCACCAAAAAAACAATCCATAGAGAAAAATTTTTTGATTCTATTAGGGTTTCTTATAAATTGTAAACTATAGGGGTTTCTTATTGCCTTGCTGATTTTTTTAAAAGGTTTTCTTTTTGATTTTATTAGGCTATCTTATTGATTTTTTCAATACGGTTCGTATATGATTATGTGTAAAGCATCTTATTGATTTTTTTTAATAAGGAAATCTTCTTGATTTTATGAGGTGTCTTGTTATTTCATATCTTTAAATAGACATAGAGACAATTTTTTATATGATCTTTTTAATTTTTGCATAAGAATGTTTGCACAATAATTTTAATGGTTATTCAGGCTGCTTGTTAGCATATTGGTTAGAGTGCTTGTCTTTCAGGTAGAAGTTGGCTGGTTCAATACTTGGTGAGTAAGTTAGTTAAGAATATAACATAATGTGTATGTATGTATTTAAAAATAAATAACATCTACAACATACTACATACATATATACATATGTATATGGTATAGAATTTAAATGAAAATACATAAGTACAGAGAATAAAAACTAATTTTTTTTTATTTTTTATTAAGTCGCCTAATAAAAACAAGAAGAAAATCTTATTGAAAAAATCATCAAGATAACCTAATAAAAACTACAAGATTTCTTCTTGATTTTTTCCAAAAGGTTTTCTCTATGAAATTAATAAGATTTCCTTATTGAAAAAAAACTATAGAGATTTCTTATTAATTTTGTTCTATTTTATGAGGTATTTAGTAGGCACTGTTTTCTCTGTGTAGTATTTCGTTGCTTTTAGAATACCCTTTAATTTTTAGCTGTCATATATTTCAGGTCCGTAGTTGTTACCCTTCTCGAGAAAACAGCATGTGCAAGACAGACACACACACAGACAGACAGTCATTTTCAAATTAACCCTGTTTACATACAGCCTTATTTATAAAAACAATTAAGGCTGAATAAAGAGTTTTTAAAACTAATTTTTATAAAAAATTTTTCGCATTAAGCCTTTATAAAGCCGTAATAACTTTTTTTTTATAAATAAGGACGACAGATTTTAATAAGAAATTTTTCAGAAAGAGTCTTTCACTAAATAAATGACACTTCGGATGACAGATATTTAACAGCTGGCAGCCTTGCTAGACTGGTGGTTTTGAAATCACTAAATGAATAAGTTTTTACATGTTAAAAAAAAAACTTACATATTATTTAACATTAATGGCTAAACAATTTAGCTTCAAAGTTAGTTTTATTATTAAATATTTTGTTGTTAAGAATTTTTGCAAAATATATATATTTGTATGAATTCGGGAAAACATTTTCAAGTTATACAAAATATAGCATAATTTCTCTCAGTGTATATGATGTATGTACATGTGTGTGTGTATGTACATATTTGTGCTTGTAGAAGGCGTTAAGGCTTTATTATAATATTAATGCAACAGTTGTTATGACAAGTATGACACAGAAAGTGCATGTAAATTAAATAATATTTTTCGCTGCATTTTAAATTCAGCTACAAATAATCGGGTGCTCGAATTGCATGAAGGTGTTTGCGCCAAACACAAAAATTCACGAAAAAAATATTATTAAAAATGACACAAAAAAGATAAATATTTGTATTAAAAAATGTTAAATCAATGCAAATAAAATTGAAGGTAAAACCAATTAATATTTACATAAATACATGAACAGGCTGTCATAAAGATACAAAAATTGCAAAACTTATCATGTTTTATGAATTGAACAACCTGTGCTAATTTTAATTTTTTTTTGCATTTCTAAGAAATCAGCACTTCATTTTTTTAAGTCAGGTTTCTTTCTTTGGTAATTTTATTATAACTGTTGTTTGGTTTGAACTCAATTTTTTTAGTTGAGAAAAAAAAAGAGTAAATAAAAATAAACTTTTAAATAAAAAAATGGTAGTCAAATTACAGCCGTTGATCTGTAAGATACTTGCAACAGTTATAAGCTTTAACGTTGGCCTTCCAACGAATTGCCAGTCAACTGCAAGAACACAGTTGCATTTGAAAATTGCGGAAGCAATTCAGTTTTTCATTTGCCTCGGCTACCAGTTGATCAATAATTATCAGACTCACATCCACATCCACATGCTTTTCAGCTGAACTTGATTCCTTTTTTTTTTACTAATATTTTATTTTTCTTTAGCTCAAATTGTTTGTCTATCCTGTCTTAAAATTCTAACTGCCACCATTTCTATGAGACTTTACTTTTTCAAGTGTTTTTTTTTTATTTTGGGTTCATGCTTGCGAAAGCATAAGAAACAACTTTAAGTTTAAGAAAGAAAAAAAACGCACATCTAGATTTATAAAAATGTTTATATTATACGGTTGTTAACAAATTAAAATGATGCCAACCAAGCAATTGTAGTGCAGGTTTAGGTATAATTTAAGCCATTATTGCAGCAAGTATGGAAAAATACACAGCAAGAAAATTTATATGTATAAAATAGGAAAAATTTGGATTAATGAAATTAATACTTCAAATAATTTACTTAGTTATGCATTTATTATATGTATATTTTAAATTTTTTTCACTTAACATTTCATATATTTTTTAAACTACTTTTGTGCTATATTTTTGTTTTTCAGTGTAAGCTTTTGTAGAAAATTACAGTGACGTTCGTTCGCTGGCTTTTGTATCATGACTTAAACTTGGAATTAATTGCTGCAATTATATTGTCGACTTAACTTACAGAGACTTAAAAAAATATTATTTTTTTTTCTTTTTATTATAGAAGTCACAGTAATAAAAGCGAGGAAAACGCTGGGGAATTTAGTATTCAATTTTTTCTCTTTATTTAAAAAAATAACTTTTCGAACAATTGTCGAACGAAAACGAATTTTGTTTAACTGACCTTATATGACAATATATTTATAAATAGTCAGATTGCAATAACTACTAAAA
Organism: Tachina lurida; assembly: GCA_944452675.1. Taxonomy (NCBI): domain Eukaryota; kingdom Metazoa; phylum Arthropoda; class Insecta; order Diptera; family Tachinidae; genus Tachina; species Tachina lurida. The sequence goes on along the minus strand of OX101755.1, from coordinate 103,407,054 downwards.
ATATCGACGAGTTTAAATTAATTATTAAAAAATATAAAGCGAAAATCAACCATTAAAAATAAAAAATAAAAAAATATGGGAAATATAATAATAAATTTTTATATATATATATTAATATATATAAAATAATATATGTATATATATTCGATTACATAGGCCAAAGTTCATTAGCATTACATACATATGTAGTGTCCGTATGGAACCCTTTGTGTACAAGTCAAAGTGGCACTTTACTGAATTTATGATTTATTCTGTGCAGGCCATCTCTGGACTATTTCGCTAAACTTTTGGAATTTGGTAATCGAACATTTATACATTTTTTAATTTTCAGTTGCCATAAGTGATATTGATTTGACAAACTGGCAACTACAACTACAGATCGGTTGCCATCCATAATCGAGCAATAAGTTGTAAATGGATTTTTGATTTGGAACTTTAGTATACTTACATACTTGCAATAGAGTTTCATATCAAATATTTTTGTGAAACATTTGAAGGCATGCATGTATACTTTTAAAATGCTACTACACATGCATTTTCTTTTATATGCTTTATATAAGCAAATTTCAATACAGAGTGTTTGTAACAACTAAAAATTTCAATATTAAAATTGAGTGAAATTTCGACATATTTTATATTAAATACTGAAATACAGCAATCATAATACAGTTCGAAGGACCATAAAGAAGCTACAGCTGTTGTGTCCTCTCAAGAAAAGCTCAAATAATAGTTTTGCTGTTGAAGTAGCGTGGCAACAATCAATGCCTTATGACTTGCACCTTGGCTCGTAGGACCAATATTAATAAGTCTTAATAGCTACACAGAGAAAACAGTGCCTATAATAAAAATTTTTGCAACTTAAGCAAAGCAAACGCTTCAAACTTTTCTCAATAATTTTTTTAATTCCCTATTATATATTGTTTATTCATTTGTTAAACAACGATTTTGCTATTTTAGTTCGCATGCGTGAACATAGTTAAACAACGTGAATTTGTTATTTATGCAAATTTAAGATATAAGAAAAACGTGTATTAGTTGTTATGAAATTAAAAATTTATCTTAAAATTAATTTTGCATTAATTTTTTGTTAAAACTTATTAACTTATAATCATTTTCTTCAAGATGTAAAAACAAAAATAAATTTTTTTTAATTTTTACCCTTTTTTACCCTATTTTTATATGTTCGCACACAGAGAAAACAGTGCCTACTAAATACCTCATAAAATAGAACAAAATTAATAAGAAATCTCTATGTTTTTTTTCAATAAGGAAATTTTATTAATTTCATAGAGAAAAACTTTTTGAAAAAATTAAGTAGAAATCTTGTAGTTTTTATGAGGTTATCTTATTGATTTTTTCAATAAAAAAAATGCTTCCTTATTCTCCGTACTTATGTATTTTCAGTTAAATTCTATACCATATACATATGCATATGTAGAATGTTGTAGATGTTATTTATACATACATACATACACACATACATACATACACATTAGGTTATTTTCTTAACTAACTTACTCACCAAGTATTGAACCAGCAAACTTCTACCTGCAAGACAAGTACTCTACCCACTATGCAAACAAGCATCCTGAATAGCCATTTAAATTATTGTGCAAACATTCTTATACAAAAATGAAAAAGATCGTGAAAAAAATTTTCTCTATGTATATGTATAGATATAAAATAACAAGACACCTCATAAAATCAAGAATATTTTCTTATTAAAACAATCAATAAGATGCTTTACACATACCCATATAGGAACTTACTAAAATCAAGAAGAAAACCTTATTGAAAAAATCAATAAGATATCCTAATAAAATCAAGAAGATAACCCTTCTTTAAAAAATCAAGAAGGCAACCTAATAAAATCAATAAGAAATTCCCATAATTTACAATTTATAAGAAAACCTAATAGAATCAAGAAGTTTTTCTCTATGGATTGTTTTTTTTTGGTGCCAAAAATAGCGGAAATTGAGTAAAAAAAGTTGTGAATAATAAGATTTCTTTTTGATTTGAAGTGGTTTTCTTCTTGATAAAATTAATGAGATTTACCACATAGAAACCATAAGGAATTTCTATGAAAAAATCTTTGCTTCTTTCTGCTGGGATACCCCTTAGCCTAAAAACGGTTCATAGAAAAAATCTTTATGATTCTATGAGGCAGTTTTTTCTCTGTGTAATAGCTTTTTGTACTTCTTTTTGGCTTTAATAAAGCTGAACGTATAGTAGGATGGAATATTACCATAAATTTTATCCTGAAAGCTCCAGTTCCTGGGAGTATCATTCTAAGCTCTAGTGTATTCAATGGCTCATGGGGATTTCTTTTGAAAAAGTACAATTTGTTATTTATTGTTAAGAAAAAAAAAAGTGTTTAAAGATGTCATTTAAGAAATTATATGACTTTAAGGTCTGGAATATCCATCCTAATAACATTATCCTTTCAATTTCTAATTAGCAAGAAATATATTTCCCTCTCTTCGAATGTGCAAAAGAAGGAAAAACGGTCTTTAAAAAATTATGGGCATTTTGGCTTGGTTTCAGGCCATAGTTTTGACTTAAAAAAACATATGTTCTACTGCTGCTTTACTCATATCTTTTGGAAATTCTGACTGGATTTTGTATTGTATTTCATACATAGTTATTGGGTTGTTAGAGGTTTCGTTGTCTTTTGGTAGACTAAACGGAGCTATGCATTCATTGGATACGTCGTTTATCATATATATTAATTTTTATCTTCCAGCTTGTTAAATAGGTCCTAATTAGGTTTTTAGTATGACTCTTCTCAAAAAAGGGCCCGAAATCTTACCACGTAAATTTATTGTTAGAAGATACAAATGGTGGGGACGGCCGTGGGGGCGAATTCAACTTAAAGCACAAATCAGACGTACATCTTCAAAACGGCATTGCAATTTTATATTTTTCTGACTTCTCTTTTTTATCTCATTAATAGTATAATCATAACACATTTCTAACACTACTTGACTACTCGTACAATTATAGACAAATCTGCAATTGAGCGAAAATAACACTTGTCTATACATTTACAGTCATTGCTTTTGCAAATCTAGTGAAATTTGTTTAACAAATACAAAAATAAAGCAACGAAAATTGTATTGAAATAATTTTTAAAATAAAAAAAAACAAACCAAACAAGTGCACATGGAATCCCGTCTAGTTTAAAATGTGTAGAAATATTGAATGGTGGTCTGAGTTTATAAACTTTAAGGTCTCTTGCTAACTACCGGGGCCAACGACTACTGCCGCTAATGCTGCCGTTAGTGATTTTATTTTACATTTATATTTATTTATTTTTTTGTCCACCAACGCACCATGCAGTTTTTATTGTATCCATACAATACTGCGGCTATTAGTGCAACTCGGCATGTTCAGCACCTTTAAGTCAAGATAGCGGCAAGGCAACAAGTTGCTGGCCTAAAGCAAACATCAATAGAAGCGATATCATAATTTTCACAGCAGGTGTCATTGTTGATTATTGTGCATACAAAACACTTGGAACTAAATATCCACACTCATACTAAATCATTTTTGTTGTTTGCTAGTTGATAGGGACAGACAGAGAAAGAGATTGAGAGAGAGTGAAAGAGAGCTAAGCAGATACATGCAAGAGAGAGAGTGAAAGAGGGCTAAGCAGATACATACATATGGTCATAGAAAATGCAAAGCGCCCTAGCTATTATTTGGCAAAAGAAAGTTTTTGTATATGATATGACACTTGTTCTACAAATTTTCAGAACTAGCAAATAACAATTTTTTGTTTAGATACACTCTTATATCACAAAGAGGAATAAAACTGTAATTTTTATTTTTGGCATGTATGTACATACCTATATATCGTTTTCATGTGAACAGGAAACATTTTAAAAATATTGTTATTTTATATATTCTGTACTTTTGTGATAAATAATCACACTTTCATCAGCTATACAGTGCAATCAGAGATATTTAATACAATTATATGCTATCTATTTTGATGTCACGTGCGACATGTGCGAAAAACACCATTTCATATCAGTACATCGAAGGTAAATGTAGAAATTTCTGTAAGAATTTAGTACAAACAGGCGGAGCTATTTATTACAAACGAAATAAAAAACCTTACTGAAATATATAAATATTTGTGATCGTTGTAGATACCTTTGTACATATCGTGCCATAACTACCAAAAAAGCTTAAGCGATATAATTTTCGAACTTAATTTTTGTACCCAAATCGATTGTTTGCAATCGTCAGAAAAAAACGAAGTCCAAAATATGTGTCGCTTAAGCATTTTTTTATCGGTTATGGCTCGTTATATAAAGTTGGTCACGTGTGACATCGCAAATATAAGATTTAAAAAACCAATTTACACACTTTTAAATTATATAAATTTAGATGAACAAAAAACGCTGATGAAATGTAGATTAGAAAAGGGGGAAGAACTGTACCAAAGACCGGCACTGCGACACCTGATGGATCTTTGTATCTTTGATGAAATGTAAAGTGAGTTGCAAACACTAGAGAGAAAAATTGAAGGAAGATGAAATATAATTACATAACCATAAATTAAAAAACAATTATTTATACAAAAAAATCAAAAACCCTATTGCGACCAACTTTGAACCGTTAAATATCCTAAATGGTCATTACAAATGAAAAATCATAAGAGAAACCTGAAGATGATATTAAAATACCTGTCGATTAATACCCATTTTGATATACTTCGCCGACTGGCGTCTGTTGGCCGCCATATTGGATTTTGACAACTGACATATCTTTAGTGACATTTCCGGGATTAAGAGAAATCCATTCACATATGAATCATCAAAATCTGTCCACGCGTTCGGTTTATATAGTGCCGCCAAAGAACACACATACATACATACATACATACATACATACATACATACATACATACATACATAGACTGATAAACACAATACCCTTCTTTGCATTGCGCAGTCGGGTAACAAGGAAAGAATGTGAAATGCTATGAAAAAGTGGAAAACGTTGGCTGAGGGAAAAAAATTTAATTATTGATGGGAAAAGGCGAAATACGTAAGGGGTAGGGTCAGGACAGAAGCTCACAGTTATGTGAAATATCGAATAAGCGCCAAATTAGCCAGTCAAATTCAAACAAACGCTGGCCTAAGCTGGAGAATGTGTTACCATGAGACATGAAGAAAAAACTATTTTTTATTTATTAAATATTAGAAATACAATTGCAAATTATATAGCAATTTAGTGAGAAAGTGCTTCTTCGCCCGTTGTAGTGAAACAGACCAGAGTCTTTAGAGGGAATCGATCCCACGCGGGTGTCGTGCACTGTTAGCATAATACCCACTAGGCTAACAAGGCACCCAAGAAAAAATTAAAGCTGCTTGAGTACTTTACTAAGCTTTTTTATTTATAATGTACATAAATCCGCCAGCGCTTACTCAACCTATGGACTTGTACCTGTAACTGGATTCAGTAGCTTTTATTACGATAATCGTATCGCTATAATAAATATAACGAAACTTTATCGACCTTGCCATCTAGTAACATATGTGACGCGCAAAATAGAAAGGGATCTAAGGGCAAAAACCGGGTTTATTCAGGAGAGCCATTTGAAAGATTTAAATACGTGTATCTTTTGTGTACCATCACTGAGCGTGTTGGTATTGGTCTCATTTGAAAGCGACACATCTCATGACATCTCATGGTTAACCTTGAAAATGCGCGTAGGTCGTCCCTACCACTTGTTTTGTGTAGTTGGTTTTTACTGTTTTCTACCTAGCGCGCTGTTTCCATGAGTTTGATATCAATTTTGCTCGCGTTTTATCGAATCCAGGTTTATTTTCTGAAATTATTAATTGTGAATTATAATAAAAACTCATTTATAATTCTTTTAAATCGTGAATATCACTCTGTTAGTACGAAAATTTTTCATATAACCTTAGAATCGTCGACTTCAATTTCATAAAACGCGCATATCAATGGGAGGGAACACTTTTGGGGCATGGTATCGGTCTCATTCGATGCTCAGATGTTGTCCACATTAAAAAAAAAATTAAAACTTATTTTTTTTACCCTTAGGTCCCTTTCTCTATGCGCTGTCATATATATCGTTTTCTTGCGAACAATAAAAATTACAAGATTTTGAGTTGACCCCCTTTAGAAAAACAAGTACAATATGTGTATCTACATAGACTTTCTTTTGAGTCATTCTGTACATGCATGACAAATAATCGTATTTTCAGGCAAAATTATTTTTAACTCTTAAGTCATAATTTACACTAAGCAAGTCTTGTTGCTAAGCTGATTAGTTTGTAGGCGAGAGTGACGAGGGGAACATAAAAGTTTCTTTTCTCCTCGTCGCTCTTTCCTAAAAAACTAATCAACTTAGCAATAAGACTTGCTGAGTGTAATGTTGGCTAAGTCTGAAATTTAGCAAGAACTGTTTCGCCTTTTCCGCTACATAGAGCGTTCTGCATTTTCGCTGACCATATATTCATAAGCATACATAAATACCTACAAGTTATATATAGTAAAAGTCAATCGCATTTGACAGCTCGTTGAGATAAGGTACAAATGAGCAACACTTTTATGTGGCTATAAAATAAAACTTCATCTACATTAATAGTGAACCAGAACATTAACGTATGTGCACCAGCAAATGTGTTGGTGATTAAGCTGCCATGTGCAAGAAGTGAGAGAGTACAAAACCATACAATCAGTTAAGATGCAGATACACAGATACCGATGCCGATACACTTGAAACAACGCGTTGCAACGCAGCAGAATACAATAAGAAGAAGCGCGTGTTAATCTTTGATGTTAGCGGGTGGTTGTTATGATTATTGTTTCTATTTCTCTTTTTTCTTTTGGGTTAATTGTTGAAGGTGAGAGAGATTTATCATATATCGTATCGAATACTTGCAACACATTGTAAATGATTACGGTAGTCTTACACGGTTGATCTCTTGTTTGTTCGTGTATTGGGTAGGCTCTGTTTATTGTTGCCTGATTGGATCTTACAAATATACCGCCGCAAATTGGAAAACAATTCATTATTCATTTTGAGAAAAAAAAAGAAAAAGAAATTAGGGCTCAGACGCGGTCAATCAAAATTAAATGTCAAACTGGCGCCAGTTTAAGTTTGTACATGGCCTGGGAATACATTCTTTTCTACGTTGTATACTTGTTGCACACAAAAGACGGTGCATTGTTTAAGAAATAAATTAAGAGAAATGAAAGCCAGCCACAGATTTGAAAATCACTTGCTTAGTATATTTTCTTTTGATTAGAAAATAGGAAAGAAAGCGTTAAAAATTCTTGATGAGGCCGTTTTCACAAGTCCGTCCAGCTGTAACACACACGCTCAAACCATTATTGACAGAATTTGGCTATGAAAAATCTTTGTAAATATTAAACTAGTTATGCTTATAATTTGTTTTCTTTAATATTATAATATATATTTTGAATTAATTATAATTATTTATGTAAAACATGCTTACATGCTTGCTTTTAAACTACACCATGCAACACAAAAATTAAAACGTTACTAACAACTGATTTTGTTAGAGCAGAAACTCTATGTTATTGTCTCTTCACGTTTGGAGAAAAGCAGGACTTGCAGTTTACCTTCTCTTGCTCATTGGTATGGTGCAACGGAATACGAAACCCTGAAATTTTTGCATTTTAGCTAGAGGATGTATTCAGCATTTTTACATGGAAAATATTTGTGCAACATTTTAACCTCTAACTCTTCTCTGTGTGGGTGGATTTTTTGTCAGTTTAGAAAAAGAGCGCAAAAAGCACACTTAAATGAGGATATGAAATATTCGCCATAAAATTGTACTATACACCAGCTGACCCCGGTCCGCGTTGCTGGCCCTAAGCAAACATTAGTGTTGTATATGGCATTGGTGGTACAATATGAAAATTGGATTTTGCCCACGAATAAACTAAATATTGGGCCATCTGTCGGACGAACTTCAAACTACACAGAAACACTACTCACGCCCTATAGAGCATGTATGTATATGAAGTTTGGTCAAAATCGGTTTAGTAGTTCTTGAGTTACGGTGCAAAAACACAAAAAAACTAAAAATTGCGCCATCTGTCGGACGAATCACTATTTCTGAAAGGGGCGTAGCATTTATATAAAAACACGCGCCGGTCTTTTACAAATATTTTCTGGGGTGGAAGGCGCAAATCGTGTTTTTGATTTTTATATATATTAAGATAACTCTCTGAGTAAAGCAAGGATCTAAATTTTATTCAAACAAAATACTTGATTATTATTGCTGGAACTTAATTTGTTTCTATATTTATGATGTGAACAGGCTAAAGTTCGTATCGCTTTGTATTGAAATACATTTAAGGGTTAATTTCCCTTTTAGGTGCAGGTACAGTTTTAATCTAATTCTTTTGGGGAATATTTTTTATAACATTTTAAATAAGTGGAGTACTCAAAATGGCCGGAATGTACACTTTACTAAAAAATACAAGTTATTTTCAATTACAAGATTCAATCAGGTAAAATTTAAGCTGTAAACTGTGGACCGTTTTCTTAGCATCTAGGACTGTCATTGCTAAAGTTACGTGAATAAAACTTGTAGAATCAAACCAAAAAAAAATTCAAATGACTCTCCAACACAATGACCAAGTCTATTCTCTTTTTTTTTATAAACAATCACAAACTGTCTGCAGAAAAACCCGGAGTCTCCTGCAGGAATCGAACCTGCGACTCTCCGACTACTCGACTAGTATGCTGCCTAGTAGCCAAGGCGGCACTGATGTATTGTGCATTAGTTTGGTGATCTGCAATGCAGAAATCTGAAGTATTGAGGAATCATAACAGAAACCTTACGATTCGCTGCATTGACTTCAACAGATACCCTTCATGTTTAAGAAATTGGCAATGAATGCATCAGTATTTAGTTTATCGGTTTAGTAGTAGTAGTAGTAGTAGTTTATACTTCTGTCAAACACATATGGAGGGACGTGCTGTGCTGTTGAGATATTCATGGATGGATTGAAGTCAGACGAAGTTGTGTATAGTGAAGTTTTTATTTCCTGCTTCTAGCAGAGCATACAATTCGTTATAGAAAATTAATGTGGCAGACGGAAATTTTAGGGTTAAAAAAAATGGTCAACTGAGAAAACGTGATCGAGTCAGCTCGTAATAGATATCGAGGATGAGACACCTGCATTGTATAAAATTTATAGCAAAAATTATGAAACTACTCGCCAGTTTTTAAGTAAAAAAAAAATTATTTTGTTAATACGGGTACTTTGATTTAAGGTTGTGGCAACTTATAATAATGTTGAATATTTTAGAATCAAGATGTTAACATTGTTATTACAATGAACTAAACATCAACATAAATAAAGTTTGTTGCCCGCAATCTGACGGATCGACGTGTGCTTTTGAGGGTAAAAGCTTGGAATCTACCCCGTTATTCGAAACGAAAAAAATGCTTTCGAATTTGTGTGTTATTAACATACAAATTCGAAAGTATTTGCTTTCGTTTCAAAATACTGAGTAGTCCCCCAGTTAAGATTTTGCACTTGATCATCATAGTAGTTTAAAAATGTTTAAAGAAAACCAGTTTTGTGAAGATTTTATTTTCAAAAAATTTTGAAATCCACCAAATCGAATCAGTTCACAAGTGAACTCCAGTACCTGAACTTTGTAACTTTTTGCGATCCGAAAATCCCAATATTTATCGATATATTTATTCCCTTGCGGTAACGATAATGTGATTCTCTAATTTATCTTTTACGATAGTGTATATTTGTGGTTTACTCGCAATTTAATTGTACATCATTAGGCATCGCTGCATACAAAATGTCAAAATAACCGAAAAGCAGAAAGAAGAATTAAAGAAAATCTAAACGAATTCGAACTATTTTCGTTATATGTACATATTTGTTATAGCGATACGATTATCGATCCGTTCTTAAATTACGATGTTTACATACATATATACATATATACACATACATAAATACACCCACACAAATATCATCGCAAAAATAATCAGAATCGCCCCCAAAAGGACCTCAAAAATTTGGGTAAAATCAGCAACTTCTTTGCCTTTAATTGTTTTTTCAATAATTTTTTTTTGTAATAAATTTCTATACAAAGCTTTATTATATTGTATGTATTTTATCTTCTAGTGCGCCTTTAAATGTTACTAGTTTGAGAATGGCTTCAAAATGATTCTCCAAATCGATCGGGACTTATCACACCTTTTCTAAGCGGTCATATTGAAATCGTTCTGAAAACTATAGTTTCCCATCTTATACCGGGTTATCTAATTTTGTAGGTATAGTTTTTTTCCCAAAATGTTAATTTTGATATCTCTGACCAAGTTGTTATATTTTTTTTTTTTTTTTTTTTTGCTTAACTTTGTTCCATGAGAGACTTGCAACAATATTAAGTAAAAGAAGTCCCTCTCATTTAAGCCCTTAACATCGTTATCAAAAGAAAAAATAAAATAAAACCACAAACATTTCCAGTAAAACCAATCACAAATCTGGCGCTTAATATTCACAATCGAAAATCACATAAACCAAGTGATAAGAATATTGACGGCACAACTTGTTTGATGAGTGACTCTGCAGGCAAGATTAAACAACACAAGTCAATATACCACACAAACAGATTGCAACACAACGAACAAAATTAATTTTTAAAGGAAATAAAATTTAAAAAATAAGAAAACTAAATCGTTTTAGTAACTATAAGGCCGCCATTGAAACAAAAAAAAGAAACTTCTTACAGGATGTATTTTTTTTTATTTAAACCGAAAATGAAAACACCACATGAGCTGATGTGTCTTATTTTAAAAATTAAATGAAACATTAATTTTAAATGAATTTGAAATGAAATAAAACAATATTTCGAAGGCAACAGAATACTACAACAGAAATGAACAGAAGAAACAAGTGTCAGGATTAATGCTCTTCCGTTATGCTTTTGAAATTCAACAAACCCACAAACAAAATCTCATGATACGAGTAGTTGTGGCAGAGGAGGTTGCTTTTGCTTTACATGTGTGCGTGAGTGTTGGTGTGTGTGTGCGAGTGTGTGTGTGTGTGTGTGTGTGTGTGTGTGTGCTTGTGTTCGTTTGTGTTTGATCTTATAGTTTCTAAGCTAGTAACTTCCTTTTTAGGGAAATTGTTTAACAGAAACAAAAGAGTTGTAGACAAGAATGGTTGTACAATACAATCATCAAGAGGTATGTAGGAAATAAAAGATAAATAAATCATAAAAGGAAAAAAATTGATTTGGGCAAAGACCCGGCAACAACAGTTATTATTATCTCGTAGTTCTTTAGAATTTTATAATAATATTGGATAAAACACAAAGTTAATTAAGAACCTCTAAAAACCGATAATTATGTGATTTCCATGGGAATTATTATTATTTTTTTTAAATGTGAAAATTTGGCAAATTGTTAATTGGTTTTTGTTTTCCTATATTCTTGTAGGATCATCCCAGTTTAAGAGGCACACCTTTGGCCATGCTGGCTGCCCAGTGCAATAAGCTAAGCAGCAAATCTCCACCTCCTTTAGCAGATGCTGCCGTGGGCAAAGGCTTTCATCCCTGGAAGAAGAGTCCCACCTCACCGTCATCCCAAGCGAATAGCAACAACAATAATAATAGAAGCACAAGCTCAAATGCTTCGGCAGGTCAACATTCACCCTGTGCAATATCATCGTCAGCCTCCTCCACAAATTCTTCTGTGGGTGGCAATATACCAGGCATATGCTCTTCAACTGCCGCCAACACTTCGAGAAGTTTAGCAGGCAGTGGCATCAACACCATGGTTAATATAACAGCCAGGTAAGTGTTGCAAGACAAAGTACTCGTATAATTTTAGTTAACATTTAACTTAATTTAATTTCTTATGAATATAATTTATTGATCAAAAAATAATTTCAGCATTTATCCTTACAGTCGCCCCATAACTTCATCGTGTGCTGCGGTTACCGCGCCTTCAGCCTATGGCAGTGAGCTTTTTTATCCCAACAGCTCTACGGGCACAGGAGCCATGGTCAGCGACAATCATCACATGCATCAGGGTTTGTTGGGCAAAGTGGAAGGAGCCACTTTTGGTTCCGTATACTCTAGGCATCCCTATGACTGGCCTTTCAATGCGGTGACGGCCTCGGCCCACAAAGCTGCCGAGGCTGCCAGCGTAAATTCCGGTTGGTGGGATATGCACAGTGCAGCTGCTGCTGGCAGTTGGCTGGATATGGGTAGTGCAGCCGGTATGCATTCTACCATGGCCAACTATGCCACTGCCACTTCAGACTATTCCTCAGCCTTAAGCCATTCGCTGTCTAATACTGCCCACCTTTTGGGTTCCGGTCAACATTTGCTGCAGGACACTTACAAAAGTATGCTGCCCACTCAAGGTGTAGGTGGCTTCTCCCTGCCACACAGTTCACCTTCGGCAGCCTCCACGGTTTCTTCGCCCCAAGCCTCCTCCCCTACTACACCCTCACCTAGATCTCAGCGCAGGTATGCTGGCAGAGCCACTTGTGATTGTCCAAATTGTCAAGAGGCCGAGCGCTTAGGCCCCGCCGGTGTGCATCTAAGAAAGAAAAATATACACTCTTGCCACATACCGGGTTGTGGTAAAGTTTATGGCAAAACCTCTCATCTCAAAGCCCATTTAAGGTGGCATACTGGCGAAAGGCCTTTCGTGTGCAATTGGTTGTTTTGTGGCAAACGTTTTACACGCTCCGATGAACTGCAAAGGCACCTAAGAACTCATACAGGCGAAAAACGTTTCGCTTGCCCCATTTGTAACAAGCGCTTCATGCGCAGCGATCATTTGGCCAAGCATGTAAAGACTCACAATGGCACTGCTCCGGCCAATGGCATCAAGAAGGGCTCCTCAGAGTCTTGCAGTGATTCCGAGGACATCAACAACCAGTCTAACGAGTCCAATAGCCTAAATAATTCGGGCAATGGCAGTAACAATAACAATAGCGGCAACAGCAATAGCAACAGTCATCCTGGTACACCCAACTCTCAACAACCTGGTACTCCCACACAAGGCCTGAATCAAAACTTGCACTTGTCTTCTCCGCATCATATGTCCAGTGATTCACCCATCATGTTCAATCATCAGCAACACCAATTGCATCACCAACAACAACAACAACAGCAGCTCCAGCACCAGCAACAACAACAGGCCCAACATCATTTGCATCAACAGCACCAGCAGCAGCAGCAGCAGCATCAACACCAGCATCAACAGCAACAGCAACACTCTCACCCCCATTTGCACGCTCACACCCACCACCATCACCATCATTTGGTGGCCAGCAATTCAGCTGCCTCCAGTCCCGTGCTGGATCATCACAGTACTTTGGTCGACATCAAGCCACCCATGGTTTGAGGTTCACTAGGACCCTTTCTGTTCAGCAACTGAGCAGATGCCGGGTTCTATTTACAGGATTTCATTAACACAATGGCTCTCTTTGAGGAAGAAGAGCGAAGTGATGCGTAAAGCGAAAAGTGTAAAAAGTAGCGTGTAAATAAATAAAAAAATTATACTACTTAAACATAAATTTAACTCAATTAATTAAGATCCACTAAAACAAAAAATTTTAGTAAAAAGAGCACTTTAGAGAGGGTATAAAGAGTTCCAAAAGAATGGCATGACAAGCAAAAAAAAAAAAATATATGAAGCGAAGTAAGGGAAGTGTAAAATAAACTGAACACCAGAAAAAAATATTAGAACACTAAGTATTAAACTAAGAATTGTTACACATTTTTGCTTAAGAAATTTGTATATAAATAATACTACTTTACAAGATAAACCAAATCAAACTTCTACTCCAATAAATTATAAATAAAATGTTTTTTTTTTCAGTAATAATCAACTAAAAAAAAATACAAAAACGAAAACACTTACCTTAACCCGCTTCGGTCTTATTATAAAATAATATTTAATATAAAAAATTCACATAAATATTTTTAAAATTATTTTTAATAAAAACTACCAAGTATTTCTAGTCGTATAAAAAAATATAAATAAATTAACTAAATTTTTTTGTAATGAATATTAATAAATTTAAACAAACGAAAAAAAAAAAATTTAAATCAAATTGCTTTTGCTTAATTTATATGTTAAGTTCCGGTTCACACACTCCAACTTTTGTTGATCAACTCGCAAATCAGCTGTAAGAAAGACAGAGCAGGATGTACAAATAGCTCTGTTTTTCTAGCAGCTGAATTACGAATTGATCAAGTTGAAGTTTGTAAGCCGGAACTAAGATAGCTTTTCTAAGTGCAAAGTATTTTTGCAAGACCTTGAGCTTGTAGGAGAGAAGGAAAAAGAGAATGGGAGCACTTTTCATTTCTCTCCTATAAATAAAAGACAACAGGAGCCCATTTCTCTCTTACAAACTCAAGATTTTGCAAAGTAGGTACCCCTTTTAGACACGGAAAGTTTACTTGGCAAAGTCTTAATTCAGCTGGTAAAGAGACAAAAAAAGAGATAGTGTTATTTCCTCTGTCTTTAACACAGCTGAATTAAGACTTTGCAAAATAAAATTTCTGTGTCTAAAATGGGTGAAAGGTAAGACCCCTTCAGACATGCAAAGTTTACTTTGCGAAGTCTTAATTCAGCTGCGAGAAAAGCAGAAAGAGAAACTTTGCAAAGTCTCTATTCAGCTGGGAGAAAAACAGAGAGAGAAACTATTTCTCCCTCTGGCTTTCACCCAGCTGAATTAAGATTTTGTAAGGTAAACTTTGCAGGTATAAAAGGGAGTTTTAAGCCCCCTCGTTTTGTCAAAAGAAAAGTGCTCTCCTTAATAGTGAGAGAGAGAGAGAGATAAAGTGGCAAAGAGAGGGAAATTCTTTATTTCACAAGTATAATTGTATGTAATTTCAAATGTAGTTTAAAATTGTTGTTCGTTTAGTCTAAAACTAATAAAAATAATACTAAACTAAATCTATTAATTAATTAGTAAATGATTCAAAATATAAATAACAAAAAATATACAAATAAAAAATAAATCGCTTATTTTTTCTAGTAATTTTAAAGTACCAAACGTTTAAATAAAATAACCCCAACTTTTAAATGTGAAAACTCTGTAATTTAAACTAGAATAAATTCAATATATTTACATATTTTTTTTTGATAGTTTCAAATTAGTTATAAGCCTAACATTTTATTTGCAAATATGTAAATTAATAATATTACTAGAAATGAAAAAAAAAATATTTTAGATTACAATCACTTTAAACAAATATCAATTTAAAAAAAATGATATTAAAACAAGTTTTCTTTATTACAAATAAATGTGAATCATTATTAAAAACGAAAGCAATAATTTGTTTTTATTTTTCTAAGTTTATGTATAGAGGTCAGCTGAAAGTGCTGGGTAAGTCCATTGGGACGGGTGTGACCATAATGATAAAAATAATTTTTTTGTTGATATAATTAAAATATAAAATATGTATAATTCTCCTGAATCCTATTCTTTGAAATATTAAATAATAGATAGGCTCTGAATAGCCATCTGAACGCTTTGACTGGTGTGACCTTACATATCTAAATAAAAATGTAATATTTGTTACTTTAAAAAAGGGTGAGATTCCCAACAATGTTATCTTTAAGAACAGTTAATAATAGTTGTACACTGAAAGAAGCTGACTTCTGCTGTGATAGGTGCGACCTTACATATTTTAGTTTTTACAGATATTATAGTTTTGGGACATATTATGTAAAATTTTTCGTGGAATGCACACAAGAGGCAAATTTTTCTTCATGATCTCATTAGCCGAACGTTGTTGTAAGCGTAACGCAATGCACCGTAGCATTAGAACATTTGTGTATTTATATAATATTTAAAAACGTACCTTTATTCAAACAAATAAACACATTATACAAGGATTGTGTATTTTTGTTCAATTGTCTTATTTTCTTGTAAACTAAAAAGCAACAATTACTTAAAATGTCCAATAAATTTTTATAATTCAGTTATTTGGAAAAGAAAATTGACAATAATCAGCTCTTCGGATCAGTAGTGGGAGCTGTGAAGTGTACATTTCCTTATAAATATTAAAAAAAAAGTGCCAGTACTTTGAGGGTGGCGTTGGCTGAAGTAGTTAGCACGTTGACTACAAAACCGAAGGTACTGGGTTCAATCCCTGTATGTAACATCAGAGCACCCTCCTTCGTTGTGTAGCAAAATAATCGGCGAAGTAAAATAATCAATAAAATGGCTACAAGACACAGCTTCAAAAAATTAATACGCCTCATTTAACATCAGAGAGGCGCTGCAACACTGCATTATTAAAAACGTGCGAAAAACAGGAGTTGTAAAAAGAATGAAAGCTTTCCTCTATCTCTTCCTTCACCAGCTGTCTTCTCTCTCACTATCCCTTTCCTAAAGAATGTAACACCTAGTAATAGTAGTAGGCATTAATTGCCTGAGTGTTACTTCTGTTTTCAAAAAAAAAAAAAAAAAAAAAAAAAAATCGTAGTGTGTGTTTGTTCCTAACGCATGATCTCTGGAACTATGGAGAGCTATGGAGCTGAAATTTTCAACGCAGGTTCGGGTCAATGTCCGGTAGGTCTTCGTTTTATTTTTGACCCAACAAGTGACCATCGTGTTGAGTAATTTGTAGTTAAAAAAATAATTGAGGGTAAGACAACGTTTGCTGGGCTCAACTAGTTTATTTATAAAAGATAAAATGCGTATATAATAAATTATTATATTATTATTAATTTCACTTAAGTTTTTTATTGTATTTATTTCTGTGCAGTAACACTTTTATTAAACTTTTTAAACTTTTACTGTGCCGGGTGTGACCGAAAATTTTAATATATGAATTAATTAAGCAGACAGATTTCTTGTGGAAACGCCTGAGCTGACCTGAGCAACTGCTACAGCAGCAATTGTGTCTTGTGTCCCAACTGTAGGAAATCTGTTAAAAGGCCTTCGAGGAACTGTAAAAAATCCAAATACGAGCTTCATTAACCCCATTTTGTATTTCTACTGATTTAAAATAACCATATAAAATAAATTAAAAAGAAATTAACTAAGAACTTACTTACCGAGTGAAAATCTAAGAAATCAAAAAATCCCACTGCCACCAACTTTGAACCGTTGAAGGTCCTTAATGCCCATTCGAAATGAAAAATCATAAGAGAAACCTAGGGATGATTTTCAAATAACTGTCGAATGATACCTTTATTACTATATATAGTTTGCCCACTTTTTATTTTTTTCATATTCACAAAATGGCGTCTGTTGGCCGCCATATTGAATCTTTACTACTGTCATTTCTTTAGTGGCACTCCCGGGATAAATACAAATCGACTTACGTCAGAGTACGTAAGAATAATCAAAATAGGACCACGCGTTCGGTTTATAAAAAGGCCTCAAAGGAACACACTTATATACATACATACATATGCACATGCATACATACATATATATATACATACCTTGTCGGAAACTAAGTTAGCTTTAAACTTACTTTAAGGTAACTATTTCACAACTAGTGCTGACTGACACTTGCATTAATTTACAATGAAAACAGCTAACTATTTTAACATTACGATGTCCTAGGCGGTACTAACTGACTTAAAGTTGACTTTATTTAAATCACTAAGTAGTCAGTAAACTTGAACTATGTATCACACGTTGTGTAGTCAATGCGCTTGCTATCCAGCTAATGTACCATCTAAAATAATAAAAGCAACTTGTTAACATAAAAGTGAGACGAGTTTCAAAGTAGCTGAGAGTAAATTTGTTCGCTCTCACCAAATCAGATTGTGATTCAACTTAAGAATTAATTTTGGGTTTGTTCTAGATGACATTATAGTTAGTTTTTAGTTAGTCTCAGATTATTTTTGTAGTCAACCAAACATATTCCGGCAGGCTATATATTAGAGCTGAGCACAAACTCTTTGCTTGCTTAATCTTCATGATGTACGAGTACATTATTGAATTGTTCTCTTTTTAGTGTTCTTGATTTTATGAGATCTCTAAAACTGGTATTGAATTTGATTAAAAGCATGCAACATCATTTGTTTATCGGCCAAGCGAGGGCATTAGTTATTATAGGGTCGAAGCATATTTCCATATTGCACACCGATTGACAATTGTAAAATGAGCACACAAGTGTAAAACTATGTGTATGTGTAAAAGTAAGAACCAACAACGTAGATTATTTGAGCGTGTTACTGTACTAAGTTTTATAAATTTAAGACTCTAAAAAATAAAATACCCATAAAATAATATCTTTCACAATGGATATAATTTTAAAAAGTTTTATTATCACCTAATATTTTATGAAATTTTGAGTTTATGCAATGAAGTATGCTGAACTATGAAGTGTACAATAAAAATATTACAGACTTGACACAATTGTCTATTCAACTGTTGTACAATGGTTTTGTGTATTTTTTTCCCTGTTTCCTATTTTTGCTTTGAACTCAATTGCGATCCCCACTACAAATAATAATCGCTCTTGAAAAAAATACAATTCTGTGAAATTTTTCATGGCTTGAGGTCACTTCTACGAGTAGTATATACATACATAGGCTGATAAACAAATTACCCTTATGTAAGTCGCGCAGTCGGGTGAAAAATGCAATGCATTCGCTAAAGAACAGCAAAGTTAACATCGTGGTATTCCAGCTGTGAATTATTTAACATTGTGTGTCAAATAATTCACAATATCCTCAATCGGGAAAAGAGAAGTTAATATATTTGATTTTGGTTTTGCGCGTGCCATCAGCCAAACTGTATAACGTTGTCGCTCAAAAACTAGAGCCTATTAAAATATAGCGTAGTGCATATTTGACTTATACAGCAATAAAAATTTGAAATTTAAATCATCTTGTCTGCAACTAATAGTAATTAAAATTTTTTTCCTTTTACTTTTTTATGACTTTGTCATTATGTCATATATTCGCTTGCCACTTTGATATTTGAATACAGTATAATGAACATGAGTTCAGTTTTCATTTGCACAAACAGTCGTTATAATTTGACACCACATAATAACTGGCGGCAACTAAATATCTGGCATTTGATATACAATACAAATTTATACATTTGCCAACCATTAAACATACGAGTGCAGAGAGTAATCAGTGTTAATTAATTTGAAAATTGAAATCACGTACACTTGCACATACATACATATGTACATATGTATGTACACATGGATGTGTATAAGTTATTGTGGAACTCACTGGGCACCCTCGTTTTTGTGTCATTAGAGAGCTCATTATTAAATCTCTAGTAAATCTACCCTTTTCAATATGTTTATGCTTAAATAAGAAATCTCGGCATAATGAAATTTAAATCAGTCTGTTTTATGCCAGACTGAGTTGAGATTTTTTATTTTTTTTTGATTTTATTGTCCTTGTTGTGTGTGTGTGTGTGTGTGTGTGTGGTGTACAAAATGATAAATAAATATTTCGAAAACTGATTTCCATTTTTTAAGTCTCCCCGCGCCAACAAAGAAGATAAAACGTTTAGCTGCCAGCAGCTGGGGTTGTGCACAAGGTTGCTGTTTTTCTTTTTCCTTTCTTAATTTTTCCATAGACTTTTATGGTATAACAACATCCATCCGCCGTGTTTAACGACTCATCCATTTATGCCTGAGTTTCGTTATTGCTTGCTGGTGTGTAGCACTTGAAGTTATTGCAAATTTCACCCTCATAAATTCACTGATTTTAGCAACCATTAACGTGACTTGAAACATATTTTATGGTTATGAGTTGTTGACTTTTAAACCATTTACAGTTTAGCAGGAAGATGAAGTCGTTTGTTTTTTTGTTGGAGTAGCAGTAGTTGAGCAATTCCCCTGCCTAAATCTTTCTAATTCCTATAGCAATTGCTGTTTTGATTGTTGTTGTCATCATCACCGGCAGCCAGCCAGCCAGTCAGCCAGTCAGCCAGTCATTCAAGTCAGCCTTGTCTGATGTAATAGCCAAAGCTAAATTCAAATATTGCCTCCCCCACATACTTATGGAATTTTTTTTAACTCCCCATTCTAATGCAAAAATTCACTTTAAATTTATTTTTATTGAGTAACAATCGTGGGTGGCATAGTGGGTGGTTTATTATCTTTTGTTCCCTTTTACCGTTATTATTATTACTGTTCTTTTTTTGTTGGTGCTGTTGTCATGACCCTGTCTGTTTTTATTAATCATACTTAATAGTTCGTTACTTCCCATTTTGGGCAGGTCTACAGATTAAACGCATTTGTTGCTCGTTTTCCAATTCAAATGGCGTTTTGGCCCAAGCATCATTGAACGGTTATTAAAATTAATTGAAAATTTTAATTTTCAGCTCTTAACTGAAGATGGTGATTTTTGTTTTTTTTGGTTGAGCATCGAAAACCTTTAATTTTTTAATTGGAAGACTTAATTATTAAAAGGGCTTTAAATCAAGTTTAAATTGGTTGCTAGTTTGATAATGTTTTAAGGAAATTGTTTGCTTACTTAACTTTATTTTATTTTTAATTAGTTTACTTTATATTTAGCTTGATTTCTTAAAGATATTGGGTCTGTTCGTAAATGCATTAAGCCAGATTTTTGTAAAATAAGCTAAACTACGTATGTAGCCAGCGTTGCCATTTTGGTGCTTTTTTGGGTATTTTTTGGTGCTTTTTGCCCTTGTAAGTACCCGACACTTTATTAAATATCCGTTTCAGAAAAACGGGTATTTATAGTGCTTTTTACAATTTCTCGCAGTGCTTTCTCAATAATGAAAATTTTAGCAACTTAAACAAATTTCCTTTTATATATTGTTTATTCATTTGTTAAACAATGATTTTGCTATTTTAGTTCGCATGCGTGAACATAGTTAAACAACGTGAATTTATCATTTATGCAAATTTAAGAAAAAAGTGTATTAGTTGTTATGAAATTAAAAATTTTTCTTAAAATTAATTTTGCATTAATTTTTTGTTAAAACTTATTAACGTATAATGGTTTTTTTCAAGATGTAAAAACAAAAATAACAAAAATAAAAATTAAATTTGTTTTTTAATTTTTCCCTTTTTACCCTATTTTTATATGCTCACAGTGCTTTTAATGATCCAAGAGTTGGCATCACTGTATGTAGCTGCTTTATCAATTAGATATTCGATCGATTTAGAGCTCAATAAGGCTCCAGGGTGCCCATATTTTTTTTCGTACTAGATTTTTTAAATTTTAAAATTTTCAAAAATCTGGCAACTTTGATCCAAAATATTATAATTTTTGCTTTCCCTGATTTTTTATTGTTTTGATACCTCATTTTCTCGTTTTATTTTAATAAACGTTAACCTTAAAACCGACTTTTGCTCTCTAAAATTTTTCTCAAGGTACAAACAGTCAAAAAATTATAATGCATAAGTCACGTGCGACATTTAAAACCACTTTTGTTATAAGTGTGTCGAAAGTACAAACATAAAAATCATCGGATATTCAGTACAGTCATAGATATTTAATATAATTATATGTTATATATTTTGATGTCACGTGCGCCATTAAAACACTGAATTTCTTATCAGTGCATCGAAGGTGTATGCAGAAACTTTTTTTAGATATTTACTACAAATAGGCAGATATATTGAATACAAATAAAATAAAAAACCTTACTGAAAAATATAAAGATTTGTGATCGTTCCTACCCATGACCGCCAAAAACCGCTTAAGCGACATAATTTTCGAACTTAATTTTTTTTTACCAAAAACGATTATTTGGGATCATAAATAATCAATTTTCGTAAAAAAATCGAAGTTTAACATATATGTCGCTTAAGCTTTTTCTTTAGTGATTATGTCTCGATATATAAAGCTGGTCACATGCAACATCTTAAATGTAAAATGTAGAAAACAAATTTATACAATTTTAGATTATTTAAATATTAGGAAAATTTAAAGAAAATTGTTTGCAAAAGCTGGAGAATGCGTTGTCATGAAACATGAAGCAAAAATTTCAGGCACTTCAATCCCTGCAGGAAATAGAACTGACACAAGACTGGTCACGTGCCCGTTTCCCAAGTGATAGGGTCCTATGAATCAGACCAGTAAGTTTTACATGGAGATGACCTAGGATGGGCCTTAACTGATATTTGGTATGCACCTTGTGACTTGCCACTGAACTATGTCATCGGTGTAGAATAATATAAATTATTTAAAAATGTCATTCCGAAACTTGACTGTAACAATGAAAACTTATATATATTTTTTTATTGCTACAAATGCAATTATATTTTATTTTTAGGCAGATATTTTTTGGGATTTGAACTGACAACATCTGGCATGACAGGCTTGCACACTATCCACTCGAACACAGGGTCGGAGCCCCTTAAGGAGTCGAGATAGGGCATAGGCATGTTCGGAGGAAGTGTTCAAGATAGAAAATTATTATGTGCCGGTCTTACAACTAACCCCCCCCCCGGGGTGCTTAAAAGCGGAAAAGCGGATTTCTTTAAAAAAATTTCAAAAATTCTGTTTTTGTATGGGGACCACATTAATAGATAATAAGTATTTTCAAGGAAAATCTTTGTATTAAAATACTATTGGAGGTCCTTCATACATTTGACTTCGATAGGAACGCGCTAGGGGCAGTTAGAGCCCTGCGAGTATATTTTGTACAAATTCCGCCTTTGTATGGGAGCCCCCTTAATGAGTCGAGATAGGACATAGGTATGTTCGGAGGAAATGTTTAAGATGAAAAATTACTGTGGGTCGGTCTTACATTTTACCCCCTAGGAGGCAACATAAAAGCGGAAAAAGCGGATTTCTTAAAAAAAATTATTCAAAAAACTATTTTTTTGTATGGGGACCACCTTAATGGTTGAAGATAGACGATAAGTATGTTCAGAGAAAATCTTTGTAATGAAAAAATATTGGAGGTCGGTCATACTTTCGATAGGTAAGCCCTAGGGTCAGTTAGAGACATGCGAGTAAATTTTATAAAAATTTCCCCTTTGTATGGGAGCGCCCTTAAGGAGAGAGAAGTTAGGCGGTCGGTGTATTTAAAAAAGATGTTGGGCGGAGAAAATTAATGGCTGTTGATTATACATTTGACCCTTGTAGCTGTGACGCCGGGAAAGTTATATGATTTTTTTTAATTTTTTTTTGCTTTTACCCTCAACTTTGAGCACGAAGAGGCGACCTTTGTCCTCATCTGACCACCACCATTTTTTGGCTCACCTCACAAAATTAAAGGTTCTTGCAAGTCGAAATCTCGTTACTAAGAATTCTCATATAACACTATGCCATAGCTAATGTACATATCATAATGGGAAAAGTTCCAGTGTAAAATGTCACGTGCGACTGTGATTTAAATTTAGTTTAAAATATTTGAATAGTTTTAAAGAAGCATCTGTGCGCAACATTCCAAAATTAGTCACATTAAAATATTGCTTAAGGTTTCGCTGAAATCAGCAAAAACAACTTTTGTTTTTTTCACATGCTAATGCAACAAAAATTTTCTAAAAGCAAATAGACTTACTACCGATTATAGAGCTAATTTAGAACTTTAAGTTACGCTTATTATAGAAATAAAAATCAGTTTTATTTTGACTTTTTTCACTTTAAATGGGTAGGACGGTCACGTTCGACATCATGGAAATGCCCATATGCCGTATTGCACTGTTTTGTGTGCAATAATTAAAAATAATACAGAAAAGTTATTAAGCAAAAATAGATAAACTTTTTTTTTTGGAACAGTGTTGCCAGATTTTATTTTCAGCTAATTTATAAAATTTTCGAAAGCAAGTTCAATGAATGAATAAAAAATTTAAAAAAAGGTTTAGTTGACTTCAGCAAACACTTATATACATACATATTTAAATTTCCGTTGGTCACAAAACTTAATTTTGTTCAACTCCAAACAACAAACTGTGCGAAAAAAAAGATTGTTCTTATGCAAGAACTTAAATTATGTATGTTTACAAATCATACCACAATTCCCTACGGTGTGAAGTAGCATGACAATGTTTGGCTTTTCATTCATAAAAAAAATATCAATATCAGGAACACACAAAACAAACATGTATGGTTACAACACGAACTAAAGGACGGACAATCGAATTGCATATACATACATGGTAAACTGTTTGCCAACAATAATAATAATATAAAAAAAACGAAAACAGCGACAGTTAATGAGATTAAAAACATCACCACAGGGTGTCTTCATCGTCAATTGTAGTAAAATTAATATCCACATTTGCAACAGTAAAAAGTAACAACCAGCCAGCAGCAACAGCAGGATATCACACATAACACGCGCATTAATACATAATATTATTCTCTTTCTTTGTAGGTTTTTTTTAAGTTTATTTCATATGCAAAATTAATTTATGCTAAAGTGAGAAAAAGATCAATAAAACAAACCAGATGTAATTTATAACAATAAAATATACATTTATAATAATGAAAGATACTGTACATACAGTGGGATAAGGATTCACTCAATCCAATTTATCAACCATAAGTGAATACCACAAACTGTAAACAAAATTCACATGCTGCATCCACAAATGGTTAAATACTCTACATAGATGTATGTATGGATTTACATAAATATGTATGTATTTTGAACTTCTTTTTAAAACTTATGCCTGTATTTTTATTTGGTGAGAATTTGTGTAAGAAAATATTTAAGTTATTTAAGAAAAATAATTAATTGTTAAGTTCAACCCTCAAATGTTAAACCAAATAATAAGAAGACTATGCCTCAAGCAATACAGTGTAGGTTACATACTTCAA
Organism: Tachina lurida; assembly: GCA_944452675.1. Classification (NCBI taxonomy): domain Eukaryota; kingdom Metazoa; phylum Arthropoda; class Insecta; order Diptera; family Tachinidae; genus Tachina; species Tachina lurida. Next base: position 103,382,296 of record OX101755.1, on the reverse strand, counting down.
AATTGTATAGAGTTGCCATATGCTGAGAACTTTTAATTCACATTCTAAGTCGGAGTTCACCCAATTCATTCCTTAAAAATTTTATTGCAGACAAAAACATTTTATTTAATTTATTTTGTTGTTGTAACAAATCCGTTGCACCCAGATGTCATGCCCTGTAAATTTAAGGTGTTTAAAAGGGAAAGCCGCAGAAATCTGGCCATCTCAGTGCACGGAAAAAAACTATTCCTGCAAGCAGCAACATCAATGGTGAATTGAAAATAAAACCCAGAATAAATTAAAAATGTAATTGAATCAATTTTAATTTGCAATTAATTACAATTTTAAACAAAAGTAGATTGGCAGGAGTATTTTTCTCTGTGTAGGTCTGTGCCACAACTTAACTGGAACTAGAGAAGTGTGCATGTTCGGACAGACAGCGAACAATATCGCTGAAAAGTCTCTCTTAGGTGGAAAATGATGCAATTAATTAATACACAAAAAGTCAGAACAAATAGAATTTGCTTTTGAGTTCCCGGCAATTCCAAAAAAAAAAAATTCGAAAAATCCCAAATATGGGAATTTTTCAGTATTTTTGCTTTATTATTCTTATTTCTCGTCGCACGCAGAAAATATTATTGGAAATATTTAAAAACATAACTTGTCTTAAGGTGGCATAATAAATTTTTTAATTTCAGCTTTGGAGTTGGACAAAAAAGGACTTCAATTTGATATTTATAACAAAAATAGGTATAATTCGACACGATCTGGTTCCTTCAATAACGAAATTTTTTAACAAAAAATTTCTTTGTAATATTTCTTATAGTACTAACTTTGGAATTTTTTTTGTAACAGCGAAATATGTCATTAAACCACTTCTTTCTGCACAAAAAAAAACCGCGAAAAATCCACTTTTTTCAAAATTTTAATTGCGTATTACTTTTGACTTAATAGTGATTTTGATACCAAATACAGAATGCGAACACGATTTGACTTCTCCATTAGCAGAACAGTGGAACAAGGTTGGTTGATAACAACAAGTATTTATACAAACATATCCAAAAACCCGACTGCGATCAACTTTGAACCGTTAAATATCCTCAATGGTCAATCGAAATGAAAAATCATACCAGAAAGATGATTTTAAAATACCTGTCGAATGATACCCATTTTGATATAGTTCGCCGACTTTTTATTTTTTTCGTATTCACAAAATGGCCGCCATATTGAATTTGGACAACTCACATATCTTTAGTGACACTTCCTGGGTTATGGCAAATCGATTGACGCGTGAGTCATCAAAATCGGTCCACGCGTTCGGTTTATACAAAGGAACACAAATACATTCTTACATACATCATCAGTCTGATAAACACAATACATACCCTTCTTTGCGTTGCGCAGTCGAGTAAAAAGCTAAAACTTTTAATTTTTTTCTCGAATGTTTTCTAAACTATAGCACCCTTTTTAGCGCTTGGATAGAAAAAAAAATCCATTTCCAAAAATTATTTTTTATCAGATAAAAAACATCAGCTTGGCAACGGTTTTAGGTTGCCCGCTTTGGGGATTTGTGGCTACGCCCCCTTTAAAGATATATAGTCGAAATTCCAGACTTAAGCTTTGTGTCAAGCTCCTCAACTTCTGTCTACAATTTCATAGCAACCGGACGGGCCGTTTAGAAACTGCAAGATTATTCCCATTTTTTTAAACAAAATCCCCCACTGTGTATCAGATACTTTAGGCCCCACTAGGCACCAGGAGGCACCGTCTGATCGAGCTAAAAAATCGAGACCGCATTTATAACAGCAAAACTCACATTTGAGACAGCACATATACCTATTAAGAATTAAAAAAAAAACCAATACAAGCTGCGACCAGGCTCCAACACTTTCCCCAAAGATTGGCAACTTTGCAACCACAAATACAACTCAAAAATAAAATAATAATAATATGAATGACACTTCGTATTGTTTTCTCTGCTTTTGCATAAATCACAATTTCATATAAATTAGTTTTCGTTTAATTATGTTTATTAACACATTTAAAAACGTATTTAACGCGCGATAAGCATAAATAATAATGTCACAAACTAAACAAAACAATCTGACAGATGCATTCCAACACCCCAAATCGAAACAACAAAAAAAATTCTTCTCCTCCGCTCCACGACATAAATTGAGTCATTTATTAAATGAATGAAATCTCTGCCTGATGACACTTAACAATTTTGAAAAAAAAAATATACTTCGAGCTCATTATTGTTGTTGTATTATTAGTGTTGAGATTTAGTGTGTTTGTTGCTCAAAGTAAAAAAAGGAATCTTAATGAACACAATGTGTGAACATGAATGCGATAATTTTCAAATATGTAAATGAGATAAATTAATTTTTGACATGTCTTTGTTTTTTGTTTTCTTTTTTTTTTTTTTTTTGAAGAATTTTAAATAATGTCTCTGTGGTTTGCTTAAAGAGAACCATTAACAATGTTTTCTTTCATTTATTTATTTTTCTTTAATAAATTTATGTGATTTTAAATTTCATTCAGAAATTGTATGCAAGAATTCTCTGAAATCAGCAAGCAACCACTTTAATAAGAAGGAAGTTGGAGTGTTTTAATTGTTTGGTATCTTAAGCGCCACTGAAATGAACAATTCTCGAAATGGATTTAACTTTTTGATATATAATATTCTAACAAGAGATGGCTGCGTGTTTTGAGTTTTTTTAAACACGACACGAACCGAACACGACTACCAGGAAGTCCAACATGTACGAAACAAGCAAGTGAAAACGCGACACCACACAACAGGCACGAAATCAAATTGAATAGCAAAAAAAAATAATTTTTAGGGATCCGTATAACAAAGGTGAAAAGGAAGAAACCCTATTGATTACGCAACGATGTTCGCCTATCTGTCTGTCACAAGCTGTTTTCTAGATAACCGTAAGAGTTATGGACCTGAAATTTTCACCGAAACTTTTAACAGTTATAACAACAATTATATGACAGTTTATAATTAAAGGGTGTTCCAAAGCGAGCCACGAAACATATTGAAATTCTAATGTAATATACAGACAATTATATAGACACTTGAAATTTTCAAGGTTAGTGTATTTTTATGCAGACTACAGCAATTAATATTGAAATTAAAAAAAAAAATTAAATTAAAGGGTGTTGCATCAGTTAATGTAATTTTGACAGAATTTTCGAAACCGTTAGAGTCAACAACTTGAAATTTTCAAAAACGTTAAATTTAAAATAAATCCCAAAATTAAACAAATGCTGAAACGAAAAATCGCCAAAATCAAAAAAGCGCTTATATGAAAAAAGCGCTTAAATGAAAAATAATTACAATCAAAACCAAATGCAAAAAAAATTACCAAAAATAAAAAGGTGGGAAAAAAATGCCAAGGCGAAAAAAAGCTCTCTAGAGCTATAAAACAACAAAAAAATCACCAAAATGAAATAAAAGCGCCAAAACTAGAAAAAAATCGCTAAGGCTAACAAACTACAGAATAAAATCACAAAGAACGGAATAAAAGCTTCAAAACCAAACAAATATCTAATACTAGACAAAAATATCGCCAAAATGAAAAAAGCGCTTGAATGAAAAATATATATAACCAAAAATCAATGCAAAAAAAATTACCAAAAATAAAAACGTGAGAAAAAATGCCAAAGCGAAAAAAAGCGCCGAAACTAAAATAAATCGCTAGAACTAAGAAACAACACCGACATGAAATAAAAGCACCAAAACTAAAAGAATAGTTAAAGTTAACAAACAACAGAAAAAAACTAAACAAATAGACAAAAAATCGCAAAAATTAAAAAACGCTTAAATGAAAAATTGATGCAACCAAAAATAAAATAAGTCGCAAAAATGCAAACAAAAATCTCCAAATGTGAAAAGATCGCCAAAAATCGCCCAAACAAAAAAAAAAACACAAAAACTAAAAAATTCCTAGAACTAAAAATCAAAAAAAAAAGCACCGAAATCAAATAAAAGTGCCAAAACTTAAAAAGGGCCAAGCTAGAAAAAAATCGCTAAGACTCACAAACAGAAAAAAATCGACATACTTAAAAAAGCGCCAAAACTAAAAAAAATCGCTACAGCTAACAAACAACAATCGCCAAAACGAAATTAAGCTAGAAAAAATCGCCAAAATTAATAAAACGCTTAATAAAAAAAATAATATAATCAAAAATAAAATAAGTCGCTAAAATACAAAAAAATCACCAAATGTAAAAATTTCGGCAAAAAAAATCGCCAAAACGAGAAAAGGCAACAAAACTAAAAAATCGCTAGAAGTAAAAATCAACAGAAAAAATTGCCGAAATGAAATAAAAGCGCCAAAACTAAAGAAAATAGCTAAAACTAGAAAAAATCGCCAAAATTATAAAAACGCTTAATAAAAAAATAATATAATCAAAAATAAAATAAGTCGCTAAAATGCAAAAATAATCACCAAATGTAAAAATTTCGGCGAAAAATCGCCAAAACGAGAAAAGGCAACAAAACTAAAAAATCGCTAGAAGTAAAAATCAACAAAAAAAAATTGCCGAAATGAAATAAAAGCGCCAAAATTTAAAAAAGTGCCAATATTAAAAAAAAAATATTAAGCTGTTTGCTAAAGAAAGTAAAATCGACATTACGTAATAAAAGCGTCAAAACTAAAAAAATAGCCACAAAAAAACTAAAAAAATTGACAAAACTAAAAAAGCGCCTAAACTATAAAACTCCAATTTTGTTATGTCTTTATCAGAGAAGATATTCCCTTATATATGCTAACGTTGGTTTAGTATTTACTGCCTGGCTCACGATGTCGACAAGAAATTTTCGTTCGCTTATTTATATTGCAAACAAAAACAAAATAAGAAAATTTGTTTTTGTTGTCAATATAAATAAGCGAACGAAAATTTCTTGTCAATATCGTGAGCCAGGCAGTTAATTTGGTACCATAACCGCCAAAAAGGCTTAAGCGATGTAATTTTCGAACTTGATATTTTTAACCAAAATCGATTATTTTACAATCGTAATAAATAGATTTTCTTTAAAAAAAATAAGCTCCAAAATACGAGTCGATTAAGCTTTTTTGACGATTATGGCTTGATATATAGTGTCCGTACGGAGCCCTTCGTGTGCGAGTCAAAGTCGCACTTTACTGATCTTTTTTTCAATTCAAATTCATATTCTTCTTTAATTTCAGAACTTTAAGCTTAAGAGTACCATACACTTTCAACAAATTTGATGATGTGGCGTGTTTGACGTTGCAAAATATAAAATTTTTCTTTACACCATGCATACATATTTAACACCTGAAATTATTTCGTGTTTTTTCGTGCAAAATTTTGCTCAACACGATACGACTCGACCACGCAAGATATTAGATGTTCTGTCACGAACACTTCGTGTTGATTTGTGCGTGTTCGTGTTGCGGAAAAAACACGACACGTGCTTATCTCTATTTCTAACTGTTAAATATTTGGAAATGGTAGTGCATTCATGATTATGTATATGTATGAGGGTGTATGGTTCTATGTGTGTATGCGTGTGTGTTTCTGTGTGTGTGTGTATGTGGATTCCTGAGTTTGTATTTTTAGTCGTTGTTTTTGGGGTTAAAAACAGTTCTTAGATTTTAATCTTTCTGTATTTGACACTTTTTATCTGTTTTAGGGTTTTTTTTGTCAGCTCTTGTTTGTTAATCACTTAATTTCTTGGCATGTGATAACTTGCTACCGAACAGTATGGCGCCAAAAGTTATAAATTATCATACATTCATTTTATTTATTAGATATTAAAATGTTTGCATGTATGTTTTTGATTTAGTTTTTTAATTGTAAACATTCAGAAATTTTGTTTTTCTCTAAGACGCAAAATGCTTTTTATACAACACAATAGCGCTTTTATTGGGTTCCTAACCTGATTCTGGTATCCAGCTTTAGCGATACTAAAACATGTTTGTTTATTTTTATAGATTTATGAAGACGATATAGACAAAACGTTTGCCATATTGATCAAATGTCATGGCCGAAAGGTGCTCTAATACAGTTTGCTGTATGCACTTGATCTTCTAAAATACTTTAGCAATTAAATAATATAATAATAGCTACTTTAGTCCTTGAAATCTTAAACTACTATTAGCTGATTAACAAAAGACAATTTTGCAGCAGACAGCGAAGCGATTTAATACTTAGATAAAAGTGGTGTAAGGACAATAATGAAAACGGAACCGAAAAGAAATAAGAGATAAAAATTCTCACACTTCCTGGCAAAAAAAAAAAAACAAAATAAGTCCCAAACACAAATGGGAGATTTAATTGTTATAAAGAAGCAAGAAGAATAATAAATGTGATTAAATATCAAATATCAACCAAGAAAAAAAAACTAATCAATGAATCAGTCATTAGGTGATTTTTTATAAACAAATCTTTCATTTATTTTTGCCAAAAAAAAAAAAAAACGTGGGAGATTCGAAATGAACAAAACACAGGAACAGGTATTTGGGTGCGCAATTGCTTTGAGAAATTTGAAACCACTTCAAATGTTTCTTAAGGGATGCACCAGGCTAATACAGGAGGAGATCAAATTAAACTCATTCATTCACGGCCATTCCGAAGACAGTCAAGCTAATCATTTTTATATAAAAAAAAAATACACATACAATTTATAAAAATGTGCACGAAAACCCAAAAAGTGACAGACAGAAACAGCAACAGCAACAGCCGTAGCCGTAGCAGCAGCAATTGTCTACTAACTACTTGACGCTTTTTATTTCAACTTTTGTATTTGTAAGGGTTTTAAATAAGATAAAGGATAATGTTATCCTTACAGACACATTATGTTATTTTATAATTTATTTTATCTTATTTCGTGTTTCCATTCATGCTTGTAATTTTACTGAGTTACCCAACCTCAAGTGAAGGTGCAATTTTACCTTGAGTTGAGGTTAAGGAACCTATGATTTTTGTCCGTCTGCTGGTGTCTGTTAGAGGATACTTTTTATACATTATTAACTCTTTTTTTTTGTTGTTATTTGCATTGTATTTTTCCTCTTTATTTCTTTTTAGCTTAGTGTGTCCTTTTAAAACTTTGTATGTGTGTTTTTGTATATGTCTGTAATTTTTATACAATATGATCTGGTAAAGATTGCGTGTTACGTGAGTAGCATTTTATACCAAAAAGGACAGGAAATTCTTGCATATGTCCTTAAACACAATAAAAAATGAGTATTAAATAGTTACGTATCTGTTAAAGATTAGAGACTTTTCATTATTTGAAAATTATTGCTATAGATCCATCATATCAATATCATTCGTACACCTTTTCTTAAAAAAAAAAAAACAATTTATTAACTACGAGGGTAAATTAATAATGTTTTATAAAACAAAATGGGATATGTACTTATTTTTCGCTACATTACCAGCATACTTTTTTTACCCAAGTTTAAGATACACATTAAATAAATACGAATAAAAAGGCACGGATCTCAAGGAAATTAAGCAAGTGCCTGTAAAATTTAATGAAATAAATTAAAAAAAAAATAATTAATTCCAAACCTAGAAAATAAATAAATTTTGAAAGAAACCCTCACGCATGCATAATATTAAATAAGTCTCAATAAATTAAAAACTCAAAGAAGAAGGTTTATTTTATCCCCGGTTTCTACAACCCAGACGGTCGACTTGAGTTTAAAATTTTTAAGGAAAGCACTAATATTTTTCTTAGACAAGTCGTCCTGCCTGACTTGTAGAAACTGCACATTGAATAAATAATAAATTGTATGTGAAATCCGTTTTAGGAACATTTTGTATGAAAAGTAGGGAAAAAGTTTAAAAAATACCAAACTCGACTTTGTTAAAACAACAAGGTCCATTAAAAACAATAAACTTAACTTTAAATTAATATGGCGCGAAAAAAATGTAATAATTATCAATTTTCGAATGAGTATTTTTCGTATTTAAGATCTTTAACACTTCAAAGCAAACAATGCAATCATTTTCACTTACATTTTTAATTTTTATAATATATGACCGACCTTCTCAGAGAAAAGGGACCTAGTGTGTGAAAATGAAGTTTTGAGAAAAACGCATTTAAAAAATAAAATTTTAATGTTTTCTCATTTTTATCGATTTTGACACACACCCGTTTTTTGACACACTAGGTCCCTTTTCTCGGAGAAGGTCACATATGTATAATTATAATATAGTTTAAATAATTATAGTGTTATTGAAGCGAAAAAGCAATGCGATATCATAATATATTAATGTCCATTCATGACACATTTATATAACTTTATGTTATAATACATATAAATGTTTCACGAATTTAATATGTTGACATATCTAATTGTGTCATGACATAAATATATTGTGACAATAATTATATCATGACAATTGCATATCATAACAAAGCTAAGTTATGACATTAAAATTTTATAAAACAGCATTTTTATCTATCTATTGGCATAAACTATATCAGATCATATGTTATAACACATATATATCACATGACGTATTCATGTCATAGCATAATTATGATGAACGACGCCATGTGACCATGCAGGCACAAAGTTTGACAGAATGGAAAGTAAATACTTTTGTCAAGGACATTTATGCCTCCTTAATGGAATGATGTAATTGTAGCTTGAGATCTGAGTGTATAGTTTAGGGAAAGTAATATATTTACAAAAACGCGAGATAGTTTAGACAATAGTGCAATATATTCAGCTGAATCATCTAAGTACACAACGTCCATACAGGTGGAAAATATCCTTTTAAAAGGTATTTACACTCCATTCTCTCATACTTTGTGCCAGAAAAATCACACGGCACCGTTCTACATAATCAATTAAGCCCTATATGAGCCCTCTTTTTATCGCCCACTGTGTATTATAGATACATGTTGGAAATTCTAGGGAGTATAGTATTTATTTAGAAGACTTGAAAACTGTTGAAATTAATCATTGGCTATCAGAAAATTTATTTGACTTGAAGAAAGGTTGACAGTGTACGTAAAGTCAAAGTTGCAGGCAGTAGAAACTGCTGTTCGAGCTATGAAAGGAAATAAAAGGAGAATTGGTGCAAAAGAGTATTGTGTACTTGTGAAACTAGACATAGAAAACGCGCTTAACATTGCAATCTGAGAGCATATTATTAATGCTTTAGCTTGGATGTCTAATCGAGTTAAATAAAGAATTAACAAAATTATCATTATGACATAAATGTCTTGATGTAGTTATGGCATACATATGATATGATGATGATATGACACAAATGTGTTGAGACATATATATTCATTCCAAAATAAAAAATTTTATTTTGGAATGTTTATGCTTTGATATAAATATGTAATCACATAATTATATAACGTCATAAATTTATTATATAATCATTATATGGCATGAATTTTGTCATGCCTTGAACTGAAAATGTTATAACATTTTGATGTTATTACATACATATGTGTGTTATGAGGTAATTGCGTCATGGCATGACGAAAATATGTTAAAAATATAATTGTTATGAACTTATTAGGTCATGACGTCAATGTTATAACTCAATTATGTCATGATATCAATTTGTAATGACATTTCTAAATGTAATGACCTAATTATGTTACAAAACAAAGGTAATACAATGTCAATATGTCATGACAAATATGTATTGACATAATGATTTCCTGTAGTAAATATGTTATGATATAATTATGTTAAGACATGAAATATGTTATGACACACTGAAATCCAAATTAAATTACTTTACTTGCATTCATACGATAAATATAAAGGGGGAATACTGGTAACGAAATGTAATTCCGTTAGAGATCGTATATGTGACAGCGCATAGAGAAAGGGACCTAAGGGTAAAAAACTCAATTTTCCCTTTTTTTTTTTTTTTGATGTGGACAACATCTGAGCATCGAATGAGACCGATCCCATGCCCCAAAAGTGTTCCCTCCCAGAGATATGCGCGTTTTATGAAATTGAAGTCGACGATTCTAAGGTAATGTGAAAAAATTTTCGTACTAACAGATTGATATTCACGATTTAAAAGAATTATAAATGAGTATTTATTATTGTTATTCACAATTAATAATTTCAGAAAATAAACCTGGATTCGAAAAAACGCGAGCAAAATTGATATCAAACTCATGGAAACAGCGCGCTAGGTAGAAAACAGTAAGAACCAACTACACAAAACAAGAGGTAGGGACGACCTACGCACGTTTTCAAGGTTGACCAACACGTTCCTGACGTCATGAGATCTGTCGCTTTCAAATAAGACCAATACCAACACGCTCAGTGATGCTACACCAAAGATACACGTATTTAAATCTTTACAATGGCTCTCCTGAACAAAACCGGTTATTACCCTTAGGTCCCTTTCTATTTTGCGCGTCACATATATTAATTAATTTTTTTTTAAGTTTTTAAGGACATACATATACCATAATTATTATTCCGAAACTGCCAAATCTTATGCGCAGCCCCTCGTACTGACTAAAATACTCTGCATGTTGAATTTTACTTTATTCTTTTTTTGTCAACATCATGACAATTGTTTTCCATTCAATATGTTATTATTAATTTTCTATTATTCACTTCCATACATATTTCCATTAATTTAATTTCTTTTCATAACTTATATTTTATTCAGTTAACCAACCGAAAATACCTACAATAGATTTGCTTTTCTCTGATTCTCATTCTAATGTACTTTTTGTTATTTTTCATTTTGTAACCCTTTTTTTCTCCTCTTTTTATTTTTTATTATTTGTGAATGTATGTCATGTGTCATTTTAAGTTTATTTGCTTTAAATTACAGGTTTCGAATGAAATTTTTGAAAACTTGTAAACGACGTTATTAGAGAATTTTGTTTCATTCAATTGAATTAAAAACGCGTATATTTTTATTGTAATACAATAATAATAAAGTAATTAGTTTAAGTACATGTTTCGGTTTTAAGGTTCTGTTTTCATGCAGGGCACTCACTATGCGACAGGGAACGAAAGGGTTCATATGTTAAAGTTTTGAATTTGATTAAAATTAAATGTTTTTTTTTTTGTTTCATCAAACTTCAAAGCATTTTTGGTGAGAAAATTTTCTTTAAGGACCAGCTTTTAAAATATAATTAAATATGTATGTATGTATGTTTGTAGTGAATGTATTTCGATTTTAATCAAGTCATTTAAAATATCAACCAAAAACTTTGTTGAAGTAAACATTTGTCTCTACTTTATTGCTTATAATTACACAAAGTTCTTGCAAGTGCGACAATAAGTTGCAAGAAATGTTGAGCAAAACCTTATATGTAAGTGTTTTGGCCAATAAGAAAAAAAAAATTAATTTTCATGTAAATTTATTGCAGCAGTGTTGTACTTGATAATTGGAAGCGATTCTTTTTATAACACCTATGTATGTCTTGCATTAAAAGTTCGGTGCCAAATAGAATAAGTACATACATACACACATACATACAAACATACATATATACATACACAGAGAAAAAACTGCCTCATACAATCAAGAATATTTTCTCTATGAACCGTTTTTAGGCTAAGGGGTATCCCAGCAGAATTTTCATAGAGATTCCTTATTGTTTTTATGTGGTAAATCTTATTAGTTTTATCAAGAAGAAAACCTCATAAAATCAAGAAGAAATCTTATTATTCAAAACTTTTTTTACTCAATTTCCTTTATTTTTGGCACCAAAAAAAAAAACAAACCATAGAGAAAAACTTCTTGATTCTATTAGGTTTTCTTATAAATTGTAAACTATAGGGATTTCTTATTGATTTTATTAGGTTGCCTTATTAATGTTTTAAAAAGTTTTTCTTCTTTATTTTATTTGGTTGCCTTATTGATTTTTTCAATAAGGTTTTCTTCTTGATCTTAGTAGGTTCCTATATGAGTATGTGTAAAGCATCTTATTGATTTTTTTAATAAGGAAATCTTCTTAATTTTATGGGGTGTCTTGTTATTTCATATCTATAAATAGACATAGAGACAACTTTTTTCATGATCTTTTTCATTTTTGTATCAGAATGTTTGCACAATAATTTCAATGGTTATCCAGGCTGCTTGTTAGCATATTGGGTAGAGTGCTTGTCTATCAGGTAGAAGTTTGCTTGTTCAATACTTGGTGAGTAAGTTAGTTAAGAATATACCCTATTGTGTATGTGTGTATGTATGTATGTATAAATAAATAACATCAACAACATACTGCATACATACATACATACATATGCATATGGTATAGAATTTGAATGAAAATACATAAGTACAGAGAATAAAGACGCAATTTTTTTTATTTTTTATTGAAAAAATCAATAAGATAACCTCATAAAAACTACAAGATTTCTCCTTGATTTTTTTCAAAAAGGGTTTCTCTATAAAATTAATACGATTTCCTTATTGAAAAAAAACCATAGAGATTTCTTATTAATTTTGTTCTATTTTATGAGGTATTTAGTAGGCACTGTTTTCTCTGTATACACATACTTATAAAAATTTTTACATTGATTTTTTTCGTTCTGCAGTAAAGAAAGCCAAATGATTTCTTAGGCAAGAAGGAACAAATGGAAACTTAAAATTTTATTGATGGACATGTTTTCTTTACAAACTTTTATAATTTCTTATAAATGTTTAAGACATTCTCCTATAGTTGAAAAAAACACACAAAATAAAAAATTCAAAACTAAAATGACTAAAAAAAGGAAAATATTTATTAAAGTTTATGTTATTTTATGCCTTTGAAAAACACAATATGGCTAACAAGGTCTACAACTTAGTAATTAATGAAGTTTCAACACCACTAAAAATTTCCTAGGTCCTTCAGAGGAAAAATTATATATTTTTAAATTCTCATAAGCAATAAGAAAAAGTTCTGCGGTTAGTGGAAAATATAAAAAAAAACAAATGTTGTTGAAATGAAATACAAAAAATGACATGCAAATGACATCAATTATTAAAAACATTATGCTGGTGAAGAGTGAAACTAAATTGAAAAAAATAAATATATTTTTTTATTATTGTTTCGAAATATTCACAGTCTAGGTATACTATTCTTTTTATAATTTTTTTATATATATTTTTTTTAGCTGGGAAATACAAAGTCTTAAACAGTTGGCAAAATTAAAACATTGAAAAAAAAAATACAATAATAATTCCTTATAATGATGGCTTGTTAGAGTTTTTAAGTAGACAAATGCCTTTGAAAAAGAAAATATATTTTCTATGAAATGCGTTGATTTTTTAAATGTCAGTAGCTTTCATTGAAGTTGTTATTACATAAATTCTTAACATGCTGTGCCACCCCAAACAATTTCTAAAGACTGAGATCAGACAAATTAGTGCAAGTTCTGATGAGTGAAAGAAAAACTAGTTCAAAAAAAATGTTGTTATATTACAATATTATAATACATTATCCATTTATATCAACTCACACAGTTGCCATACAAGCCATTCCAATGCCAGCAAGTTGGTTGAACTAAATTGATTCCTGACCATTTGCTACGCCACTGTTATCCTGATATAAATGATATCCTTATATATGTCATGCATTTTATGGGAAATAAATCTTCGCTAGAATGAGGACCTGGGCAAAAAGTTTTTTTATATGCAGTCCTTTTTTATATAAACAAATCTTTTAAATATATAAATGTATTATTAGTAAGATATGTGCATGCACAAACACCCTCCCATTTCAAAAATTTTAGCTTGCTCTTCCTCTTTGTCTGTCAAATTTAAGTTTTGTTCACACAAGTAGAAAGAAAAACATTCGCTATGGTTATGACTTTTTTTTGATGCCACAAGAACTTCCCCAGTAATTTTGGCAAATTATTATTTTTTTTTTCAAAAAGTTCACATGACCAACCCCACTGAACTATATTATTCATTGTTATTTTTCCTTTTATCCTTTCCATATGCATACGTGCATATTTGCAAGCTACAATTTATTCACCCCCTCCTAAAACTATGCTTCATACTTTGTATGCGCTTGTGTTCTCTCACAAAACACCAGAGTATAAATTTTAAAATCAAAATAAACGCCCTTCTTTGGCACACACATTCACATGCACACTCACGCATATACACACACACACACCCCATCCAGCGAAACGATCATACACACACTAGCAAACCGTACGAGTATAAAATTTGTGCAGCCACTGAGATTTTGAAATCATAATTGATTTGATTGATACAGAATAATTTTAACATATCGTCGGTTGGTTTCTGGTTTGCTGCAGACATAATGTATTTTGAATATACTGTGCCAGTAACCAACCGACGATATATCAAAAAATTGTTGTCAACTTATTGCTGGGTGATGTGCCAGAATATTATGTGGGTTTAGAATATGCTTTAGAAAGGAGTTACAGTAGAATCTCTCTTGAGCGGACACTGACGGGACCATTGAAATGTGTCCCTACAAGGGGACTGTCCAGTCAAGAGGAAAGTAAACATTTAAATGAAGCGCTGCCGGGACCGACCTGTCAAAAGTGTCCGTCCAGAGGGGGTGTCCGCCTATAGTAAGTGTCCGTTAAGGGAGATTCCACTGTATATGTACAGACATACATATATATGTATACATAGGTAATTATCTATAATAATGTGTACGGAACGTTATGAACGCAAACGGCATTCGCCAACATAAAAATGAACTTGAGCACTTCCTCACGGAAAAAAATATTGATATAATGTTAGTATCTGAGACTCATTTGACTTCGAGAAGTCTTTTTAAAATTTATGGCTACACTATATATGATACAAAGGACCCTAGAGGAAGGGCTTGCGGTGGATCAGCAATTCTAATAAAGTCAAGAATCAAGCACTATGTTCTTGATAACATTTGTGAAGAATACCTACAAGCAACAAATATTGGCATTGAAAGTTTTTGTTCAAATTTCGTTATATCATCAATTTACTCCCCTCCCAGATTTTCAATCACTGAGAATCAATATGAGGATTTCTACAAATCTCTTGGACCTTGTTTTGTAGCAGCTGGAGACTACAATGCGAAACATACGTTCTGGGGTTCGCGCCTTGTTACACCCAGAGGTCGAGCATTGTTCAACACTATTTCAAAAATGGGCTTGGATGTCATTTCGAGTGGGGAGCCCACTTATTGGCCTACTGACATACAAAAAATTCCGGACGTTATAGATTTTGGCGTCATAAAAAATATCTCTAGGGATTTAATTCAAGTTCAAGCTTCTCTTGATCTCTCGTCCGATCACTCACCGACGATCATCACAATTTGTAGCCCATTAAGAAGTAACTTACCTGACCCATATGTGAAGATGATCAATCGTGTAAATTGGCTGGGGTTCAAAAAATATCTCAGCAGTCATTGTACGGAAAACATTACGCTTAGAACACCCGATGATATTGAATCGAACATTGCCAATCTCAGCGAGAATATTAAACAGGCTGCTGAACATGCCACTATCTCCCATCCGCAGATTGGGTTTAATAAAATTTATTCTACAGACATTGAACGTCTCGTACGTGAAAAAAGAAGGGCTAGAAGGGAATGGCAACAGCACAGATCACCACAAAATAAAATCAGATTTAAAGAGTGCACTAAACGACTCCAAGAGTTGCTTGCATCTGAAAAAATTGCATCTCTTAAAAATTATCTGGAGGGTCTTGATGTTACACCGGCGTCTAATTACTCCTTGTGGCGCGCTGCCAGAAAGCTTAAAACACCCGTTGAGTATAAGCCACCTCTACGCACATCTACCGGAGGTTGGGCAAGAAGCGATACTGAAAAATGTAAAATATTTTCTGAGCACTTAAAATCCGTTTTTACGCCAAATATATGTACTGGTGTTGCTGATTTGCCGAATATAGTCGCTCTACCCCCTCAACACATAAAGTTTAAGACACGTGATTAACAAAAATTAATTGCCGAACTCAACCCGAAGAAAGCTCCGGGTATTGATGGAATTAGTAATCAGATGCTGATGAACTTGCCTCGTATTGCAATGAGAATCCTGTTATTCATATTTAATGCTATTTTACGACTGGAGTATTATCCACACAACTGGAAACTTGCCAAGGTTAAAATGATTCCAAAGCCGGGCAAAGATATAACAAAGGCTGAGTCATATAGGCCAATAAGTCTACTATCTACAATGTCAAAGCTTTTCGAAAAACTGCTCAAAACAAAATTGTCCCCAATTCTAATTAGTAGTGGGTGCATACCAGACCATCAATTTGGTTTTAGAAGTCAGCATAGCACCATTGAACAAACTCACAGATTAGTTCAATTTATAAGAAGAACTTTTGAGGGGAAAAAGTATTGTTCTGCGCTGTTTATTGACGTTTCCCAGGCATTTGATAAAGTGTGGCATGAAGGCCTTATTTTAAAATTGAAGACTTACTTACCAATAAACATTTTAAATCTTTTGGAAAGTTACATTATTTCCCGTAAGTTCACTGTTGCGGAAGGAGACTTTACAAGTAGGCCTGAAACAATTTCATCTGGTGTGCCACAGGGGAGTATACTGGGACCAGTTTTATATTTAATTTATACTTGTGATATGCCTGTGAGCAGTAGTATCCATACTTCCACATTTGCCGACGATACAGCCTGCCTTAGTATGCATGAAAACCCTGATGAGGCATCCCGCAAACTCCAGGAACACATTAGCCAGATGGAGCTTTGGTTAAACTTATGGAGAATCAAGGTTAATGAACAAAAGTGTGTTCAAGTAACATTTACTTTACGAAGAGATACTTGTTCCCCCATTCGGATTAACAATCAAGTTGTTTCTCAACATTCACATGTGAAATATCTTGGTATACACCTTGATCGACGACTTACATGGAAACACCACATTGATTCTAAGTTAACTCAAATGAAACTTAAACTAACTCAGGTACATTGGCTGATTGGTCGAAATTCAACACTTAGCCTAGACTGTAAACTTTTAATATACAAGTCGCTTTTAAAGCCAATATGGTGCTACGGAATTCAACTATGGGGCACTGCTTCAGCTTCAAATGTAGAGAAAATTCAACGCAGGCAAAATAAAATTTTACGCATGATAACATTGGCCCCATGGTACATCAAAAATTCAAATATACATCGTGATTTGAATATGCCACTAGTGACTGAAGAAATTGCAAAATACGCTGGCAAATATTTAACAAAACTCGAGTCACATCCTAATCCGCTTGCCCGTAATATTTTGAACTTTACTGGACACATCCGCCTAAAAAAGAGGGACACAATGGCTCTTATTCACAGCACTCCAGATGGGACTTCTTGAAAATACTTTTATTTTTTTTTTCCTTTTGATTATCACTACTTACATATGTATTATATATAACTACTACTAAGCTTATGTCCGACATTGGTCGGGCCTAATTATATTTTTTAGATTTAAGATTTGAATACTTATTGTTAGTTCATATATGAAGATACAATAAATAAAAATTCATGCATAAAAAAAAAAAAAAAAAAAAAATGTACAATATATATTTATGACCAGTGTTGTCAGATATGGCGATATTTGGCAAAACGTGGCGGCTAAAATTTGTTTTTGGCGATGAAAATTTTGAATTGGCAATTGGCGATTTACTTGGCGATATTTGAACTTCTTGGCGATATTTTTGGCTATATTTTTACTTATTCAATAAACTAGAAGATGTTAAAAACATAAAATTTTTTAAGTAACAAATTTTTTCTGCAACATGAAATATTTCGACAAAAAAAAATGATCGACCGCAAAATTTCATTTGGCGTTTATAAGACACAGTGTGGGGAAAACTTCCTTTTATAAATTGGAACCAACATTTTGATAATGAAGCACCAAACAGCCTGCACGAATTCTCACCTAAAGTACATAATTACGGCGCACACTGTCGCGAAAGCGGCCAAAAATGAAAAAAATTAGTTTTGAATTAAAACGAACAAATTACTTTGTTGCATGTGCATCATCCTAACTAAGTAAAATAAAAAAGAACTTTTTAAAAAATATTAATATTTTAAAGAGTTTTGATGATTGAAAATCAACAGTTACACAGAGAAAACATTGCCTACTAAATACCTCATAAAATAGAACAAAATTAATAAGAAATCTCTATGGTTTTTTTTCAACAAGGAAATCTTATTAATTTCATAGGGAAAACCTTTTTGGAAAAATCAAGAAGAAATCTTGTAGTTTTTATGAGGTTATCTTATTGATTTTTTCAATAAAAAACAAAAAAAAAAATTGCGTCTTTATTCTCTGTACTTCTGTATTTCCATTTAAATTCTATACCATACACATATGTATGTATGTATGTATGTATGTAGTATATTGTAGATGTTATTTATTTATTCATACATACATACACATTATGTTATTTTCTTAACTAACTTACTCACCAAGTATTGAACCAACAAACTTCTACCTGATAGACAAGCACTCTACCCAATATGCTAACAAGCAGCCTGAAAAACCATTGAAATAATTCTGCATACATTCTTATACACAAATGAAAAAGATCATGCAAAAAATTGTCTCTATGTCTATTTATAGATATGAAATAACAAGACACCTCATAAAATCAAGAAGATTTCCTTATTAAAAAAAATCAATAAGATGCTTTACACATAATCATATAGAAACCTACTAAAATCAAGAAGAAAACCTTTTTAAAAAAATCAAGAAGGGAACCTAATAAAATCAATAAGAAATCCTATAGTTTACAATTTATAAGAAAACCTAATAGAATCCAGAAGTTTTTCTCTATGGATTGTTTTTTGGTGCCAAAAATAACGGAAATTGAGTAAAAAAAAGTTCTGAATAATAAGATTTCTTCTTGATTTTATGTGGTGTTCTTCTTGATATAATTAATAAGATTTACCACATAAAAACAATAAGGAATCTCTATGAAAAAATCTTCGGTTCTTTCTGCTGGGATACCCCTTAGCCTAAAAACGCTTCATAGAGAAAATCTTATTGATTCTATGAGGCAGTTTTTTCTCTGTGTAGTTTTAGGCCAGTATGCAACTATTTAAAAATATAGTACGGACACATTCTAACTTTAACAGGTTAATTAAAGAAATTTTTAGATATTGCACTGCAACTTCCAATAAAAAATAAGTGGAATATTGTTATAATATGGCTACAATACATTTTTGCAATATTTTTGTAACCGATGTGCGATGCGCCGTTGCTTATAATGTGAATGGAAAGAAAAACATCTTTAAATGAAAAACTACGAGTTCAGTGGTCTATGGGGAAAAAAGAATAAAAAAAACATATTTCATACTTTCACATTATATTTCTACAAGTAGATTTAAAATTTTTTGTAGCCTTTCCCTCCCTTACAATTTAATTTTACAATATTTTTTAAGTTAGAATTTGAATATTTTCAGTATATTATTTTTAGTTCCAGGACATTTGGGAAGCATACTAGTCCTTGAAATTTAAATGCCGAAATTGTAGGTGTGATTTATATTATATATTGTATCTAGTTAAATATTTAACTCACTATAAGTGAGTGAGTGAGTTGTAAAAAAGGAAATTTTTGAGGTATGCGTAGCCTTTTTCTGAATTGACCTAAAATTTTACGAAGCAATAAATATGTTAAAATTAATGTCTTTATACAATTTCATTAAGTTACAATTATTTTTCTCTCTGTTATGATAATATTTAATTTCAGGATATATGGGAAGGACACGAATTCTTGGAAATTAAATGACCAAATTTTATTTGTTATTATATTTTACCAATTAAAACATGTGTCCCTAATTTCATTTCCTTACAATAAGTTCTTCTATTTTTGGCCACTCGTTATATGAACTCACGACAATGTGCGACAGTACTGCTGGTACTTACCACTTCAAGGATATGACATTTGTACTTAAATACACATTTAAGTAAACGTTAATTTAGTTTTATCACAAAATTTAAATAATAACTTTGATCTTTATGTTCAACTTCAATTTATCCTATTTAGATTGATCTTTTGGAATAAGGAATTAAGTAAGTAAGTATTTTTAAGCAAACACTTTTCTAAATTTTTCTGATACAATATAGTATTTATATTTTACGATAGACGTTCGCTACTGAATTTAAATTTTAACAATATTTGTAATGTAATTTCAAAATAAAAATATTTTTTGTAGCTAAAATTAAATATTTTATTATATTGGCGATATTTGGCGATATTCGACAAGTCATTTGGCGAGGAGGCTGAAAATAAATCTGGCAACACTGTTTACCGCAGACGCACTAAATGCTTATATACATACATACATAATCACACACATACATACATGTATGGCCCATTACCGTTTGCATTTATTACCAATAATTTCGCAAAAGAAATTGTTTTGTTCGATGATATGAATATATTCATATCATATACATATAAACATTTGAGAGAAAAACATATATGCACGTAGTCGTAGTCAAAACAAAGTACCATAAAAACTGGTTTTAATTTCTTAAAGTGTACTTTGTTTTCACTATGACTACGCGCCATAATCTTTAATAAAAATTTATAAGTACGATAAGGATGTCGGCAACAGGACTTGCAGCGTTTTTTCTAATAGTTTTAAGTTACACTGTGTAATTAATCGACTTCAAACAAGCAGGAGGTTATCAAATCGTCCTTGATAGGATATATTCCACTTGCTTGCATTGTCCAAAAAAGGGGCGGAAACACGCCCACCATTTTTGTATATAGTATGATATTTTACTTATTCGATTCTTGTGCATTGGAGTAACTACACTGAAAGGAAAATCATTCATTCAGAGAATGAAACGGTTTCATTAAATGTTCTGCATTATATTAATGAAACTTTTCATTCATACAATGAAATCTTTCAATCTCTGCTCTTCATGTGTATTAATGAAAATCTTTAAATTGTTTAAACGAATTTTCTTTTCAGCGAATTTGGGGCCAATACAAATAAGTTCCACAAATTCTGTCTACTTATTGTCAATCACAAATAAATCAATAGGTATTTTGTTAAACAATATTTTCTATTTCTCATTTTTCTAATCCCTTTTAATTTTAAAGCAGTATGGTCGTCATAAATGCAATGAAATCATTTCATTTATACAATGCCATATTCTTCATTGTATAGCATATATATATCTCTCTCTCTCTTTTTTAATCCATTCACGTCCATCTCACCCCTATACAACTGGTTATTTTCATGAGCAATATTAAAATAAATACAGTGCGGACTCGGTTAAAGCAACCAATAGAAATTTTGGACTGTTGGGAAAACTGAATTTGTTGCCAAAACCGAGTAAAAAATTTCTATGACTGTTTTCCTCCAAAAAAAGTTATTTTAGGCCAAATAAAAAGTTTGTTAAATAATCAAAGGTTAACTTTTAAAATAAATGCAGTTATTTAAACAAAACAAAGAAAAAAATTCTTTGTCATGTAAGCATGAGATTTCATGCACAAAGACTTATAGTTTTTAATTCACTTACAAAAAACTTAGGGCCAAAGCCACGATGTCGACAACGTTCGACTTGTCGTACACTTACATTCAAAACAAAAACAAATTTTAATATTTTGTTGTTGTTTCAAATGTAAGTGTGCGACAAGTCGAAAGTTGTCGATATCGTGGCCCTTAAGTAAAAACTAAACGAAAGGCAGATTCTTAACTTTGTTTGCAAAGTTGCGTTAACAAAGGTCTTGTTTTTTGAAAAGTTGCATTAACAGAGTCACCAATGTTAAGAATTTCGCTGTTGCGAATATCGACACTCATTGCACTCATCCAAGGTTGCGTTAACCGAGGCTGCACTGTAATTATTCACATGCAATTTTTAATAATTCAAGGGCGGTGAGAGGGGCAATAGTAGTTTGCAAGAATAGCGTTTATACGCCTATGTTCTTGTGAAACTTGCAATGACACAATATCAAAGTTGGAGAAATGGGCAGAGCCGCGCCCTTTAAAATTTAATATTATATTTAACGTGCTTCTACTTAAACGATTTTTACGCAACTTGGCACATACATACATATACATATACCTTGAGCTCATAAAAATACAAAATTTTAAATTTGAAAAAGTGGGAGTACTTTTATTTATCCAATTCTCAAGAAACTTGGCAAACAGGTTCGACTCTTATAATGACATAGTCTTGCTTGCTTAAAGAAGTGGGCGGGTCATGCTAATTAAAGCTTAATATCACATTTCACGGTATTTCTGCTTAACCGATTTTTAAGCATCCGTACACCAAAGATGAAAAACAACCCCATTGTTTTCGCTACGATGTCCGTGTGTTAATCCGAGAACCACAAGACCTACAGATCTGAAAGTTTCACAGCATATGTAGAATCCTGGCAGTTACAACCAAAAAAATATGACAGTAAAAAATTATAGGGGAGTGCAACGAAACATGTTGAAATCCCAATGTATGATATAGACAATTTTATGTAAACACTTGAAACTTTCAAGGTTCATATATTTTTATGCATACTATACCAATTAAAAATTTTTAATAATCAAAATTAAAGGATACTCCATCATTTAATGTAATTCTGACTACATAATTTTTAACGCTAAAACTAAAAAATCTTAAAATTAAAAAAATTCCAAAACTAAAAATCGCCAAAATAATAACGAAATTAAAAAATTAGTTGTTGTTTTGACTGTAACTGTGCGTTAAGTCGAACCTTATCGACATCCTGGGACAGACCGTAAATTATTTTGAACTTTTTACAGATTTAAAAAAAAGCCTTTACAATTTTTTTTAAGTTTAATTCTTTTGTTTGCTATTTTTTTTTTTTGTTCAACACGGCCACACGCAGGATAGATTTAATCTACGCATTATTCATGAAGTTTATTTGTTCAAGTGCAGTGAAGAGTGATAATTTGCTTGTTGAAAATTTTTTCAGAAAAAAGAAAAGATGTTTATAAAGGCTTATTGTTGCTATTTGCTTATTTAAATAATGCATTGAGATATACAATATACTCGAAATAATCATATAATTACAATTAATGAATTAACTGAAACCAATGATAAATCAGATTAAGTACACCCAGGGAAAAACAGCTTAAAATCTATAAAAACCTCATTGAATTAATAAAAAACATTAACGAAACTCTAGTCATGTTGAAATTTCTTATTTCAATATCGAAAAATATTAATTTACAGTATTAATTTATTAATTTTATTTATTTTTAAGTAACTCACCATACATTTTCTATTATATTGAAAATCATTGAATTAATGTAACGCGTTCGTATTTTTAAGTTGCAGCTTTTCCCTGAGTGTATCAACTGAATTTTAAAAATCATATTTAACTAAAAATCGTTCAACAGTTATTGTGCTGCAGTAGATCAGAGTCTTTGCTGGGGATTGAAACAACAACATCCAGCCGGACGGACAACCCCCTAATAGTAGTGAGAATTGAACCAACAACAGCCAGCCCATCAGACTAAATACATTAAAGTGGTTATGTCCACGAATCTAATTACATACAAAAATAAAATTTTGTTGGTTAATCTAACCAACTTCAGTTGTCAAGTTTACCGTTCATGTAAATTTTGTACTTAGAGTTTAAAATAACCAAATTTTGACTGGTTTTCAGTTTAAAATTTTCTACTATTGATGAGCAGGTATAAAATGCAAAAAAATCTATTTAATATCGAACAATTCAACGATTAAAAAAAATCTTTGTAATAATTCTGTAACCTTGCAAACTATTGTATTTATCTTGTCTTTGTGGCTCTAAACCCACATCCTTTTTGTATCTTTTGGAAATATGTACAAAAATCTATGGAAACATTTGTCACATGCTGTTTCATTCATCAGCTCAAAATAAAAAAACAACAGCAATAAATTTCAATATTTCTTTTAAACAAACCAAACAATTATGCAACGGGTGCCCCTGTGGCTGAGTGGTAGCGATGCTAGCCTCTCAGTCCAGAGGTCGCGGGTTCGATTCCCGCCATAGACCCTGGGTGTATTCCGCAGACAAGCTAATCGCTTCGCGGGTTGTGTTGTTATTTAAAAAAAAAAAAAAAAAAAAAAAAATTTATAACTATCTCTAAATTTATGTCCGACAGTGGTCGGGCCTAATAATTATATAAAAAAAAAAAAAATAAAAAAAAAAAAAAAATTTTTGACGCAAATACCACAAGTTTGCACCACGAAATTTGATAATAAAATTAAAAGCATTAGACTGTTAACTATGTACTTGTATCTCTGATTGATTAAAATTATATATAATTTTTTGTATTAACTATTAAATGATTGTAATAGTTTCTAAGTGCTATGCTTAAAAATTTCACTACATTTTTACTTTCCATTTATATTATTAGTTAAATTAATTATTTATAAAAATTGTGGTTTAATACCTGCATACGGTTGTTATTCATTTAAAATTAAATTTTATGTACTAGAGATATAATTGATATACATTATTTTACAAAAGGGAACATTAAAAATTTGTCAATTTTCATAATTTCCATTCGTCCTTTAACACACTCAAACATACATCACTCACACTCACACTCTATCACTTCTCTCTTGTGTGGAAATATATGAAATGTTTTCATATTGTCAATTGCTTTGTGTGAAATTTATCCCTCCAGGGAGTTTTTTTTTTGCACTGTGATTTTCATTCCATTTACCTGGTTGCGTTTGTTGTTGTTTCATTCTCCCTCTGTTAGCCAGGCATTCATTCATTCCTTCATTCTTTCATTCATTTATTTATTTATTTCCTTTGTTCAATTTTAAATGTAAATGATTAATGCTTAATGGATTATGTCAAATTGCGTAAATGTCAAATTTTATGTTTAATTCTTACGGTTTCCTTTTTCATTTTTGTTGCTCTTGAGGTCCTGGCAAACGGTATAAATTACCTTAAGAGAGCATTACAAATGAAATCAATTGATTAAATTTGTTTATTTGTTTTTCACTTATGAATGTGTTTAACAGCAGGACATTGGCCAATATGCTGATATATGTTAGATATCTTTGTTTTTTTTTCAAGTTATTTTTTTTGGCTACTCAAAGTAAAGTAATAAGCGGAAATGTTTCTGTTGAAAAATATAATAATTATATTCAATATGTGTGTTTAAATTTAAAAAAAGGCCTGAGGCAAATTACGGCATTCGATATCGTACGAATTTTCAGCAATTCAGGATTAAAAATCAGCAGGAAGAGGAACATCTTTAGGTGGGCTTATTCCCCCTACTCATGAGTTAGAAAACAAGTGCACAAAAGCCGTAGTATACGCGTATGATATGGTGATATTGGTGAGCGATATCATGACCAATTCCTTGATTTTACTCGGCAACTGGACTACAAACTGTGATCTAGGAGCAAGCCCAAATAAAAAGAAACTGTTCGCAAAGATAAATTTTATATTCAAATCTGCCAAGATAAGGTTAATTTCATATTTTGCTTTCAAATATGTTTTATGTTAATTCAACATGATTTACATGTTATTCTGAATGTAGCATTAATTACATTGTCTACTAAGCGAGGAGCTCGAGTTAAAATTTTGACTTAGAAAGCCAATTATAGCACACATTTTACTCATAACACATCACATAAGATTAATTAATAAAATTAAATTCATGTTGCTTTCAACGTGAAATAACTTTGATTCAACATTATTCTTCATGTTATTTCAGTATCAAATTCACGTTGCTTTAAATTTAAATAAATTTGGTTCAACATGATTATTCACTTTGATTTAACAATACCGTAATATTAAGTCAACATTAAATAAAGTTGTTTCAAAAGGAAGAAATTTTTTTAAGGTTTTTGTAAATCTTGTTGAATTAACATGAAACACATATGAAGCAAAATCATTAGCGGAAAATGTTAAAATAGCCTTTCAATAAAATTTGCGTTGGTTTAAATTCAAAAAATTTTCATTCAACATGTTTATTAATTTTGATTTAACAATACCGAAATATTAAATCAACATGAAATAATGCTAATCGGAAAGGAAGAAAAATTTTTTGAATTTTATTGTAAATCATGTTGAATTAACATGAAACGGATGTTATAGATAGATAAATATTAAATTAACTATTCAATCAAATTCACGTTGGTTTAAATTGAAATAGCTTTGATTCAACATTATTATACATTTTGACTTAACAATACCGGAATATTAAACTAACATGAAATAAAGTTGTTTCACAAGCAAAAAATTTTTTTAAGTTATTGTAAATCATGTTGAATTAACATGAAACAGATATGAAGCAAAATCATTAACGGAAAATGTTAAAATAACCTTTCAATAAAATTTACGTTGGTTTAAATTGAAACATCTTTGATTCAACATGATTATTTATTTTGACTGAAGAATACCGGAATATTAAATCAACATGAAATAAATTTGTTTCAAAAGATAAAAATTTTGTTAAAGGTTATTGTAAATAATTTTTAATTAACATGAAACACAAGTGAAGCAAATTGAAACAACTTTGATTCAACATGATTATTCATTTTGATTTGACAATACCAGAATATTAAATCAACATGAAATGAAGTTGTTTCAAAAGATAAAATTTTTATTTTTTAGGGTTATTGTAAATTATGTTGAATTAACATGAAACACACACATATGAAGCTAAATCATTAGCGAGGAATCTCAAGTTATCCTTTTTTTTGCAGAGTTTCATATAAAAGCTTTCCAAGTGCACTTTAAGGATATATTACGTTTTGAAAAATAATCTTTTGAAAAACATTTTCAAAAAAGTACCATCGAAAAAAGGAAATCTTTTAAAAAGTGTCTTAAAAAACTACCTAAAGCAGTTCGCTAAATATATTTAAAGCGAATAGATTTACAAGAATGTTTTATTTAAGTGTAACGTTGACAGTTTTTTGTAACGACAAATTGTAAATTTATTAAGGGAAATATGTTTTTTTTTTTGCATGAAAAGCAAATGTATGTTCATCTCTTGAAAATGACTTTATGACTTTGTTGCAAGAACAAATAAACAAAAATACAGGGAAAAAGCAAAAAAAAAAAAAAACAATCAGCATGACTGGGGTGACAATTGAGAGGAACAAATTTTCACTTTATTGTCCTTACTTGTGCATTCTCACACAAACGTAATACATGTCAATTTTATGATACTTAAACTTGGCATAAAATACGCACATTTATGCGCAAGGATCACAGGGATGCACAATGGCATGAATGCAATGCAATTTGTCTAAAGAATGACAATTGTTGTAAAAGATTTAAATGATTTTTATTTTATTGCCTTCACTACTTTTCATGTGGGAACTGGTAGCCAGCCATTGTGGTCTGTTTGAATCAATAGAATTAGAAAAGAAAGAATTCCTTTTTTTCTGCTCGCTATCATTAAGAAGAGTAATAAATTGTTTTACTCTACTCATAATGATGAAACATTTAAGACAAATGTTTAGGGCTGAAAATTGCGGTAGAAACTGAACTGTTGGAAAATAAAATTTATATAAATTTATTCTATGAACTAAACTACAGGACTATTTTCACTTTTAGCTATGAAGGACAACAGTAGCAGAGGCTGACAAGGCAATTTCTGCTTTAATTTATAAAATTTTATTTGAAATTTATTTGTGGAATAGAGGGTATCACACCGAACAACAGCACTGAATAGCCCGGCATGTGGTTTGAACTTAAACCGACCACGTGTAAATCATGATGTGTTTGCTGGTTTTCTTTTCAACTCGAGTTTATACCGATTTTCTGTGAATGCACTGCTTTGTATTATTGCTATAATTTTTCTTAATTTATTGTATTTTTTTTTAATTTTTTCTTCATCTACCAAGCTAATGCTAATGCAAAGCCACACTGGCATTGTACTCGTATTAAATTATAAATCGCGCCTGATGTGTTTAAAAGTTAATTTCTGCGAATGGTTTTTCCCCTTCTGCTTCATTGTTTATTTAATTTTTTTTTTTTTTTGGTTTAAGCTTGTAAACCCATTGAAATGATGTTTATTTATTTATTGTATGTTTAATTACTGCAGACATTTTGATTGTTATGAAAATATTTTTGGAAAGCAATTTGCATCAATCTGTAACACAATCTGTGTTCTGAATGGTAATGTTGGCACTTTGACAGGTATTTGTTACGTGTTTGCCCGAATTGCAGGCCTGATTGAACATCAATAGATTGACGCATTAGTGACACTCCAATGCGCCTTAATTATAGTTAGAAAAAAAGAGTTTTTTGTGAAAAAGAAATTTATTAAACATTCACACTAGGTAGCGTGAACTCTGCTCTCACTGTGTTGGCAAACACATTTAAAAAAAATTGGCACAAAAATTATAATTTAGTTTGAAATGAAATTTCATCTAAATTTAGATCTTTATGTATAGATAATGTGACCATCTGTCCCGATTTCGGCGAGACAGTCCCGATTTCCGGTTCACCGTCCCGGAAAATGGAAAAAGGGAA
Organism: Tachina lurida; assembly: GCA_944452675.1. Classification (NCBI taxonomy): domain Eukaryota; kingdom Metazoa; phylum Arthropoda; class Insecta; order Diptera; family Tachinidae; genus Tachina; species Tachina lurida. The sequence continues at coordinate 103,353,934 of OX101755.1, read as the reverse complement.
ATGGGAAATTTCCTGAAGCATAATAAATATGTTTGAAAATTTGAAAAAGTTAAAAGTTTTTGTTCCGTACGTTATCACGTTATGTTTACACACACACATAAAACATTCATAAATATACATACAAATATAAACAAAGGCGTATAAAGGCCAGAGTTGCTGTTGAGCCCCTCCCCTTCCCCCATTAAAATTATTAAAAATTGCCTGTTATTATATACATACATATTTTAAAATTTACTCATGAAAATCAACAGTGAAGCTTCTTTGGACTCGAACGAATAGAACGATATTAATGTGAAGGGGTGTGATACCGCCCACTTATTTTTCCACCAGATTGTGTAACAATTTTTTTTTAAAATAGACTTAATATAAGGAGGGTGGCGTTGGCTGAAGTAGTTAGCACGTTGACTACAAAACCGAAGGTCCTGGGTTCAATCCCTGTATCCGACAGTCATTAAATAACAACACCACGCATTTTTCTGATGTGCATTAGTGTCCCTTTGTGTCAGTTGTTGTAGGAAAGTTCAAGTGATGAAGGCATAGTCACTGGTCACTGAACTACACCGACTTCAGCAGATACTAGTCCTAATGTAACATCAGAGCGCCCTCCTTCGTTGTGTAGCAAAATCATCGGCGAAGTAAAATAATCAATAAAATGGCTACAAGACACAGCTTCAAAAAATTAATACGCCCCATTTAACATCATAGAGGCGCTGCAACACTGCATTATTAAAAAAAAAAAACGTGCGAAAAGCAGAGTTGTAAAAGAATGAAGCTTTCCTCTATCTCTTCTTTCACCACCTGTCTTCTCTCTCACTATCCCTTTCCTAAAAGAAGGTAACACCTAGTATTAGCAGTAGGCATTAATTTCCTGAGTGTTACATCTCTTTAAAAAAAAAAAAAAAAAAACTAAAAATAATATACATACAGAAAAATTCCATATTAAAATATACGAAACCAAGATCAATTTATTAAATGCATATGTGTTTCATTTTAATTCAACATGATTTACAGTAATCTTCAAAGAAAATTTTCAATTTTGAAATAACTTTATTTCATCTTAATTTAATATTCCAGTACCGTCAAATCAAAATGAAGAATCATGATGAATCAAAGTTGTTTTAAGTTAAAACAACGTGAATTATATACTGAAATAACACGCAAAACCATGTTTAATCAAAGTTATTTCAAGTTGAAACAACATGAAATGAATTTAATATAGTCATCTTACTTTATTAATTATTTATGTAACTAACGTAATTGTGTGTATTGGCACAGGTATCAGGAAAAAGTTTTTGTGTTTTGTGTTATACTTAGTTGGCTTCCCGGCCAAGATTTAAACTCAACACAACAAACTTAAATATTCTTTAGATTTACACTTAATAATTATCAGCATTAATCAAATCTTAGTTCAAAATTATTTAATTAATTATTTAACAGAAAATTTATTTGAAATTAAAGTTATAGTTAGAAACAAGTAAGAGTGCTATATTCGGCTGTGCCGAATCTTATATACCCTTTACCAACGTATGTACATATATATATAGTATACAGACACATACATACATATTTGTTTTGTGAAAAAATTTATCATTTTTTTAAAGTTTCCATCTTTGGAGCTGTAATTTTCATTTTTCAAATTTCATACGCCAAACTTTTCTTTCAGAAGCATAAAATATATTCAATTTATAAAGAAAAAGAAAAAAATTAGACCTATTTAATTTTACATAACACAAAAAGTGTGAGTTTTCCAACCCTGGAGTCATAATTTTGGATTTTCCTGATTATTGATACCAATCTAGTTCTGTAAAAAATACATAAAATATGTTAAGTGAACAAAGCAAAAACGAAATAAGGAAAAACTTAGTTTCATTTAATTCCTTTAATATTAAAAAATTCAGTAAAGTGCGACTTTGAATCGCGCACAAAAGGTAGGCTTTTTTGCTTTTTTGAAGTTTTTTTCAGTTAAAACGATTTTTTCAGTTTTGTCGCTTTTTTCTCGTTTTGGCGATATTTTTCTGTTTTTGGAGGTTTTTTTCAATTTGGCGATTTTTTCTGTTTTTGGGAATTTCTTCGTTTTGGCGATTTTTTTTCATTTTGGCGATTTTTTGCATTTTGGCGATTTTTGTTTTAATTTTGGCGATTTTTTTCTGTTTTTTAGGTTTTTTTTCGTTTTGGTGATTTTTTTTCATTTTGTCGATTTTTTTCATTGTGGTGATTTTCTTTCATTTTGGCGAGTTTTGTTTTCATTTTAGCAATTTTTCCGTTTTTTTACGATTTATTTTAGTCTTAGATATTTTTTTTAATTTGGTGCTTTTTTTCGTTTTGGCGATAATTTTTTCATTTTGGCGATTTTTTTCTGTTTTTTTGGGGTTTTTTTCGTTTTGGCGTTTTTTTCATTTTGGCGATTTTTTTTTTCATTTTGGCGATTTTTTCTGTTTTTTAGGGTTTTTTTTCGTTTTGGTGATTTTTTTAATTTTGGCGATTTTTTTTTCATTTTGGCGATTTTCTTTCATTTTGGCGATTTTTGTTTTAATTTTAGCAATTTTTCCGTTTTTTTGCGATTTATTTTAGTCTTAGAAATTTTTTTGGATTTGGTGCTTTTTTTCATTTTGGCGATTTTTTTTTTGTTTTTGGCGATTTTTTTTTGGTTTGACGATTTTATAATTTTTTATTTTTTTACTTCTACCGTTTTTGAAAATTTCAAGAGTTTTGCTCTTACGGTTTCCAAGATACAGCAATTTATCAAAATTACATAGTCGAAATTACATTAACTGATGGTACACCCTTTAATTAAATTTTTTTAAATTTTAGTGTTAATTGTTGTAGTCTGTATAAAAATGCACTAACTTTACAAATTTCAAGTGTATATACATACATACATACAATTATATGTATATTACATGGGATTTTAAAATTTTTCGTTGCTCGTTTTGGAACACCCTTTAATTTCCAATTCCCATGTATTTGTTGTTGTAGCGACCAAGGGTCTACACACTGTGTCCAAATTTCAGCTCTGTAGCTCTTACGGTTCTCGAGAAAATACTAATATAGTTTTAGACATAGTTAATGTTACATAACACAAAAAGTTAAAGTTTTCCAACCCTGGAAACGTCTTTTTCTTTATTTTTTATTTTTTTAATTTAAAATTCCAATTTTAGTCGTACTGAAGTGTAAAATAAGTTCATTTATTAAAAAAAAATAAAAATTTGTTTTCGGTAGTTACTTTTATATGGCAAAATTAAGTTTAAGTTTCCCAGCTCTGCAATCGTCTGCTCGATTTTGCTGAATTTCAATACCAATCTATTTTGGAAAATTTCTGACACACCAGTCCAAGAACGAAGTCTCTAGCTTTTCTGGGAGCTTCGGAAAACCGATTTCACGTACAGACAGACGGACAGACGGACAGACGGACAGACGGACAGACGGACAGACGGACAGACGGACAGACGGACAGACGGACAGACGGACAGACGGACAGACGGACATCGCTTATTCGTCTTTCCTATGCATAAGGATCCAGAATATATATATTTTATGGGTCGCTTATTGATATTATAGAAATTACAAACGGAATGACAAACCTATATATACCCTTTTACCATTTTTGTTGGTAAAGGGTATAAAAATATATTGCAAGGCTGCTTTGCTTTCGGACTACAAGACTACTACGCTGTCTGCTAGCCAGCAGCAGAAAGCTTTCGTTATTTAGGAATATAAGAGACAACCACAAAAGAAGAACAAGTCACAGAACTATGCAGAATATTGCAGTGGAGCTATGATCAAAGCAAATGAGCAGACTTAAACAAAATACGCTGCCTTATTCTGTAACTATCTGTTGGCGTCACATCAATACAATAACAACAAATTGAGGCTCTTCTACACGCTCTCGAGAACAAATTTATGATATTGGCATTCTATTCCTATTCCCTAAGGTCTCGAAAATATCTTGAGCCCGTCAATCGCAGCCAGTGGTTTTCCACAGCGGTTAGACAAGTGCCAATTCTTTGGTATTACATTGACGTGATGTCGACAAATAGTTACAGAATAAGGGAGATTATTTCTTATAACTGTAATATGATTTGCAATCAAAATTGTTGCATGGTATTTTTAAATTGGTATTTTTTCTGGATTGTCTGAAGTATACCAAAAATAAACAAATTTACAGGCATGTGCATTAGACCGTATCACAAAAAAAAGAAGTTTTCCGTACACCAGCGAATATAAAGTATTGTTCCAAGGACATTTCAAAAAAAAATATTTAATTTTTTTTTGCCGAACGTAAGTATCGTCTTTTTTGTTTTTTCGTTATATCTTCCAGGTTTCATTAGCAAAAAACTTTCATCAAACTGTAATGCGATGAATCAAACCAATTCTCAAATTCAATTTTCACTGGAACATATGTATGTATGCATATAAAGATAAAATTTGCATCAACTGTTACCGCACAAAGTAGACCAAACACAAGAACGCTAGTGATGACGGTGTGGTGGCCTTCGAAATAAAACAGCATATTGTTCCGTTCTGCCTAGAGTTTGTCAGAATATTTACAATTAACTTTGGCGTTATTTGTTCTTTAAAAAACTATCACATGTAGTTTGGCTTCCCAAAAACACGAACTTGAGCCTAATCAAAAGCAAACAATAGAACCAAACTGAATTTTTCAAGAAAATCGTTTTATTGGCAAAAATAATACTTGTTGGACATGGCTTTCATTGCTCTCCTTTATGCAGTTAATTAAGTATCTACTGATCTCTTGGGGTTTCAACTGCATACTACTATTAACTAAAATTCACAATTCGAATACATATAGCTTATTTACTCAAAGAACGACATAACTCAAAAACTTGAATTTTCGAGTTAATGATGCAAAATTAATCCTCATATCATTCTTCATATCATGTAAATATTCCATACAAATATATCATTGATTCAACTCTTGTTCCACACACAGTGGACCAAACACAAGGAACGCTAATGATGAAGCTATTACGACCTTCGAAAACAGCTAGTTGTTCCGTTCTACTACGTGTTTGTTAGAATATTTACAATTAACTTTGGTGTTATTTGTTCATTAATAATTATCACATGTAATTTGGCTTACAAAGCGATACGAACTTTAAACTAATCAAGATCATAAATATAGAAAATTTTATTCTATTTATCATTTATATTTATTTATGATCTCACTGAAGATTTGGGAATTTTCTGTTTGAAAAAAATGTTGAGTGTTTGGTTTTGAATTTTCTAAAACTGCATCTACGTTGTCTCGGAAGCTAGTATATTTCATTTGAAATCGTAATCCAAATCTATATGGCTTACATAAAAGCTTTTTTTTTGCATTTTTCAAGATTTCGTTTCCAAGACAAAATACTTTGTCTAAAATTTTGTTTTATAGTGCATTTACACTGTCTCGAAATCTAGTACTTTCTAGATTTCGAGCTAAATCAAGGTGATTTTTTCCAGATTTCCCATACAGAACAAAATCTAATTTTTCAGTAGATTTGTAGGAAATCCGATAAAAATCAAATGTTTTTACTTATTATTTACTACCCTGTACAACAAAAGGTGAGTGAATTAGCTACGGTCTGATTAAAAAAGTGTGTGAATTGGCTACAATGTAGTTGTTTGATTGTGGTTTTGGAAACAAATAAGTTGATGGGTTTTGTTTTGGATCAAAAAGTATTTATGAATGTCAAAAACAGTTGATTTAAACGGTATAGATTTTCATAAGGATTTTAATTAATATGTTGTACAGGATACTAGAAAATTAATAAAAATATTAAATTTTTAGTAGGTTTCGTGAAAATATACTGACAAAAAAGATTTCTAGGCTTATAGGGAATTTGCACCAGCACAAAATCGTGAAGATTTTAATTAAAATCTTTATGAAAATTGATACCGTTTATACCAACCTTTTTTTGACATTTATCAAAAACAAAACCCACTAACTGAAAAATGTTCAAAACTACAACCAAGCAACTGTAATGTAGCCAATTCTCACGCCTTTTAAGCATATCGTAGCTAATTCACTCATCTTTTTAATAAATATGTTGTACAGCTACTAAAAATAAAATAAAAATACTAGATTTTGAGTAGATTTCTTAAAAAAAAGCAGCTAGATTTAATTCGAAATCTTGTAAGTACTAGATTTCGAAGTAATCGCCAGTATTGCGTATGTCGAATCAAATATTCGACTAAGATACTTTTTTATTTGATTAAGTAAACCTTATACAAGACAAAATTCTCGTACACAGAGAGAAAACTTCCTCATAGAATCAAGAAGATTTTCTCTATGAACCGTTTTTAGGCTAAGGGGTATCCCAGCAGAAAGAAGCGAAGATTTTTTATAGAGATTCCTTATTGTTTTTATGTGGTAAATCTTATTAATTTTATCAAGAAGAAACCCACATAAAATCAAGAAGAAATCTTATTATTCACAACTTTTTTTACTTAATTTCCGTTATTTTTGGCACCAAAAAAAAAAACAATCCATAGAGAAAAACTTCTTGATTCTATTAGGTTTTCTTATAAATTGTAAACTATAGGGATTTCTTATTGATTTTATTAGGTAGCCTTCTTGATTTTTTTTAAAAGGTTTTCTTTTTGATTTTATTAGGTTGCCTTATTGATTTTTGCAATAAGGTTTTCTTCTTGATTTTAGTAGGTTCCTATATGATTATGTGTAGGGCATCTTCTAAATTTTTAATAAGAAAATCTTCTTGATTTTATGAGGTGTCTTGTTATTTTGTTTCTATAAATAGACATACAGACAATATTTTTATGATCTTTTTCATTTTTGTATAAGAATGTTTGCACAATAATTTCAATGGTTATTCAGGCTGCTTGTTAGCATATTGGGTAGAGTGCTTGTCTATCAGGTAGAAGTTTGCTGGTTCAATACTTTGTGAGTAAGTTAGTTAGGAAAATAACATAATGTGTATGTATGTATGTATAAATAAATAACATGAACAACATACTGGATACATACATACATATGTATGTATATGGTACAGAATTTAAATGAAAATACCTAAGTACAGAGAATAAAGATTTCTTCTTGATTTTTTCAAAACGGTTTTCTGTATGAAATTATTGAAAACAAAACCATAAACATAAAGTTGTTTTTAGTATTGCCGTGTTTTTGTAGAGTTATACAGACCTAATAAAAATTCCTTGTACGATAGTTTGATATGTGTTGGATATAATGTATAAATAAAGCATCGACAATAAATAATAATTATCTTAAAGAAACACAACTGCGACTTTTTTCATCCATAGACAATACGACACAATCGTCAAACAGAATTAGGACATAAGTCGTGGGTAAATTGAAAACTTTAAACTCGTTTTCTGTGAAACTAGTCTCTTTTGAGTTATGATGTTGTTTTAGTAAATAAGCGATAAATAGAAAGGGACCTAAGGGTAAAAACCGGTTTTGTTCAGGAGAGCCATTTTAAAGATTTATATACGTGTATCTTTGGTGTACCATCACTGAGCGTGTTGGTATTGATCTCATTTGAAAGCGACACATCTCATGACATCCGGAACGTGTTGGTCAACCTTGAAAACACGCGTAGGTCGTCCCTACCTCTTGTTTAGTGTAGTTGGTTTTTACTGTTTTCTACCTAGCGCGCTGTTTCCATGAGTTTGATATCAATTTTGCCAGCGTTTTTTCGAATCCGTGTTTATTTTCTGAAATTATTAATTGCGAATTATAATAAATACTCATTTATAATTCTTGTAAATCGTGAATATCACTCTATTAGTACGAAAAAACTTTCACATAACCTTAAAATCGTCGACTTCAATTTCATAAAACGCGCATATCTCTGGGAGGGAACACTTTTGGGGCATGGAATCAGTCTCATTCGATGCTCAGATGTTGTCCACATCAAAAAAAAAAAAAAAAAAAAGTGAAAATTGATTTTTTTATCCTTAGGTCCCTTTCTCTATGCGCTGTCACATATATAAAATTTTAGTGTGTGTTTGTTCCTAACGCATGATCTCTGGAACTATAAGATATGTGAAGCTGAAATATTCAACACAGGTTCTGGTGAATACCCGATATGTTTTAGTTTTGTTTTTGACCCAACAAGTGACCACAGTGTGAAGTAATTTGCAGTTAAAAAATAATAATTGATTGTAAGAAATCATTTGCGGGCTCAGCTAGTATTTTTATAAAATTTTTAAGTTAAACTAGAAGGCAACTTTAATACATTTATACTTTTTTCTTCATTGCAATGACACTAATCTAAGGCTGACTTTGTTTCAATTGTTGATTTAAATTGGGTTCGAAAGAAAGAAAAAAATCAAAATAATCGTTAAAAAAATATGAAAATAATAGCAACAATATGTAACCAATTTGTTAGTTACAGGTTGTTGTAACTAAACTTATAATTTAAAAATTTACAAAGCCAATAATTTCATAATGCAACTTCAGATGCTACATTCAGTCAGTTAGTCAGACAGCCAGCCAGCCAGTCACTCACTCACTCACTCACTCATTTATTCAACTATAACGACTCTGTACCGCCCTGCTCTATTCCATTAACAAAATCCTCGTTATGCATGAAACAGTTTACTTGTAAATACATACATACATACATACTTGCGTGTATGTAACAGTGTGCGTTATAAAAAAATAACTATATATACATGGATGTAATGTATAAACGTATAAAATGATAGGTTATATATACTTAATATTGCGATTTTTTTTGCTTTGTTCATATTTTTTTTTTTAAATTTGTTGTAAACAAAAATTGTTTATAAAAAATTTAACAACAAGCTGAATGAACATTTAACCGCTTTTTAATGTAATGAAAATCTGGGAGTGGTTTCAGCAAACATTAAACCTTTTTTTTATTTTGTATGATGGCAACTAACATAATGATTATTAAAAATTCAAAAGGTAAATTATAATAATGCACACATCCGTAAATAACAATAACAATGATATGCGATGGTTTTGTTCAATAAACAAATAGTTTAATATATGATAATTTGCACTGACATTAAATAAATATTTATTGAATTTTAAATAAAGTTTTACAGCAAAATATTCGAGATTGTATGAAAAACAAACATTGCTGCCTTAAAGGATGTGACACTGACAATCAGCAAAGCTAACTATATATTCTAATACGGAGATTACAGGTGATTATCATATTCGGAGCTAAACAATTTTTTATGGGGGCGCATTAGACCTATGGATTTTCATGAGTAATATTACAATAAATAAATACAGGTAGCGTTCAAAGGTACTACCATTTTTTTATTTCATTTGCCACTGTGCCGTGACTGCCAAAAGTTTCAAATGATTCATAGCAACGGCAGTTATAGCATAAAGTGTACCACGAACTTACGAAACTGTGCTTTGACTGAACTGTTTGAAATTTCGAAGTTAGAGCATCAACAATGGGCGATGTAGCTGTTCTGTAACTTAGCTACAGGCATATGCGTAGCACAGCATAGCAACAAAAGTTAAAAAAAAATAAATAAACTTTTCGCAGCACAGCAAAAGCAGTTTTCTTAGTGCTGTTGCTGTTTTGCTGGCAGTTTTTCAAACACTGATTACAGGCAATGTTCAATAATTCAGATGAAGGAGGACAAAAGCAATTTTTGGGGGGGTGGGGGGGCAGTGAGCTCCCCACGGAATGGCCTTTTTAGGCCTATGATGACTATTATTTTATTTTATTTATTATTCAAGAAAATATTTTTGAACTGACTTTTAATTTGTTGTCGCCATAGCGATAACAATTTGAGTTAACTAATTGGAAGCAAACATTAATTAAAAATGAAAAAAATGGTCAAGTTTAAAATAGCAACTTCAACCTAATTTAATAAAATAGTGCATTAGTTGCTGAAGAATCCATCTCTTGCAGTGGGATTTTGCACAGACAGTATTACCAGTAATTTAAAAGAGCTATGGTAAGAAATCGGAAAACTATTAACTATTAAGAGATATTATTTGAAGAACTTGGGATAAAAATGTATTTTCAAGCAGAAATGTCTTCAAACAAAAAACAGCAAACTGGCTATCGTCATATTGAGTAACAGACAGAGATGTTCGATACTCGATTCGTGACTGATAGCACAGCTGCCATTATATCCTTAACAATTATATATGCATACCACATCGAACCTCGCAAGTGAATGCCGCAAAGTCTTCCAAATATTAACTAATCATTGCAGTACCACAAATAGATTGGGTGCGCGGACAAAACTAGAACAAAAAATAAAAAGTACAGTAAAATAGGACTTTGACTCGCACACGAAGGGTTCCGTACGGACACTTTTTAATTTTTTATACGCATTTTTTCGTTATGCCGATTTTTTTGGTTTCTGACAACTTTTTTCACTTTTGGCGTTTTGGCGATTTTTTCGGTATTAAACGATTCTTTAGTTTTTTTGGCGACCTTTTAACTTTTGGTGATTATTTATTTTGCATTTTTGAGCTTTAATTTATTTTTGGTGATATTTTTCATTCAAGCGCTTTCTAATATTTGCGATTTATTTATTTTTTATGAGTTACAGCGATTTTTTTTCGTTTTTAGGTGATTTGTTTTAATTTTGGCGTTTTTTCTCGTTTTGGCGAATTGTTCGGTATTTAACGATTTATTTAAATTTTTGGCGACCTCTTTACTTTTTGTGATTTTTTGCATTTGAGCAATTTATTTTATTTTATTTTATTTTTAATTTAAAGAAAAAAATCAGTAAAGTGCGACTTTGAAGGGTTCCGTACGGACATATTTTGGTTTTTTTAGTTTCAGCGTTTTTTTTTTTTTTGCTTTTAGCAGATTTTTGGTGATTTATTGTAATTTTGGCAACTTTTTTTTAGATTTTTGGCTACCTCTTTACTTATGGCGATATTTTTGCATTTTTCATTTGGGCGCTTTTATCATTTTTGCGATTTATTGATTTAAAAAAAATTAGTACCGTGCAACTTTGAAGGATTTCGTATGGACACATTATGAGTTTTTTAGTTTCAGCGATTTTTTTCGGTTTATGGCGATTTTTCTAGTTTTGACGTTTTTTTTCGGTTTTGGTGTTTTTTATATTTTTTTTGGCTTCTGGTGAATTTTTTGCATTTTAGCAATTTATTTTATTTTTGGTGATATTTTTCATTTAAGCGCTTTTTTAATTTAGCGATTTATTGATTTTACACAAAAATTCATTAAAGTGCAATTTTAACTTACATGAAGAGTTACGTTCCTTTAGCCAGTTATTTTCTTACTAATGACGCTGTTGGCGTTTTTTTTGGTTTTTGGCGATTTCTTGATTTTTTTACAATATTTATATATTTTTATTTTCTTGGCGCTATTTTTTTTTGTTTCGCCGATTTTTTTTTTGGATTTTTGGCGATTTTTTCTGTTATTTTTTATTTTTGGCGCTTGTTTTGTTTTTGCGATTTTATTAATATTGGGACTTTTTTTCTTTCGCGTCTTTGAAAATTTCCAGAGTTTGCCTCTTACGGTTTCCAAGATACAGCAAATTGTCGAAATTATTTAGTCAAAATTACATTAGTTGATGGAATTACCCTTGAATTTAGATTTGTTTTTTTTTTTTTAATTTCAATGTTAATTGGTGTAGTCTGCATAAAAATACAATAACTTCGAAAATTTCAAGTGTCTAATACAGAAAGGACCTAACTCGTTATTTTTTTGAAATCGATTTTTTTTTTGAATATTTCGATGGAGGAACATCTAATGTAACGAAAAATGCAAATATCTCTATTTAAAAAAAAAAAAAATAATGATTTGGGGCCTTTCTATATTGAGATAACGATATAATTATCTGTATATTACATTAGAATTGAATTAAACAGTTTTCGTTGGTCGCTATAGAACACCTTATAATTTTTAAATGTCATATATTTGTTGTTGTACACCGAAAGAATTTTACTTCATAAGTCCAATGAAACAACTTCATTAACATTTTTTCACAAATCTAATGATAATTTCACAAATCCAATGAAAATTTCATGAATATTGTGAAAGAATTTCATTGGAATTGCTTCGTTGGTATTCTGGTTTCGTAAGAATATTTTATTGGATTTATGACAACAATATTTTCTAATTATTAGAAACCCCTTTTTATATTTAAGTTATTTCATTCTTTTCATGAAATTATTTTATTGTTTCGATGAAGTTATAGCACTGCATTAATAACACTGTTAAATAAATTTGATGAAGTTTTCAATAAAATAATTTTGACGAAACTGGTTTCATTAATCCAACGAAGCGTGACGTTGGTTGAATTTTAATGAATTTTTCATTAGATTAATGTCGAAATTCATAGAATTTATGCCAAAAATTCTTTCAGTGTAGAAGCCTAAGTTTGACATATTCTGTGAAAATTTCAGGTCCGTAACTCTTACGGTCCGTAGCCTATGGCAGAGAGACTAAAAGACAGACATCGCAGCGAAAACAATAGGGTTACTTTTCATCTTTGGTGTACAAAAAAAGATCTCACTGCTTGGCAGTTTCCCGTGAACAAACATACTTTACAAAGTGGCCGTTTTAGCGCAACATTATCGTTTCGACACTCATACTAAAATGATGGAATATGGGAAAACGACTACTGGTCAAGATGTCTAGATGAGGAAGAGGGGAAGACAATAACCCACCTGCTATATATCTGTCCTGCACTGTAAAACAAGCGCCTTAGCGATTTGGAAAGAGTAGTTTTCAATGACCTTTCTGAACTGTTAGCCGTTGATCTTAAGGATCTAAATTTCTTTATCAGAGGCAGTGGATGGTTTGATCGCTGATTCCAGCAGCAAGACATTTTAGCACGCCCATAAGCGGACTTTTTTTAGCACATTAACTTTCTTTGAACTTCACTGTTTCTTTGTTTTATTTCTCTATTTTTTCCTGCAGGTAACACAAAGGGATCTAATTGAAATAGATCGAACTGAGTCGATTATTTTTTTTCTTCGGCAATGTGATAACCTGGCCTAACCTTAACCAGAATTTAATGTTCCAACCAGACAAAAGAAGGCATAGGTTTCTTTTAAAAAATTTTTAAATAAAAAGTTTCTTTATACATATATCTTATGATGCTTGCATGTCATTATTTACAGTATGCGAAGAAACACAATATTTTCTCATTGTCAAACACGCATGTTTACAATTTTACACAAAATGTTTTTCACTATCAAATACATATTTACATAAATATATACATATATACATACATACATATATGTATATACATACAAATAAACTATAAATACAAACAATTGTCATTTTTCACATAAAAAAAAAGATAGAAGAACGCAACTACAGTCCAAGAAGCAGTTGTTTTATTTATAAAATTAACTGTCGGTATTTAATAAAGAGTTTTTTATATAACAACAGAATGACAGCATTTTAATTACAATTTAAACAAAACATTTCTTTTTTTTTAAATAAATGTTGCATTATCAGCCGCAGAAGAGTGAACAATTGAAAAATGCAGCAGCAACACAGAGTAAAGAAAAAATATTATGTTTGAAATAACAACCGTAACAGTTAAGGCCGAGTCACACGGAATCTGTTATACATTACACTGACAGCTATGTTGAATTTCACGTCACATTCAGTACGTCTGTGTCAACCCAAAGTACAAAATATAACCAGACGTCTAATAGTCGCTTTTGATAACGAGCTAATTCAATCACGTTTTTTTTTTCAGTTTGAATTATGGCATTCGATATCGAACCATATTATCAAACTGAAAAACGTGATCCAATCAGCTCGTTATTGAAAGCGACGATTATACACTGAAAGAATTTTCGGCATAAATTCTATGAATTTCGACATTAATCTAACGAAAAATTCATTGGATTAATGAAACCAATTTCATCAAAATTATTTTATTGAAAACTTCATCAAATTTATTTAACAGCGTAATTAATGCAGTGCTATAACTTCATCGAAACAATAAAATAATTTCACGAAAAGAATGAAATAACTTAAATATAAAGGGGTTTCTTAATAATTTGAAAATATTGTTGTCATAAATCCAATAAAATATTCTTACGAAACCAGAATACCAACGAAGCAATTCCAATGAAATTCTTTCACAATATTCATGAAATTTTCATTGGATTTGTGAAATTATCATTAGATATGTGAAAAATTTTTAATGAAATTGTTTCATTGGACTTATGAAGCAAAATTCTTTCGGTGTACCACAGGGGGAAAATTACTGCATTCGATATCCAACAAATACAATTTTGTTTTTTTTTTGTATGGAAATTTTGTTCGATATCGAATGCCGTAATTTACCACCAGCTCTTAATTTTTAGCGTACGTTGTTGATTGGTTTGAGTTTTGTGGGGGCAAGAATAAAATAAAACAAAAGAAATATATAAAATAAATAAAAAAAAAACTAAAGTTTAATTAATGAAATGGAGTAGAAACCTATTAAAGCTGCTCAAATGTTTTCGTTACCAAAGTATTCATTATGTCAGCTTCCGTATTAAAGGATGCTATGTGACTCGGCCTTTAGACCAAGTACTTGTAAAGCAAAATAGTAAAAAAAATAAATTACAATTTACTTTACAACAACATAAAGGAATGCCATACAAAGTGCTCTGGAGCTGTTATCGAATGGTTGGTTAATTTTTCGTTAAACCGCAAAAAATTTTTAACTGCCGTGACAGTATTATTTTTCCATTTAATTTTTTTTTTGGATTTTGTCAAACAAAATAACAAAATGAAAAATATTAACCGTTTAAATATGATTATTTGAATCTATCAAGCATGGACTTGGAGGCAGCCGGACGGACGCACTGTGCACTCCCCGACTCTCTTACTAGAGCAAACCATAAAATGCCAACTGTTGTGACTTCAATATAGTACTCGTACAACAACTTGTGCCTTAAAAGGGGCGTAATTTTAACTTTTGTGTGAATGTGGTTTGAAAAAAAATAAAGTAGCAAAAAAGAAAAATGGAAACACAAGTTAATAACAGACTAAACTTAACAATGACAATAAGTCTAACAACAATTGCAATTTGTTTCCACAATTCTTTTGCAGCTACAATGTATTTTAACTCGTATCTATTAAATGCAACCTATTTTTACCAACGTCATCAATCGTTAACAAGACAAATACAAAAAACACGCAATAGGTTTGTATATATTCAGTAGAAATACGCATTAATGAACTTTTAATAATAATTGCCATATACAAATTATAATTATAGTAAGAGGAGATATTTTCTTTTAGAATTCTAGCCACAGTAGAGATATGTATGTATATAATTATTTAAAATAATACAGTTCTAGCGCCTGATTCTGTCAGAGGAGCCAAAAAAAAAGGACACCTGAATGTAAGATTCTATGTCCCGATCCAGCCTTGCAACTTTTTATATTTAAGAGCGAGAGAGAGAGAGAGAGGAATACAAAATGTATATATTTCAAGTTCAACACTCTCTCTCTCTCTGTAACAAAAATGTCAAGTTTATAACGGTGCTATAGAAAACATTTTAAAGAATTTTTTTTATTTTTATAAAAAGAAGTAATATTCAGGCAATGTGATTGCCTCCTGCTATTGTTAAGTGCTAACGTCCTTAGGAATGGAATAATGCTGGTGTCAGAGAAAACAGGTAGTGAAGGCACAGTCAAAGGAATACCTCATTATCTTTAAAACCCTGCTTGTGCATGTTTTTTGCTTGTATTAGTGATAATGCAGTAACTCTAATGTCAAGCAGGATACAAATAATCAATTAAAATTTGATTGAGCCAAATAATTTTTTTATATATAATTGATTAAAAGATTAATTAAATTGTTTAAGAGATTAATTTTAAAATTTATTTGAGTGAATTAAACTATTGTTTAAAATATATTTTTTTTATTGAAATTAAATTTAATGGAGTCAAATGAAAAATATTTTTTTAATATTTAATTGATTAAAAAATGAATTAAATTGATTAAAAGATTAATTAAAAATTTAATTGAGTGAATTAAACTATTGTTTAAAAAATTATTTTTTTATTGAAATTAAATTTAATTGAGCCAAATGAAAAATATTTTTTTAATATTTAATTGATTAAAAAATGAATTAAATTGATTAAAAGATTAATTAAAAGTTTAATTCAGCGAATTAAACTATTATTGAAAAAATTATTTCTTATTGAAAAGTTTGACACAATTAAATTTTTAAAATGATTATTTTTATATTTAAATTAGGGATGTAACCGATACCGCTAGCGATTCCGATATATCGGCGATACTTCTGATGTTCTGATATATCGATATCGGCGACATTTTACTGTCAATACGACGATGCTTCTTTAATTTTTTAGAGCTGTTTTTTAACAAACAATTAAATTTTCAACGCTTTTTTTGTACTAGTATTTTGTTAAAAAAAATAATTTGTTTTTTTTTTTTGTTAATTTCAGTACAGCGAAAGAATTTTGCTTCATAAGTCCAATGAAACAATTTCATTAAAATTTTTTCTCATATCTAATGATAATTTCACAAATCCAATGAAAATTTCATGAATATTGTGAAAGAATTTCATTGGAATTGCTTCGTTGGTATTCTGGTTTCGTAAGAATATTTTATTGGATTTATGGCAACAATATTTTCTAATTATTAAGAAACCCCTTTTTATATTTAAGTTATTTCATTCTTTTCGTGAAATTATTTTATTGTATCGATGAAGTTATAGCACTGCATTAATTGCACTGTTAAATAAATTTGATGAAGTTTTCAATAAAATAATTTTAACGAAACTGGTTTCATTAATCCAACGAAGCGTGACGTTGGCTGAATTTTAATAAATTTTTCATTAGATTAATGTTGAAATTCATAGAATTTATGCCGAAAATTCTTTCAGTGTATGAATTTAAATATCAATAATATCTTGTATAATAAAAGTATTACTCTATTTGAGTTTTGTTAATTTTAACTTGAATATCGGTATCGGCGATATTTCTTTTTGAATATCATCGGATCGTTAAAACGGCATATCGTTACATCTCTAATTTAAATAATAATTTATTTGTTAATATATTTTATTTTTATATTTTTTCTGTATAATAAGTGCTTCGGAAGAACGAGTTCAATTCTTGGCCACTTTACCAGCTGTACTATGCTTTTGGTGAACTCAGGGAAGACAAAGAGAATTGTTATTTGGACCCAAAAGAGCTGAAAACTTACTTTCTCTTCCCAGTTTTATAAATAACTTAACTAGAAAATTTTTAATTACAATTTTAAATGCCAGTTTAAGTTTACTTTGCCTAGCACGCAAAAAAGTAATATGAATAATTTTGTAATATCAATTAAAATATTTGTAATATCAATTAAAAAATTAATTAAATTTTCACCTATAAGCAATTTGATAATATCAATTAAGTTTTTCTCCTCAAATTGATTAATATGATTAAAAATTTAATTGAATCAGTTGAATCAATTTAATTTGTAATTGAAAACATTAATTGGTGAATACTATTTCTGTGAACAAATTTTAAGTTTTACAGTTTTTGTTGGTAGACTTAATCAACGAAATTGGTTGCATTTACCAATAAGCTATTTTGGATGTACAGTATCCTTAAGCAATTTCTAGCTAACTTGAGCCCCATAATTATGCTATAACAAATATTTTTGGAAGAAATTTTATTTAACTATTCTAAATTGGGCGCCATTTTAAGCTCGATATTACTCATATCTAGCCATAACTTTTTTCTCGCTATTTATTATGTGTGATCATTACTTCAATCTGCAAGAATTTGGCACTTTATTTTTAAAATAAAGCCAAATGATTTATTCTTGTAAGATTTTCTAAAAATTCTAAAACTCATTCTATCAATCCATCAAAAATGTGTTGACATTTAAAATTTTGCTTGTTGAAAAAAATTTAAAAAATATCCAGCGTTCAACAATGCACTTCAGTTTTTAAATTTAATAAATTGGCGCGAGCCAAACTTTATAAAATCCATTTAGGAAAAAATAACATCTGCACCCTCTAAAGCATCCTTTGAAAAACGATACTATGCAGAGTGATAATTACATAGTTTATAAATAATAATAATTCAAAAAAAAAAAAAAACATTAATACAACTCACTCATCATCCATCATCCAGCAAACGTATGATTTAAGAGAAATAAAAGAAAAGCATTTCCGTTAATTTGAGAGTCCAAGTAACAAAATCACAACAGGCGATCTTTCTACACACACATACATAATTTTATTAAACTACATAAAGGAAATGACAAATACATAGACACATGCATACATACATTTGTATATACATACATGCATTTATCGTATAATGATCTCATGCATTTGGTACAAGATGAATGTGAAATGAAAATAAAAAATATAATAAAACGCACCCTAAATACGCAGTTTTATAGATTGATTGAAATAAAAAGACTTGATTATACTCGTATTAAAAAATACACATACACACACACAGGCTTGCATTTGCAGCAATGGGTGCCAGATTTAAAATATAAAATGAAAGGACTTCCGGTTAAACACTATAATTATATTATGGCGACGTTTTTAATTCAAGTTTTTGTTTAGTTTCATAATAAAATTAGTGAAAAGGGTAGAAAACAAGAATAAAACCAGATTAAATAATTTTTTCAAGGACTTAAAAAATAAAGAGATTTTATTTCTATTTTGAAGTGTATGAAAATCAAAGATACATAAATAAATCCTTATAAAATATTTACATATACTTATGTATACAAGCATATGTATAATCCGTGTAATCCAGTTAGAAAGAAAAATAACAGAGCATAGAAATTGTGGAGAAGACAATCCAATTTCCAATAATTACCACTGAATAATAGTAAATAATTTAACTCCCTCCGACATCCATACATATTTGTGTAAGTAAGCATTTATCCAGGCCACAGCCTAATACTCTATCTACTTTATTAGATGCATATACATATATATATGAGTTAGACACTGTGTGCCATTGCCAGGACAACTAAATAAGTATTAAGCATCCGGTTTGACATGTGACAAAATTGGTAATATTGTCAAGGATTCATGCGCTACCGTTTGGCATGTGCATCTACTACGAGTACAAAGCGTTTTTATTAACGGCTGCCACTACCACTACCACTACCACTGCCACTGCCACTGCTGTGCGTTTGTGGCACGATTATAGATTATATGTTGCATACAGCATGCTGTACAACTGTATTGTATTGTTAATATTTTTTTGTTATATGAATTCCTTGCAATTGCCCTGCCATGATTGGGCGTTACTCTACATACGCCCAATAAATGACTTGGTTTTACCTTTTAATGATTTCTAATAGATTTTTATTCGTTCATAAATGTTGTTTAAAACTAAAAATGAAAATATTTCATTTCTTTGCGAAAAAAAAAACGTAAAACAATTATCATAAAATAAATTTGGCTGTTCCTGGTTTAATCAGAAACGCATGCAGGCTGTATGGAATTTCAAGAATTTACTCGTATGTATTTCTTAACTAATACAGAGAGAAATAGTCATATTTACTACAAAAATATATATGTATATAGAAAATATTATATGTGGCAAAAATAAAAAAGTGCTTAAGTCGAGACAAGCTGATTTTTTATTAACCACTATAATCTCCATATTCAAGAGTAGCTTTGGACAAAATCTATATTACGTTTAAATTTAAAACTTGAAAATCGTTTTTTTTTTTGTAAAATTTGTTTTATTGAGTTGTGATGTTATTCAAGTAAGTAAGCAATATGTATATGTATGTATGTATATAATGTATTTACATATCGAACACTAAATCATAAACAGTCACAACTCAAAATTGTCAAAATTCTTTTGTGTCTTAATAAACCAATTCTTTGAAGAAATCTTTAACGACCACTAAAATTTCTTTTGCACCACAGTCTTCCTGAACAATATAAAATATCGTTACACTTGTTTCAAGGTTACATAACGTTATCTTATATATGTATATATATAGAACCCCCCTAACTCATTATTTTTCGAAATCGTGATTTTTGTATATTTCGATAGAAGAACATCTAATGTATCGAAAAAGGCAAAAATCTCGATTTCAAAAATTAATGAGTTAGGGCCTTTCTATATTAAGGTAACTATAAATGTCTCAGTTGTACAACAGTTTTTGTGACTATCCTTTTTGTGATTTTATTAAGGGATTCCTAACTTTATATTTAAAATTATTAAATTATTTAATTCGAATGGTTTACAAAACCAAGTGTGTGTTAGATATCCTTTGAAAGTCTTATCGAAGCCATTATATGTATATGGAGTACAACATCAGGCAAATATATGTCACAGATTCGCTGGGTGTCGCACCTCCAAAATGTTCAGTTCACGTCATCTCCACTTGAGATAAATAGGTCCTCAAATTGCTCATGCAGAATGTCCAATAAAGCACAAAGCTGTGTTTTACATCATAAACTCCTGTTGAAACCACATGTCATTGATATCAATGTAATTCCATTTTGGACAAAACACGTTAGCAATCATTACGCTATAGTGCACGCGACCGTAAAGCAGACGAAGCATTTTCAACATTGACCGAATAGACAGCCAATTTGACAGATATAGCTACAGGAATAAGGCCGCTATTGAAAGTTTATATTAAAGGACTCTTAAATTACATGCAGTGTCACACTTCGGTAGTCCTTATTATATATACATATATCTCTTTCTTTAACTCCCACTAAAGTATAGCGTCCTTATTAGAGGACCTTTAATTTCCATGAAACTACTTATATATAAAATATTAGGGTGGTATGTTTTATGGGCAATAATTAAAAATAAGTTAAATATCCCTTAAAGTCCTTAGATGAATGAATAAAAGGATTCGCTAATAATATTGATTATTCTAATGCTGCGTTTACATCTGAGCAGAATCTATTACTTACGAGACTTCGAGTAAAATCTAGGTCTTGTTGAAATTTATGGAATCATTTTTTTTATCAAAATTGTACTAAAATAAGTAAGAGTGCTATATTCAGCTGTGGCGAATCTTATATACCCTTCACCAAAGTGCGTAAATGTAGTATAGAGATACATACACAAGCAGATACATACATATTGGTTTTGTGAAAAAATTTATAATTATTTGCTCTAGTGCAATTTTTAGTAAGTTACGATATTATCAATGAGTAGAATATTTTATTCTACGCTCTGTATTTAAGAAATATTTTACATTCAGCCTTATTCCAGTTGTCAAAAACGCACAGAGAAAAAACTGCCTCATAGAATCAATAAGATTTTCTCTATGAAACGTTTTTATGCTAAGGGGTATCCCAACAGAAAGAAGCGAAGATTTTTTCATAGAGATTCCTTATTGTTTTTATGTGGTAAATCTTATTAATTTTATCAACAAGAAAACCACATAAAATCAAGAAGAAATCTTATTATTCACAAAATTTTTTACTCAATTTCCGTTATTTTTGGCACCAAAAAAATAATCCATGGAGAAAAACTTCTTGATTCTATTAAGTTTTCTTATAAATTGTAAACTATTGGGATTTCTTATTGATTTTATTAGGTTGCCTTATTAATTTTCTTAAAAAAGTTTTCTTCTTGATTTTATTAGGATGTCTTATTGATTTTTTCAATAAGGGTTTCGTCTTGATTTTAGTAGGTCCCTATATGATTGTGTGTAAAGCATCTTATTGATTTTTTTAATAAGGAAATCTTTTTGATCTTATGAGGTTTCTTGTTATTTCGTTTCTATAAATAGACATAGAGACAATTTTTTTATGATCTTTTTCATTTTTGTATATGAATGCTTGTACATTAATTTCAATGGTTATTCAGGCTGCTTGTTAGCATATTGGGTAGAGTGCTCCTCTATCATGTAGAAGTTTGCTGGTTCAATACTTGGTGAGTAAGTTAGTTAAGAATAACATACTGCATACATACATACATACATACATATGTATATGGTATAGAATTTAAATGAAAATACATAAGTACAGAGAATAAAGACGCAATTTTTTTTATTTTTTATTGAAAAAATCAATATGATAACCTCATAAAAACTACAAAATTTCTCCTTGATTTTTTAAAAAGGTTTTCTCTATGAAATTAATACGATTTCCTTATTGAAAAAAAAAACCATAAAGATTTCTTATTAATTTTGTTCTTTTTTATGAGGCATTTAGTAGGCACTGTTTTCTCTGTGCTACGTCACGTCATACCATATCAAAAACAACGATTTCAGGGAAATGGAACGGAACAAAGGGTTCCGTACGTTCGGTTTTGGGCGTTTTTTACTTTTGGCGTTTTTTTAACTTTAAAAAATTTTTTTAGTTTTGTCGCTTTTTTTATCGATTTTGCGATTTTCTTTTTTGTTTTTGACGTTTGTTTTCATTTTGGCGATTTTTTTTCATTTCGGTGATTTTTTTCATTTTGGCGATTTTTCGGGGTTTTCGCGATTAATTTAGTTTTAGATTTGGCGCTTTTTTTCGTTTTGGCGTTTTTTTTTTGGTTTTTGGCGATTTTTTTTTCGGTTTGGCGATTTTAACTTTGGGATTTTTTAGTTTTTCTGTTTTAGAAAATTTCAACAGTTTGGCTCTTACGGTTTCCAAGATACAGCAAGTTGTCAAAATTAAATAGTCAAAATTACATTAACTGATAGAACACCCTTTAATTTAAATTTTTTATATTTTAGTGTTAATTGCTATGGTCTGTATAAAACTACAATTGTATGACGCACCTCTTGAGAAAAGAAAATATTTTTATATCTTTATTTAGTTGTATGTAAATTGAAAACTTTTCTTTTGAATAAAAAATTTTTAAAATATGTGCATATTTTATTGTTTTTAGTGCATATTTTGCGTTTTTAATGTCATATTTTAGGCGCCTAAAGTACCTTTTTTAAATGCATGAAGTCCTTGTCCCTGCAAATAAGAAAGGGTCTTATGAAAAAAAAACAGTATTTTTAAGCGAAATCAATGGATGTTTATTGACTTATAGAAAGGAGGACATGCTATTAATAATGGCTACGCTTGCAGGACCATATATTTCCTCCATGAAATTTTCGATCACCAATTTGCTTGCAGATTTGATCTATAATTTAACGAATTTCATGCTTGAGGTCCTGGATCGATTGTGTAAATCGAAACGTAACATCAAAGAGAAAATTCTAAATGTGTTAAATCACTATATCTCGGTGACCAATTGTGATCGCCTCTTCTTCAAATCCCAAAGAAAGGATCCAATCAGCTTTAGTTTTTATGTTAACTGAACTTTAAAAGGCTCAAGAATTAAGTATTTATGCAAAATAGTGTATATTTTGACAGGTACATCAGCGACGTGTTGGAGTTAGATTTCTCCAACAGCTCAAATTTTTCCACCAGTTTCACAATTGCTGCCCGAGAAGCTACTTTATGATGACCCAAAAATGCTTCCGTTTTCTGAACTTTGGACGCGAAACTTTCATAATTTTTTTAGTGAATTTTAACAGTTTCAATGAGTTGTTGAAGCATAAATCGTTAAATTTATGAACGGCGTAGGTTTTACATTTCATTAGTGAAGTAGTTATAGATTGAGTCACGACAACTGTTAAAATGGCGGGCTATTCAAAATAAAGCGCCTTTTTGCCCAAACCTTTGTATGTTATAGAGATGACCCGAAGCCAGGCATTTTAGATTCATAATTTTTTCCACCAATTTTATTGTAAAATGTTGTAACTAGTCAATGCCAAACTCATTGAAAATCATATGAGTTTTTATTAGAACTGCATAATAAGATATACATCTTATTAAATTCTTAGGAAGCTCTTTTTCAGCTGACAAATATTTTTTTTATAATATGTACATTAGGGCGGGTCGATTTGTATGGAGGCAAAAAAATCGCTCAAATTATAAGGAAAATCGTATTTTAGGGATCAAAATAAGAAACTTTGCCGAAGGAACCACACCTCTAAAATATAGTTTGATGTCCCGAAAGGTAAAATTTTCTTGAAGGTTCAAATTTTGAAAAATCTTACTTTGACCCATTTAGAGTTCCTCAATCGAGTCAAAATGTATGACCAACACCTACTAATTTTGGAGGGCCTGGAACCACCCCTGGGGGATTCCCCATACAAACATTTGTGATTTTTTGAAATATTGGAGTTGGAGCTTCCAACTGGAATAAGAGGAACGATCAGCAAATGATACATACATGCGTGTTAATTATAATTGATAATTATAATTTTCAAACTTTCTTTTGTACACAAAGAAAAAATTGTACGAAATATTTCTTGTTACAGTGTACATGTAGTGAATGTTGTACAAAAGTATGCAAAAAAATCGTTCAAACTTTTATCACTAGATGTTTACAAATTTTCATATTTTAAATAAAATTCCGCATATGTAAAATCGTCTGCAATGCGTCGTGGTAAAAACAGAAGCTGCCTTTCTTTTTCCGCATTTTATTTTTTATTTTTTATTTTCTGTCATGCTACTGGGCGTATACTGTTAGCTCGAGCATACCTTCTGCTTCCTACTAACCAGCCTCTAAGTTCAGCCTACTAAAATATGAACAACAACAATATTAGCAAAAGTGTTGCTGCTGCATGCCACGTATGGTATGTACATGCATATAAAACAATAAATCCAAGCACACACTGAACTGACTGACGCATTAGGCCAAAGAGTTTTAGGAATTAATATCAATAATATTTTTGTATGAAACGCACAAAAATGTCACCAGAATGAATTGTGCATATTTGGAAAAGTGCAAAATAATTTTTCCCATCTGGATACATGTGTTGTTGTTATCGTTTGTGTTTGTTGTATGGAACGTGCTAAGAAAAAATTACAAAAAATCATAATAGATCTTATTTTACTTCCATCATTCTTGGGCTGAGTGTAACTCACTTTCATGTAGCTGGACAGATCAAAAAAATTCGCTTGAACATGAATTCATTTTCATCCTCTTATTTCTTACTTCATATTCGTATAAGTTACGCCTTTTCAATACTTTGAATTATAAGATCATACTTTATTTATCCCTCATTATTGTTAAACATTATGTGGGCAGTTTGTAAAAGTGTGAACAATTTATTGCTCTCACTTAACGATTTTTTTCTTCTTTTTCTTAAAATTTGGCCAATTTTTTTTTTCTACTTTCCTTTTGCAAATATGTGGGAGTTGAGCATTAGAGGCAGATAGCAGACAATTGATTTTATATTAAAGAACTTGTTAAAAGGCAATTGTTTTGAAAAAGGGGACTTTAAGGCATTTCTTTTGAAAATTTTATTATTATATCCAAGAAAGGATATATAGAGAGAGAGTATAATAGTAAAATCATATTTTAAATGAATTTAGAGAGATTTAAAGAAGACAGATAACAGATATATGCAACTGCTATAATGTTTGTGAAGTACAATTAACAAACATTCAAGCAGTTGCTTATTTAGTGGTAAAAGGAATTATTTTGGGTTTGTATTTAATGAATGCGTGGCACGGACTTCGAACACATAACTATGTAATAATATTTTATTTGTTTTAAACCAATTATTTTGCAATACTTAGTACCTTATTCTCACATAAAAAAAATCATCATTTGTTTTCCTCCTTGATTGAATCAATTTATCTTCTTGAAAAAAAGTAAATTTGAAATTTTTGTTAATTAACATTTTTGTTGAATTGCTAAGTTACATTCAATTAAAATATTAATTGATGCATTCATTCTATTAATTATTAACCTAATATTTCGTTTCGGTATTTAAAGGGTGTTTTTTTAGAGCGTCACAACTGATAGCTGATTTAGTTTGCTTTGAAATTTCATTATTAATCGACTTACACCAGAGCAACGCGTGTAAATTGTTAAAATTTTAAAAATTTTAAAAAATTTTAATATTTTATTTTCCGATAAAGCCCAGTTCTGTTTGAATGGGTACCTAGATAAACATATTTGTTGCATTTGGAGTGAGGAGAATCCACAAGCTTTTGTCGAAACAGCCTTACATTTACAGCAAATTACTGTTTGGTGCGCCTTATTTGCTGGTGGCCCAGATGTCTACAAAAACGATGATGGTCAGAATGTTAATGTCAATGGTGAACGGTATAGGAACATGATTCGAAATTTTTTCGTACCTTAATGATGTGGCATCAATCTTGCTGATATATGGTTCCAACAGGATGGAGCCACATGCCACACAGCGGGCGCTACAATTTATTTAAACAAAGAAACTTTTGATAAAAAAAAATTATTTCACGTATTGGTGCAAAGATCGTGTGATTTAACCCCCATTGGATTATTTTCTTTGGTATTATGCTAATTCACTTGTCTACGTCAGTAAACATCAAACAATTGAACACCTGGAAATCAACAGTTGAAGAGTTATCGCGAAATACGTCGGCAAAAAAAAAGTTGCTGAAAATTGCTGTTCCAGATTGTGCATTCTATGCGCCAGCAGTAGCGGCCACATGTCTAAAATCATATTTAAGCATTAATTTCATAAAATGTTTTTTCCAATAAAGCCCATTTCATTTATATTAAAAATATATTTCCTTATTTTATTATTATTTAAACTTGTGCCACTCTATAAAATTGTATTTTCGGAGTTTTTATATAAAGGTTATTCTTTATTTTGTTCCGACACATATGCTTTATATGTATATTAAAAAAAATTGGACCCATAAGTGTAGCAGAGGACAATATCTGCCCTCCGCAACAATTCAACCGGTTGTTATGAAACTCATCACTGATACATTTGCATCTAAAAGGACACATAGATAAAATTTTTTTTGGAAATCTAGGATCAAGTGGGTCCAAGGGGGGGGGGTGGAAGAGTATTGCCGCCTCTTCAAAATTATCCAACCGATTTTTATGAAATTCAAACAAAAGAGGCACATATATTTCACACTACGACCAAGAAGGGTGGGGGGAGGCAATTTACATTTCTTCGAAACAATCCAACCGATTTTTATGGAAATCAAAACACAGATACATCTGCACCTAAAAGGACACATAGATTGTATACCCTTTACCAAAAATGGAAAAGGATATATATATAGGTTTGTCATTCCGTGTGTAATTTTCATAATATTCATAGAAATCAGCGAAATCGAGCAGACGGTTTCAGAGCTGGAAAACTAAAACTTGATTTTGCCATATAAAAGTAACTAGATAGCACAAATTTTTTGATTTTTTTTTTTGTTAAATAAACTTATTTTATATTTCAGTACGAATAAATTTTATATTAAAAATATAAAAAAAAAATAATAAATGCGTTTCCAGGGTTGGAAACTTTAACTTTTTTGTTAAATAAAAATAACCTACTAAAACTAAGTTTTCTTTTTTTTCTATAAATTTAAAATATCTTACATTCTTAAAAGAAAAAGATTGGTGTAAGAAATCAGAAAAATTTTAAATTATGATTCCAGCATTGGGAAACTTACACTTTTTTATATGTATTTTAATTTATACATATATATATTTTATGTTTTGGAAAGAACAGTAATGTAACTAAATAAAACTAGTATTTTCTTTATTTCTTTTTTCTTTGTTCACTTAACATATTTTATATATTTTATAAAGAACAATATTGGTATAACCCAGCAAAAATTTTTCAAGATTTTGTAATGGGTAGTACTCTTTTAATGCCTTACAAAGTAATGAGTGGTACTTATTTATATCATTACGTTAAAGTACTTATTGTAGTACTTTCCAGTTAATAATGAAGTTTATATAGAGAAAAATTTTTAACAAAATTCTATTTATTTTTATTAGCAAAAAATAATTTTTGAACAATTTTAGGTAAAAAGTAATCCACAAAATAACCCATTAAATTTTGAATAATTTTAGGCAATCAGTAATCTATTAACTTTTGGATATTTGTAGGCAAAAAATATAGGGTACCGCATACTTTTTGAACTTCTCAAACAAAAATAATGGGTTATTCAGTCAAATTGTATATACTTACGACTGAAGAGTACATACACTTTTTTGCATTCTAGTAAGCAAACTTTTTTGCTGGGAAGGAACCAAAAACATTTAAAAGGATGATTCCAGGGTTGGGAGAACTACACTTTTTTGATATATAAAATTAATTAAATAAATCCAGTTATTTCTTTGGTAATTAAATATATTATATATTTTAGAAGCAAATCAATTAGTACTCGTATTAAGACCAGAAAAATTTAAATTATGGTTCCAGGGTTGGAAATTAAAAAAAGAAATTGGGTAAAAAATAGCAGATTTTTATGAAATTTTAAAGTATGCAACAAAAATTAATTCCAAGCGGGCAAGGCTCACTCATTAATTGGAAAAAAATAATAGAAAATAAAATTTTTGAACATTCGGAAATAAAGTTTCGAAGTTCTTAGTATAATAATACACCCCCCCCCCCTTTTTAATTCCAACTAAAGTATTAATGGCACCTGAATAATTATTTTCATTCCAAATATATGTATGTATGTATGTATAACAAACAAATTGCTACACATACGCTACGCTGTCTTAGAAAAAAAAATTATAATAATAAAAAAGTCTCAGAAGAATAAATCAAATTATTACCAAATTGGTTTCCAACCACGCAACAAACAAAATAATGCAAAAACTTAAATAATGCAAATTGTTGCATTTATAAAATGGCAACAATCATGCTAAATATTGCTCGGCTTTGCTTCCCATACCTCTGGCACATTTAACACAATATGGCAAAGAAGAAAACCTAAGAATAAATTTCCATGTTAGCTCAAAAAATAAAAAATAAAAAATAATGTATAGAACAGCAAAACAGCCAACGAATCACAGGTTTAGCATGAACCACTTTGAAGTCAAAACTGGCAACAGTCTGCAAAAACGCCTTATAAAGCTTGATTACCTTGTAGCACGCCATCGCTTAAACAAAACTAAAACAACGCCAACATACTATCCATACATTCATCCAATGCCAGTAAAGCACAAGAAATTCCAAAAAAAAAAAACGGCGAAGAATTAAGAAAACCATAAATGAATACAAATTGCAATCAAGAAGCACCACAATGGCCGCCAAATGTGTTGTTCAGCTAATGCGTTTCACTGTGACTGCTGCTGATAAAAGTAATTTTATTTGCAAATGTTGCTGCAACATTTATGTGTTTGTTCATTCATACCAGTCAGTTTAACATTGGTTGTTATTCTTCTTGCTTTTATTACTATTTTTATACCCTTTACCAAAAATGGAAAAGGGTATATATAGGTTTGTCATTCCGTGTGTAATTTCCATAATTTTAATTTGCGACCAAAAAAGTATATATATTCTGGGTCCTTATGAATAGCGATGACGAATAAGCGATGTCCGTCTGTCCGTCCGTCCGTCCGTCCGTCCGTCCGTCTGTCCGTCCGGTGTACGTGAAATCGGTTTTCCGAAGCTCCCAGAAAAGCTAGAGACTTCGTTCTTGGACTGATGTATCAGAAATGGTCCAACTTAGATTGGTATTGAAATTCAGCAAAATCGGGCAGACAATTGCAGAGCTGGAAAACGTAAACTATATTTTGCCATATAAAAGTAACTACCGAAAACAAATTTTTATTTTTTTAATAAATAAATTTATTTTACACTTCAGTACGACTAAAATTGGTATTTTAAATAAAAAAAAATATAAAAAAAAAATAAAAAGACGTTTCCAGGGTTGGAAAACTTTAACTTTTTGTGTTATGTAAAATTAACTATGTCTAAAACTATATTAGTATTTTCTCGAGAACCGTAAGAGCTACAGACCTGAAATTTGGACACAGTGTGTAGACTTTTGGCCGCTACAACAACAAATACATGAGAATTGGAAATTAAAGGGTGTTCCAAAACGAGCAACGAAAAATTCTAAAATCCCATGTAATATACATACAATTATATGTATATACACTTGAAATTTGTAAGGTTAGTGTATTTTTATACAGACTACAAAAATTAACACTAAAATTTCAAAAAATTTAAATTAAAGGGTGTTCCATCAGTTAATGCAATTTTGACTATGCAATTTTGACAACTTGCTGTATCTTGGAAACCGTAAAAGCAAAACTCTTGAAATTTTCAAAAACGGTAAAACTAAAAAATCAAGGAATTATAAAATCGCCAAACCGAAAAAAATCGCCAAAAACAAAAAAATCGCCAAAACTAAAAATACCCCAAAAAAACATGAAAAAATCGCCAAAATGAAAAAAAAACCAAAACAGGAAAAAAACGACAAAATGAAAAAAAACGACAAAATGAAAAAAAATCGCCAAGATGAAAAAACCCCAAAAAAGAGAAAAAAATCGCCTAAATAAAAAAAACCCCAAAGCAGGAAAGAACGCCATAATGAAAAAAAACCCAAAAACAGAAAAAAATCGCCATTTAAAAAAAAATTTCTAGGACTAAAATAAATCGCGAAAAACCGGAAAAATTGCTTTAATAAAAAAAAATCGCCAAAATGAAAGAAAATCGCCAAAATGAAAAAAAATCGCCAAAATGAAAAAAATCGCCAAAACGAAAAAAAACCCACAAAACAGAAAAAAGTCGCCAAAATGAAAAAAAAGAAATAAAACTCCTCAATAGAAAAAAACCCAAAAACAGAAAAAAATCGCAAAAATGGAAAAAAAATCGTCAAAATGAGAAAAATCTACAAAATGAAAAAAATCCCAATAACAGAAAAGAATCACCAAAATAAAAAAAACCTCCAAAAACAGAAAAAAATCGCCAAAACGAGAAAAAAGCGACAAAACTGAAAAAATCGTTTAAACTGAAGAAAAAACTTCAAAAAAGCCGTGCGCGATTCAAAGTCGCACTTTACTGAAGTTTTTAATATTAAAGGAATTAAATGAAACTAATATGCAGATTTTGTAAAAAATTTTGTTTCTAAACGTTTCAAATTTGTATGAAAAATAACGAAAATTCTTTTCAAAAAATATTTTTTCCATACAAATTTCAAAACGAAAAAATCGTTTGAATTTACAAAATCTGACCTTAAGTTTTTCCTTATTTCGTTTTTGCTTTTTTCACTTAACATATTTTATGTATTTTTTAAAGAACTAGATTGGTATCAATAATCAAACAAATCCAAAATTATGACTCCAGGGTTGGAAAACTCACACTTTTTGTGTTATGTAAAATTAAATAGGTCTAACAATTGTTTTCTTTTTCTTTATAAATTGAATATATTTTATGCTTCTGAAAGAAAATTACACCTCCAAAGATGGAAACTTTAAAAAAATGATAAATTTTTTCACAAAACAAATATGTATGTATGTGTCTGTATACTATATATATGTACGTACGTTGGTAAAGGGTATATAAGATTCGGCACAGCCGAATATAGCACTCTTACTTGTTTTATTATTATTTTCGTTACATATATATTTTTTTTTTGCTAAAAGCAATTTAATTTTCTCTAATTTTGCACTCTCCAAATAATGGCGCATTATTAAGTTGGTGTGTTTTCTTTCCGTAGTTTATTTTTCCCCCTGCTATTTTATCTTTGCAATCATGCAATGCCACTATTATTGCAACCGTCATAAATTAAGAAAATACTTGTATGAAACTGGTTGTTGCAACGGTCATTCGGTATCGAGTATTTATGGCAAAGTGTACAAATATCAACAATAATACACTTGTGTTTGTGAGCAACATACTCGTACTTGTTAAAATAAGAACTGATGTTGTTGAACGACTTCTGCTGTTACTCTTTAAGTTGATATTTTATCAAGTTGATATTAATTTTTGCTTTATCTTTATTAATTTTCACTTGCATGACTGCACTTCAGTCCCATCTTAAGACCCACTAGGAAATTTTTCTTATGAAATTTGGATACGATTTATCATGCAACTTTGATATGTTGCACAGCCATAAATTTTTATTTTTAGACATAAGAACAGAAAAATGAAAACCAGACTTAATAAAAAAACCCAGATTAAATTAAACAAGTAAGAGTGCTATATTCGGCTGTGCCGAATCTTATATACCCTTTACCAACGTACATATGTATGTATGTATATGTATTATACAGATACATACATAAGTACATACATAGGTACATATTTGTTTTGTGATACAATTTATAAGTAAGTGACCTCTCGTTTTTTTTTTCGACTAAAGAATTTGCTTGAGTAAAGATCTTCCTAAAACATGAAATATGTTTTACTGAAAAGAAATTATTTTTGGTTATTATTTTACCCAAAATTTTTTTTCAATTTCCACCCTGGAACCATAATTTAAATTTTTCTGGTTTTAATACTAATTTATTTCTTTCTAAAATATAAAATATTTTCAATTACCAAAGAAATAACTATAATAATTTAATTTGTTTTATATATCAAAAAAACTGTACTTTTTCCAACCCTGGAATCATCTTTTTGGATTATTCTGGTTCCTCATACCAATCTATTTCTTTAAAAAATATATAAAATATGTTAAGTGAACAAAGAAAAGAAGAACTAATTAGTTTTATATATCAAAAAAACTTACTTTTTCCAACCCTGGAATGATCCTTTTAGATTTTTTTGGTTCCTCATACCAATCTTGTTCTTTAAAAAATATATAAAATATGTTAAGTGAACAAAGAAAACAAGAACTAATTAGTTTTATATATCAAAAAAACTTACTTTTTCCAACCCTGGAATGATCCTTTTAGATTTTTTTGGTTCCTTATACCAATCTTGTTCTTTGAAAAATATATAAAATATGTTAAGTGAACAAAGAAAATAAGAAATGAGAAAAATACTAGTTGTACTTAGTTACTTTAATATCAAAAAAAAAATTTAAATTTTCCAGCTGTGGAGCTGTGGTTTTTATTTTTCTAATTTTCTATACCCAACTTTTCTTTCCAAAACATAAGATATATATATATAAATAAAAATCTAAAAAAAATTATTAAACCTAGTTAATTTTATACATATATCACAAAAAGAGTAAGTTTCCCAACCCTGGAATCATAATTTAAAATATTTCTGATTCCTTACACCAATCTTTTTTCTTTTAAAAATGTAAGACATTTTAAATTTATAGATAAAAATTAAAAATTAGTTTCAGTAGGATAAAGTTAAAGTTCCCAACCCTGGAAACGTCTTTTTTCATTTTTTTGATTTGTTTTATGTTTTTAATACAAATTTTATTCGTACTGAAATATAAAATAAGTTTATTAGTGGTTATGCTTTTTTGGTCATATTGGAATTTCTTCGGTTTTTTTTTTGCGATTTTTTAAATTTTTTGGCCACCTTTTTACTTTTTATTTTTCATTTAAGCGTTTTTTCGAATTGGCGATTTTTTTGTTTCGAATTTTTTTTTATAATCGAAAATCTTTGGCGAATTTTTCGGTTTTTGGATATATTTTTTTAGTTTTAGCGTTTTTTTCGCCTTGGTGATTTTTCAAGTTTTTTGGACCTTTTTACTTTTGGCGTTTTTGTTTGCATTTCAGCGATTTATTTTATTTTTGGTGAAAATTTTCTCCTAAGCGCTTTTTTAATTTTTGCGATTTATTGAAATTTAAAAAACATTCAGTAAAGTTCGACTTTGAAGGAGGGTTCCGTACGGACACATGTTGATTTTTTTTATTGTTTTGATGCTTTTTTCGTTTTGCCGATTTTTTTCGGTTTTAGATTTTTTTTTGTTCTGGCGTTTTTTTGTGTTAACGATTTTTTTCGGTTTTTGGCGATTTTTTTACTTTTTTTGGCGACCTTTTTTCTCTTGGTGATTTTTTTTTTTTTGCATTTTAGCGATTTATTTAATTTTTGGTGATATTTTTCATTTAAGCGATTTTCTCTTTTCTTTGCGATTTATTGATATTAAACAAATTCATTAAAGTGCGAATTTGACTCGCAAAAAGGGTTTCGTTCTTTCTGGCAATTTAGTCGGTTTTTGGCAATTTTTAGTTTTGGCGTATTTTTGGTTTTGACGATTTTGTTGGGGTTTTGGCGATTTCTCGTTTGCTTATATATTTTTATTTCCAGCGATTTTATAATTTTGGCGCTTTTTTCGAGTTCTTGGCGATTTTTTTGTTATTTTTTATTTTTGGCGCTGTTTTTGTTTTTTGGGCTTAAAAAATCTCCAAAATTTCCTACATGGCTTGTAAAATACACTTTAATATTATCATCACAAATATTTTTACGCCATGAGCACTTTAGTTTGTAATAAAAGTAC
The DNA here is from genome assembly GCA_944452675.1 of Tachina lurida. NCBI lineage: Eukaryota > Metazoa > Arthropoda > Insecta > Diptera > Tachinidae > Tachina > Tachina lurida. The sequence continues at coordinate 103,319,893 of OX101755.1, read as the reverse complement.
TTTTCAGTCTAGTTTTCATGAACACAAATAATCATAATTATGTGCCTTTATCGTAAGAAAATGATTATCACACATTTTTATATGATCTCCTTAATCTGTTATGATTATTGTGTAAAACAGTGTTAAATTAACTTGTTCATATAAATTGGACTTTCAAGCTAAGAAGAATGAAAAATATTTGGCTGTTTGTGTGTTTTTTCATATTTGCCATTGTTTTCAAATTATTAATCGGCCAATAGCCGTTTTTTCGAATTTCACCGCAGGACGAATTTTTCAGAATTATCGTCTATTGCAAATCCTATTTGGATTTTTTAAGGCAAGTGCCAACTTCTACTTTAATTTCATGATCCTATAAGGATTTTGAGTAAAAAAAAAACGTGCAGAAGAAATTGCGACTGATTAGCAAATTTCTGAATGAACTTGAGAGAACAAAATTTAAATAGAAAGCAAACAAACTTATTGACATTTATTGTCCAAAAAATAACTAAAAAAAATTTTTCATCAACTCAAATAAAAAATTTTTTAGCCACTTTAATTCACAGAATTTTATATCTTTGATAACTTCTAATAATTATACATGTTGTAGCGAAAATATATACAAAAGAATTTGTGAGTAATCAAACAATTGTTCTCTCCTGTAAAAACAAATGTTAAAGTCCAAAAGTGAAGTTCTAGCAAAATCACTACCCGGCTTTATATAATTACATACTTCCGTTTTTATTGTCTATAATTAAAAATGTTTTCAAGTGAATTATTTTTGCTATTTATTAAACTAATTGGTCTTAAAAATTATAAATATGTAAGCTGTTGCTTGTTGTGAATTGAAAGTGCCTTGGACACGATCAAACAAGACTGACAATCGTTGCCTATGTATGAGTGCCGCATTTATATTTTGACATCATAGTCTTCGTGAACTAAATACATTAATGGTATTGCTGATCTTCTTTTGTCCAACACTGTATATGGGCATTTAAACGAGAAATTCAGCTTTTTGTCACGTGCGACAGCAAGCAATTAAGCTGGTATTTCAGAACAATGTAACTCGATTTTTATTAACATTTTACTCAATGTAGAGCTGCTGATGGCCTACACAAATATTTAAAGAGGTAAAAAAAAGAATTAGTTTTATTAAAAAAAAAAAACAAACACATTTGTTTGGTGTCGCATGGAACAAAAAGCGGACATTTCTGTGGAAATGCCTATATGCAGCACCGATTATATATAGCCCCTGAAAATAACAAAACATATCGCTCATTTATTTCAACAGTGTTATAACTCAAAAAACGCATTTTTTAGTTAATAATGGAAAAAAATTGTGTACAAATTTCATATAAATAGCTTTTACTACCACCTCGTGAGAGAAGAATATTTTTTCATTTCTTCATTAAGTTTTATGTAAATTGAATAGTTTAAAAGCGTTTTCTGCAAAACTAGTTTTTTTTGAATTGCTACACTATTGAAGTAAATGAGCGATATGTATACACACATATTCAAAGACTTTTTAAAGCCCCCTTGCATACAAAATTTTTAAGAAAAACTTATAAAAAAATATCTAAACATGCACATACAAATGTATAATTTCAAATCGCATTGAAACTGTAATAATAGAAACAAATTATATTTCCGTTTGTGGTTTTTTTAGAAAAAATAATTTCTTTAATTTTTCCAACTCTATAATTGGAACATTTCGATAACAACAAGAAGGAATGATAAATATATGCACTTTCAGCAAAACGAAAAAAATTTACAAAATTAATGCAATTGCACACAAAACTCATGCAATAAAAACTGAATATATAAAAGAAGCTTTAATTGGAAAAAAATGTTGAATTACAAATAATTCGAAGAAACAAAAGAATATTCAACAAACTTTTAAGAACGAGAAGGCAATACAAATGGACAGCAAGAAAAATTAATTCCCCATCCACTGGCTTTAAAGAACGCAAATCAAAATGGCGTCGATTTACAAAAAACAAAAAAATAAATGTTTTTTTTACGCTTTTATAAAATAATTTATGCAGGCAAAGAAGAAAAAAAAAACTAAAATGATAATAAAGTTAATTAACAGGAAAATAAAAAATTAAAAAAAAAACTAGAAAGTCAAGTGGAAAAAATATGTTTCTTTTTATTTTTTGAGGTAGTGCACTAATGCTGTTACTGCTACTGGCTTACAGTGGGACAATTTATATAAAAGGGATTGTGGGTATTTGTGTTAGTTATCTCAAATATATTCCTTAAACTTCAAACTACAAGTATGAATTAATAGTTTTAGATAAAAAAAATTTAAAGTTCTTTTTTCAATTCAATATATACTACATCAATTAAAATTTAATTGAAAAAATTTTAGCGATGAAAATAGAGATAAATACTTTTTAGTGATTTAATTAAAATATTAATTGAAAATTTTTAAAAATTTAATTAAAAAAATCAATATTTTTTTTAATATGATAAATCTTCTAGCGAAATTAGAAGATTTGACATAAATCCATGAAAGCTCAAATTCACAGTCTTTAGTTAACTAATGAAGTTAGTTCAACTTATTTAAAATGCTTTTTCAGTTTGCAATTAAAAAAATTTATTTAAGTCCCGTCACAGATTCTATAAAAGAATAAATAAAAAAAGTATATAAAAAAGAAGAGCTATAGTTATAGCTATGCTGCTTAGCTATATAAAACAAACTTAATGTGTTATATAACAATGCAATAATATTATAATTATATGATGATGTCAAATTCGCCGCAAATGCTTCAAAACGTTTCTATTTATTTCCCATTTTTTTTTTATTTTCTAGCTGCGTACGATTAAGTGAATGTATTGTATATATAAAATGGATTTTTACGTCAAATTCTTCTTATATACACACACACACACACACGTATAAAGCACAGAGAAATACAATAACATCTGACACGTTCGCTGGCAGCCTCACTTTTTTTACTAACTAAAGGCTCAGTTAGCCGACTATAATGTAAAGTAACTGCAACAGTACACCGAAAGAATTTTGCTTCATAAGTCCAATGAAACAATTTCATTAAAATTTTTTCACAAATCTAATGATAATTTCACAAATCCAATGAAAATTTCATGAATATTGTGAAAGAATTTCATTGGAATTGCTTCGTTGCTATTCTGGTTTCGTAAGAATGTTTTATTGGATTTATGACAACAATATTTTCTAATTATTAAGAAACCCCTTTATATTTAAGTTATTTCATACTTTTCATGAAATTATTTTATTGTTTCGATGAAGTTATAGCACTGCATTAATTACACTGTTAAATAAATTTGATGAAGTTTTCAATAAAATAATTTTGACGAAACTGGTTTCATTAATCCAACGTTGGACGTTGGTTGATTTTTAATGAATTTTTCATTAGATTAATGTCGAAATTCATAGAATTTAGGCCGAAAATTCTTTCAGTGTAGGAAACAGCTGATCGATATTGTTATGTGAAAAGTAATGAAAATGGTTATAGAGATGTAATGTAACGTAACCTACTTTTCATATAAAAATATCGATCAGCTGTTTCCTACTGTTGCAGTTACTTTACATTACAGTCGGGTAACTGAGGCTTAACATCCAGATTTAAACCATACGGCAACTTCAACACAAGACGAATCGACTAACTCTACCATTAATTAAGCAAAAAAGATATTTACATGAATGACACATTCCGCAAAAATTACTGTTATAATTAGAGATGTGCGCGAGAGTGTTTTCTACGCCTCATGATCACACATGCTCGCACGTGCGACAGTCATTAGTGTTTCGAGAAAATCACATTTTCCCATTTTTAGTTATAAACAAAAATAAATTGTTATAAAATAACTACGTTTTGTTAAAAATAAAAGAAACAAGTAAGAGTGCTATATTCGGCTGTGCCGAATCTTATATACCCTTTACCAAAGTTATTTAACAAAAAAATTAAAAAAATTAAGTTATCTAGTTACTTTTATATGTCAAAATCAAGTTTCAGTTTTCCAGCTCTGAAACCGTCTGCTCGATTTTGCTGATTTTCAATACCAATCTAAGTTGGACCATTTCTGACATACCAGTCCAAGAACGAAGTCTCTAGCTTTTCTGGGAGCTTCGGAAAACCGATTTCACGTACACCAGACGGACGGACATCGCTTATTCGTCTTCCCTATTTATAAGGACCCAAAATATATACATTTTATGGGTCGCATATGAATATTATGGAAATTACACACGGAATGACAAACCTATACATATATACCCTTTTCCATTTTTGGTGAAGAGTATAAAAAATTCAGTAAAGTGCGACTTTGACTCGCGCACGAAGGGTTCCATTCGTACATTCGGTTTTAAGCATTTTTTAATGTGGCTTATTTGCTTTGTCGAAGTTTTTTTCAGTTTAAAAGATTGATTTAGTTTTGCCACTTCTTTCTCGTTTTGGCGATTTTTTTCTGTTTTTGGAGGTTTTTTTCATTTTGGCGATTTTTTCCTTTTTTTGGGGCTTTTTTTCATTTTGGAGACATATCATTTTGGCGATTTTTTCCTTTTGGCGGTTTTTTTGTCTAGGGTTTTTTTTAATTTTGGCGAATTTTTTATTTTGGCAATTTTGTCATTTCATTTTGGCGATTTTTTTCTGTTTTTCATTTTAGCAATTTTTTTTTCATTTTGGTGATTTTTTTAATTTTGGCGATTTTTTCATTTTGGATATTTTTTCTGTTGCTTGGGGTTTTTTCATTTTGGCGATTTTTTGGTTAGGGGTTTTTTTTTAATTTTGGCGATTTTTTTATTCTGGCAATTTTGTGTTGTTTTTGGGGCTTTTTTCATTTTGGCAATTTTTTTCTGTTTTTGGAGTTTTTTTCCTTTTGGCGATTTTTTCCTGTTTGTTTCGTTTTGGCGATTTTTTTTCATTTTGCCGTTTTTTTCATTCTGGCAATTTTCTTTCGTTTTCGCGATTTTTGTTTTCATTTTAGCAATTTTTCCGGTTTTTAGCGATTTATTTTAGTCTTAGACATTTTTTTTAATTTGGTGCTTTTTTTCGTTTTGGCGATTTTTTTTGTTTTTGGCGAGTTTTTCCTGTTTTGGGGTTTTTTTCATTTTGGCGATTTTATTCTGCTTTTTTTTTGGGTTTTTTTTTCGTTTTGGCGATTTTTTTTCATTTTGACGATTTTTTTTCATTTTGGTGATTTTCTCTCATTTTGGCGATTTTTTTCATTTTAGCAATTTTTCGGGTTTTTCGCAATTTATTTTAGTCGTAGACATTTTTTTAATTTGGTGCTTTTTTTCATTTTGGCGATTTTTTTTTGGTTTTTGGCGATTTTTTTCGGTTTGGCGATTTTATAATTTTTTGATTTTTAGTTTTACCGTTTTTGAAAATTTCAAGAGTTTAGCTCTTACGGTTTCCAAGATACAGCAAGTTGTCAAAATTGCATAGTCAAAATTGCATTAACTGATGGAACACCCTTTAATTTAAATTTTTTGAAATTTTAGTGTTAATTTTTGTAGTCTGTATACAAATACACTAACCTTACAAATTTCAAGTGTATATACATACTAGAGTTCGACCGATTAATCGGCTTCGGCTTCGGCCTTCGGCCAAAAATTGGTAATCGGCCAACATTCGGCCTACGGCAAAAATCGGCCGACTAGCCGAAGCCGAATATTTTTCATTTCAAGCTTGAAAAATAACATTATTTTTGGTCGTTGCTCGCCGACAGTTTCTACTGTGTTTAACGTTTTGAAAGGGTTACTTTGAAATACAACCCTGTTGCTTTCTATTTTCTTTTACTTGGACGTTCTTGTGAGTGATCATATGAAAAAGCAATCTAGAAATTGCAAAATAGTTTTATTTTTCTTGTTATGTATCCAATATATATTACAGCTATTTCAGTGATCTCAAAAAAGCAAACTTTTTTCTTAATTCATATAAAATAAGTATCATTTTTAAAATTTAAAACATTCGGCTTCGGCTTCGGTTTTGGCCGAAGTTTAGGATTTTAGCCGAAGTTCGGCTTCGGCTTCGGCCAAATAAAACGCCTTCGGTCGATCTCTAATACATACATACATTCAATTGTATGTATATTACATGAGATTTTAACATTTTTCGTTGCTCGTTTTGGAACACCCTTTAATTTCCAATTCTCATGTATTTTTTGTTGTAGCGGTCAAAGGTCTATATACTGTGTCCAAATTTCAGGTCTCTTACGGTTCTCGAGAAAATACCCTGCATAGTTTTAGACGTAGTTAATTTTACATAACACAAAAAGTTAAAGTTTTCCAACCCTGGACGTGTTTTTAATTTTTTTAATATTTTTTTAATTTAAAATACCAATTTTGGTCGTACTGAAGTGTAAAATAAATTTATTTATTAAAAAAAATAAAAATTTGTTTTCGGTAGTGACTTTTATATGGCAAAATCAAGTTTCAGTTTTCCAGCTCTGAAACCGTCTGCTCGATTTTGCTGATTTTCAATACCAATCTAAGTTGGACCATTTCTGATACACCAGTCCAAGAACGAAGTCTCTAGCTTTTCTGGGAGCTTCGGAAAACCGATTTCACGTACACCGGACGGACGGACGGACAGACGGACATCGCTTATTCGTCTTCTCTATTCATAAGGACCCAGAATATACATATATATTTTTTTGTTCGCAAATTAATATTATGGAAATTACACACGGAATGACAAAACTATATATACCTCTTTCCATTTTTGGTAAAGGGTATAAAAAGGCACATTTTGTTCTGCATAATTTTTTTTTTAATACCAAATTTTTCTATGAGAAGGGAAGAAATATTATGCAAATACTAGTAAGATTTTTGCAAATAGAACATAGCCAAATTAATGCAAATACATCATAAACACATTTTCTAAGGAAATGAAAAAAGCACGTTTTGTTCTGCGTTTGCACAAATATTAATTACTTTATGTATACTTTTCTTTGTGTATAAAATTTAGCTCGTACTTAATTTTTTATATAATTCAAAACGATTTTTAATTAGTAGTCTACTAAATTTCGTTAAAAAATTAATACTAATTGTCAATAAAAATATAAGATTTGGATTATTTACATATAAACCAATATGGTATTATTTTAAAAATCCAATTTCATTTGCAAGAATTTCGCTCAAATATTTTAAATTATCCCACTGTGCAATTTGTTACAATAAAACAACAAACAAAAAAAAAACGTGCAATATTCTGTGTTTGGCTACTGCACTGCATTCCACAATTAACTTGTATTTTGTTTTTCAGCTTTTTTTAGGGTTCCGTACACCAAAGGTGAAAAAGGAACCCTATTGTTTTCGCTACGCTGTCTGTCTGTCCGTCTGGCCGTCTGTCCGTCTGTCCGTCTGTCCGTCTGTCCGTCTGTCCGTCTGGCCGTCTGTCCGTCTGTCCGTCACAGGGTATTTTCTCGAGAACCGTAAGAGCTACGGACCTGAAATTTGGACAGAGTGTGTAGACCCTTGGCCGCTACAACAACAAATACATGAGAGTTGGAAATTAAAGGGTGTGCCAAAACGAGCAACGAAAAATTTTAAAATCCCATGTAATATACATACAATTGTATGTATATGTACTTGAAATTTGTAAAGTTAGTGTATTTTTATACAGACTACAACAATTAACACTAAAATTTAAAAAAATTTTAATTAAAGGGTGTACCATCAGTTAATGTAATTTCGACTATATAATTTTGATAACTTGCTGTATCTTGGAAACCGTAAGAGCAAACTTCTTGAAATTTTCATAAACGGTAAAACAAATAAATCTCAAAGTTATAAAATCGCCAAACCGAAAAAAAATCGCCAAAATCAAAAAAAAATCGCCAAAACGAAAAAAAGCACCAAATTAAAAAAAATTCTAAATCGAAAATAAATCGCGGAAAACCGGAAAAATCGCCAAAATAAAAAAATCGCCAAATTTAAAAAATCGCCAAAACGTGAAAAAACGAAAAATAATCAAAAAAAATTATTTCAGCTGAAAAAACGTAAACAAACACTGTATTAAAAAAATGCTCAATGCCCAACGTACGGAACCCTTCGTGCGCGAGTCAAAGTCGCACTTTACTGAATTTATTATTTATTTTATTTGGATTTTGACCATTTTCTTGGCGCACCAACGAACAAAACTGACGTGAAACAAACAAGAAACTCGTATATTCATGTTTTTTTTTCTGCCAGCCATTTTCGTTAGCTGGCTTTTGTTGCTGTTATTGTTGTTATTATTGTAGTTTTATTTAATGGTGGCTACTTTTAGCATCCGTTCTGCATTCATTCGCGTTTTTCGCCAACTCTTGCATTTGCTGCCACATACTAGTATTTTGCATTAGTTGCTGCTTTTTTTGCTTTTTTTATCAAACTTTATACCTGCAATTATGTTTGTTGTTGTACATACATACATATGTACATATATTTTTTAGCTTTAATTTAATAATTTGCAGTTGCAATAAATGGATTTAATGAATGCAGTCTTATTATATATACAAACTTTTTTTCTTGATCTCTTTGACTTTTACTGCAGTTTTGTTTTTTTTTAGAAGTCAAATTGAGGAGTAAGAAGTTGAAGTTTTTTTTTGTGAATTATTAGATCTTGCAGACACTTTTCATCTTCAAGGCAATTGATTTGCAAATATATAACTTTATTAAATGTTATGCGTATTTTCTTTTAAAGTCGTTTCATATCATTTAACCCTAGAACAGTAAGCATCTTGTTGAGCCCTTAACATTCATCATAAGTCAAATCGATTGAACCGATTTTCCCTTCTCGCGGGAAATAGCACATGAAATGTTGACAATTCTATATATATGTTCCTTTCACTCCTCGAGGGAGCATAGGGCCATATCTGGTTTCATTAATAAGGCTTATATTTATAGCGTCCGATCCTGGTGTTGGGGCTGCCAACATCCCCACCAGGTATGCAGAAGTATGCAGGTATTTAGCCCTACAAAATATTAGGTTCGGTCGTCAGAGTCTCGTTAGCGCGACAGGGGACACCAAGTCCTTTAGACAGTGGGTGAGTTTGACATTTAGAAAGTAGTGGCTATGTTGACAAAGTAAAAAATTTGCTTGCGCTTCACTTTTCCATTAGACCCAAAACAATTTGACGCTTATGAAGAACCTTTTTTTACAGGTATTTGTTGCACACTTCTATTTAATTTTAATTACAAACATTGTACCCTAATTTGCATTTTTTATATTTTTATACACACACTAAAACTTCAATTTAAAATCTAAATGAACAAGGTTTATTTTTAAAAATTTTCGGCAATGATTTTACTTCATATGTGTTTCATGTTAACTTAACATAATTTAAACTAATCTTCAAAGAAAATGTTTCCTTTTGAAATAACTTTACTTCATGTTGATTTCACATTCCCGCACTGTTAAATCAAAATGAAGTGTCATGTTGAATGAAAGTTATTTCAAGTTGAATTTTGACTATGTTTATTTTGACAACTTGCTGTAAGGAAAACGTAAGGGGCAAACTCTTAAATTTTTCAAAAACGCTAAAACTAAATAATTTCAAAATTAAAAAAATGCCGAAACGAAAAATCGCCAAAATTAAAAAATCACTTAAATTAAGAATATCTACAAAAATAAAATAAATCGCTAAGATCAACAAATCACCAAAAGTAAAAAAATCACCAAAAACCATAAAATCGCTAAAATGGAAAAATCGCTCAAACTAAAAAAATCGCCAAAACGAAAAAAAATCCCAAAACTACAAAAACGTTAACACTAAAAAAAATTAAAACAAAAAAAAAACGCTAAAACAAAAAAAAAAACATCAAAACATATTATTTTTAAATTTCTATATTTGGTGATAAGTTTTTTTTTAAAGAAACACAACCGATTATATGGGCTAAAGTTTGTATAAGGTTACATACATATGTGTGTAATGCAAAGTACGATGTCACGCACGTTGATCAATCAATTAAGCTTGGTCAACGCACGTGACATCATACGTGACATTCTGTGGAATCGCCCATATGTAGTGCCCGTACCCTTTATGTGCGATTCAAACTTGCACTTTACTGAATTTATTTTTGGAAGTCGTGGGCTAATTCAATATCATATCGCTCATTTACTTCTGAATTAAACAAAAAAAACAATAGTCTTACAGAAAACTATTTTATATTTTTGAATTTACACATATCTTAATGGAAATATAGTTGAATATACAAGATATAATAATGTGAGGATTAATTTTGCCATATTAACTCAAAAATTTAATTTTTTGAGTTATGGCGTTATTGAAGTAAATAAGCTGTATTTTTATTTAAATGCATCATTGAAATGCATCTTTGAAAAGTTATAAGCACCTTAACTTGAATCATGAAAACTACCAAATTTGGGTGGTATTTGCTTTCCAAAGTGTTACAGTAATTTCCCCTTAATTGACTTTTTAAAAAATAATTAGCTTTATATGCACTTCACCGACTAAATCATTTATGCATTACTCTAGATCTATTAGTTTATTCATTAATACCATTGCATACAATATGCAAAAAATTTTCCAGCTGCTGAGATTGCGAGAAATTATGGAGTTAGAAAAAATCACGGGTTTTGCAAAAAATGTCCTAGGTCCTAAGCGTTGTCTAAATGCACCGAAATTTGAATTTGAGTACTTGTGTGCAAGAATCAGTTTGTAAAAATAAATAAAACAAGTCGCAAAAACGGAAACTCTTAAAATTTTTTGAATTGGGTTCAATTTTGATTTGTCTTTATATTTTTCAAGTCTTTTTTACACTTTCAAAAGAGCGCTTACGCCCAATTTTTTTGAGAGTAGTGACCGCAAACTTTTCTAAAGTCAGCTTCGCTTAGAGTTTTAGAGCTCAAGGTAAGTGCCAAGTTGTATAGAAATCGGTCAAGTGGCTGCATATGATATATAACATTAAGATTTAATGGGCATAGCCCCGCCCATTTCTTTAAGCACAAAACTATGTCATTCTAAGAGCCGCAACTATTTGCCAAGTTTCGTGGGAGTCGAATAAATAAAAGTAATAAATATAATTCACTACTAGCCCCGCCTCTTTTTTAAAATGCAAAATATTGAGGCTTTTTCAGAGCTTAAGGTGTGCGTTGAGCTTCGCAAAAATCGCTTAAGTAGAAGCTTGTAAAATGTAGTCATAAATTTTCATGGGCGTGGCTCAACCCATTTTATCAATTTTGAGATTGTGTCGCGAGCCCAAGATACGTGTGCCAGCTTTTGCAGTAATTATATAAGAAAATATCATAAGATAAAATAAACATTTGTGAGTGTGTTCCCGCCCACTTTTTTACTATAGCTCCAAATGAAAGCCAGAAAAGAATTTTTAAAATCGATCTAAAAGTTATCGAGTTATGAGGTTACAAACAGGAAAAAAAACGACAAATTGATAAGCTCCTCCTTATCCTGACTGAAGTCGGTTTAAAATCAGATTTGCTTAGCATCATGAACATGACTTCAGATTCACTGAATACGTATTCAAAAAGAGAAATTTTTTAAATGAAAAATCTATGTGAAAATCATTGCAATAAGTGATTCATATTTGCACTATTTCCGGCTCACAAATTTTCGATCTTATTGACTTCCTTGGAAGCTCTTTTTTTACTGGAAAATCAAGCATACAAATGCCACAATATTAATATGTTTAAAAAGCTGCAAAATATCGGAAAGTAAACCATTTTTATACGCTCTTATCAACGTGGGAGTCTTTTTTTTCTTCTTAATGAAAAATGTATAATTGTTGACCTTATTCAAGCTGAATACAAAAATGCTAATCAATTTATTATGGTCAAGCCCAAAACTTTTATAAATGCAGACGAAATAAATACATTTAATACAACAAGTAAGCGTAACCTTTATTTAGCCAATAAAATCGAACACCTTTTTAACAAACCAAATAAAATAGCTGTACGAGTGTTTAAATAATTGAACAAAAAAAAAAAAAAAGAAGTGCGTGTAAAATTAGAAGAAACGTTACAAAAATGCAAACGCCATTGTAGTCACTAAACAACAAACAGAAACAATTCATTGAAATAAATTACCAAAAAAAATATATGAATGAAAAAAGAAGGCGTTCACCGCCTCCTAATACGGTTGTCATGCTACATTCATACTTTCAATCGAACACAATAACACCCTGTGTTCGTTCGTTCTGTTGTTAAGGGTGCAAAACAGCCATTGAACAACCAAAAAACGCGTAATAATTTTTTTATTAATTTAAAAAAAAAAAACAAAATAAAAATGTACGAATAAACAGAAATGATATAAAAAAAAGAGTATAAACGAACAACCCCTTAAAAAAATTTTAACTCACACTTTTAGAAACGACAAAAGTCTGAATGAAACTCTAGAATGAATGAGGTGAAAAAAGAAACCATCATCTAAGTCTTTATGATAATTACACAGGAAATAAGAAAAATTAAAAAAAAAATAGAAACTACATACATATACACACACACATGCATGTATACGCAAGTACCCTGAAGGAAACGTGGGCTAAAGTGTCCTCAAGTCAACACTTTTGTCGACTATTTTGGTGACATTGTCAACGGAGCGTCTACATATTAATATTGTTTTTGATGAGTAGAAAACATTTTTTGAGATACACACAACTATGCTTCCTCTTAATGTTTTATTGGTTTGTTGAAAATAAAAGTGGCTTCAAACAAAATTTAAGTGTTTATAAAAATTAGCTTAAGAAATCAAATTAAAAGGTTAATAAAGGTGTATTGAACATTATTTAAAAAACATTTGTATAAAAGAAATTACAAAAAAACACAAATAAAATAACAATCCATATTGTATAAAAATAGAAAATTAAAAAATTTCAAGTGAAAGTGCTAATTATGGAATCTTTTTTGACCCTGTGGAAGATTTTTCAGCGTCCATAGTGAATCAGTGTAGTTTTACTACGGAAATTTCCCAAAGTGTGGTGATGTCGTCAACAGTAAGTCAGTACAATCTTACTACTGACATTTTCGCCATATGGTCCCACAAGAACTACCTAGTCAGTATTGACGAAGTCTACTGGTAGATTTCGTAGGACAAGCCAGTGTTAAATGTCAAAAGTAAATAGCATTAGTTGGGGTATAATTTGTCAGTAGTACTGGTGACATCGTCAATAGATAATCAGTATAATTTTACTATTGACATTTCCTGCAGGGTATGTATTCGTATGTACACACATACATACATAAATATGAGAAAATATTTAAATTTCAGTAATATGTTTTTACAGACTCTTTGTTATAAAAGTATATAAATAAATACATACGTACGAGTATGTATATAATTTTTTCTTAAACATTTTTATTCATCTATTTATTTATGACTTACCAGACATGTATGTATGTATGTTGCATATCTTTGTAAATGGATGTTGCACATCTTCGAGATGTATGTATGTATGTAAAAGTTCTTATATGCTGTTGCATGAAGAACTTCTCTGGAGCAGCTGTAATTGAAACCAAAAGGTGCTAAACATTAACACGTGTTTGAAAAAGAGGACAAAGGGATTTTAATTTAATTTTTTTTTAATAATTTAAATAAAAAATAGAAATTGAAAATAATTACATAATAAAAAATTATGCGATTGCTAGAACTATAAGGGCCAATTTCACCAATTCTATTTACATATATTTATTTAAATATAAATTCATATTTCAAAGTCGTATTTCATTGAAATATTTGAAAAACGAATTTTATAAATGAATTGATATTTAAATAGAATTGATGAAATTTGATCATTTTTGACTTGGTAACAAGGTTGGAAACCGAAACAAATAACGGTATCGGTAGTTGATACCGGTACAATTATTTTTTAAATTTCGGTATCGGTAGCGGTATCGGTATTTTTTATACCCTTTACCAACAAAAATGGTAAAAGGGTATATATAGGTTTGTCATTCCGTTTGTAATTTCTATAATATCAATAAGCGACCCATATAATATATATATTCTGGATCCTTATGCATAGGGAAGACGAATAAGCGATGTCCGTCTGTCCGTCTGTCCGTCTGTCCGTCTGTCCGTCTGTCCGTCTGTCCGTCTGTCCGTCTGTCCGTCTGTCCGTCTGTCCGTCTGTCTGTACGTGAAATCGGTTTTCCGAAGCTCCCAGAAGAGCTAGAGACTTCGTTCTTGGACTGGTGTGTCAGAAATTTTCCAAAATAGATTGGTATTGAAATTCAGCAAAATCGGGCAGACGATTGCAGAGCTGGAAAACTTAAACTTCATTTTGCCATATAAAAGTAACTCCCGAAAACAAATTTTTATTTATTTTTAATAAATGTACATATTTTACACTTCAGTACGACTAAAATTAGAATTTTAAATTAAAAAAATACAAAAAAATTAAAAAGACGTTTCCAGGGTTGGAAAACTTTAACTTTTTGTGTTATGTAAAATTAACTATGTCTAAAACTATATTAGTATTTTCTCGAGAACCGTAAGAGCTACAGACCTGAAATTTGGACACAGTATGTAGACCTTTGGCCGCTACAACAACAAATACATGATAATTGGAAATTAAAGGGTGTTCCAAAACGAGCAACGAAAAATTTTAGAATCCCATGTAGTATATATACAAATGTATGTATATACACTTGAAATTTGTAAGGTTAGTGTATTTTTATACAGACTACAAAAATTAACACAAAAATTAAAAAAAATTTAAATTAAAGGGTGTTCCATCAGTTAATGCAATTTTGACTATGTAATTTTGACAATTTGCTGTATCTTGGAAACCGTAAGAGCAAAACTCTTGAAATTTTCAAAAACGGTAAAACTGAAAAAATAAAAAATTATAAAATCGCCAAACCGAAAAAATCGCCAAAAACAAGAAAAATCGCCAAAACGAAAAAAAGCACCAAATTAAAAAAAATTCTAAGACTAAAATAAATCGCACAAAAAAAAACGGAAAAATTGCTAAAATGAAAACAAAAATCGCCAAAATGAAAGAAAATCGCCAAAATGAAAATCGCCATAAGGAAAAAAATCACCAAAACGAAAAAAAACCCAAAAAAAACAGAAAAAATCGCCAAAATGAAAAAAAAATCGCCAAAATGAAAAAAATCGCCAAAACGAAAAAAACCCCAAAAAACAAAAAAATCGCCAAAATGAAAAAAAGCCAAAAACAGAAAAAAATCGCCAAAACGAAAAAAGCACCAAATTAAAAAAAAAATATAAAACTAAAATAAATCGCAAAAAAACGGAAAAATGCTAAAATGAAAAAAAAATCGCCAAAACGAAAAAAAACAGAAAAAAATCGACAAAATGAAAAAAAATCGCCAAAATGAAAAAAATCACCAAAACGAAAAAAAACGCTAAAAAACAGAAAAAAATCGTCAAAATGAAAAAAAATCGCCAAAACGAAAAAACCCTAAAAAACAGAAAAAAATCGCCAAAATGAAAAAAATCGCCAAAAAAAGAAAAAACCTAAATAACAGAAAAAAATCGCCAAAACGAAAAAAAGCATTAAAATTAAAAAAAATTTCTAAGACTAAAATAAATCGCAAAAAAACGGAAAAATTGCTAAAATGAAAACAGAAATCGCCAAAATGAAAGAAAATCGCCAAAATGAAAAAAAAATCGCCAAAATGAAAAAAAACACCAAAACGAAAAAAAAACCTAAAAACAGAAAAAATCGCCAAATTAATAAAAAAAAATCGCCAAAATGAAAAAAATCACCAAAACGAAAAAAACCCGAAAAAACAGAAAAAAATCGCCAAAATGAAAAAAAGCACTAAATTAAAAGAAAATTTCTAAGACTAAAATAAATCGCAAAAAAACGAAAAAATTGCTAAAATGAAAAAAAAATCGCCAAAATGAAAAATATCGCTAAAACGAAAAAAAAACCTAAAAAACAGAAAAAATCGCCAAAATGAAAAAAAATCGCCAAAAAAATAAAAAAAATCGCCAAAACGAAAAAAAACTAATAAACAGAAAAAAATCGCCAAAATGAAAAAAAATCGCCAAAATGAAAAAAAAATCGCCAAAATGAAAAAAATCACCAAAACGAAAAAAAAGAAAAAAATTGCCAAAATGAAAAAAAAATCGCCAAAATGAAAAAAATCACCAAAACGAAAAAAAACAAAAAAGTCGCGAAAAAAACCCAAAAAAACAGAAAAAATCGTCAAAATGAGAAAAATCTCCAAAATGAAGAAAAGCCCAACAACAGAAAAAAATCGCCAAAATGAAAAAAACGGACAAAATCGCCAAAACGAGAAAAAAGCGACAAAACTGAAAAAATCGTTTTAACTGAAAAAAACTTCAAAAAAGCAAAAAACCTTCCTTTCGTGCGCGATTCAAAGTCGCACTTAACTGATTTTTTTAATATTAAAGGAATTAAATGAAACTAAGTTTTTGCTTATTTCGTTCTTGCTTTTTTCACTTAACATATTTTATGTATTTTTTAAAGAACTAGATTGGTAACAATAATCAGAAAAATCCAAAATTATGACTCCAGGGTTGGAAAACTTACACTTTTTGTTTTTTTTTTTCTTTTTTTTTATAAATTGAATATATTTTATGCTTCTGAAAGAAAAGTTTGGTGTATGAAATTTGAAAAATGAAAATTATAGCTCCAAAGATGGAAACTTTAAAAAAATGATAAATTTTTTCACAAAACAAATATGTATGTACGTGTCTGTATACTATATATATGTACGTACGTTGGTAAAGGGTATATAAGATTCGGCACAGCCGAATATAGCACTCTTACTTGTTTTATTTCGGTATCGGTATTACCGGTACATACCGTTATCGAGTTTACAATACCGGTATACCGATATTACTGACAAATTTATTATTTCAGGCAGTGGACATAGCAAAAAAAGTGTTTTTTATTAAATTACTTCAAAAAAGAACTATTTTTACATTAACATATGTATGTATAAAAGCATATAAACTTATTTGTTTCTATATATGATTTTATACTATTACTAAACAATAATTTATTAAAAAAAGTGAAACAAGAAGACTGCAGTTCAAACTTTACATATATAAAGTCTATACTGATAAATTATACTGTGTGACAAATTTTAATCAAGTCGAAATACCTGCGAGGAGTTACTATTTTTCTGCTAGGTATAAAAATTTTCCAAACATCTCCAAAATCTTGAGTTAAGCCTGGTACTCTGTTCACAATTTCGTGCGAAATGCTGTCAAACTACATATAAAAGTATGTAATTGCTATGAAATATTTCCGAAATAAATTTGCAAGAGTAGTACCCTGTTCTTGGTGTGAAAAACACGGAAAATCATGTCTTTCCATGCAAAATTAATCTGGTATCATTTTAGTTTAGCTGGGAAACAATAGTGCAACAACAGAGCAGTGCTTTTTTCGCACGGAATTTCAGCAATGTTGCATACTTACAAGCAAAAAATGCGAGAAATTTATAAAAACAACCGCGAGTTGGGCTACATTTAGTACATGTAAAATTTTTCACGCGAAATAACCAATTGCACTGAAAATTTTTCTCAACTTCGAACAGAGTACCAGCTTTTACGGATAAAAACCCGCTTTTTCGTACCCGTAGGCACTTATCAACCTCTAACTAAGTTAAAAATCAACGAATTTTAAATTTATAAACGGATACAGAAAGAAAAGACTAAGGCCTTTTGAACCATATATGTACATATGTATATCTTGTTTCAGTAAATTTCAAATATATGTCTGTATTTTTGACCAAATATAATTTTTTGGGTTTTTTTTCGACACTTTTGTACTTTGGACACGTTCTTAGGCAATATTTTTGTAGTGGACCCATATTGTTTATAACTTTCTCGCCAAATTCAGACGAAACGAAGATTGGAATATTTCAATTCAAAGAATAAACAATATTCTTTCAGCCAACTTAAAAACAAAGAAAACAATCTTCTTGTACAATTAGCATTTAAAAACTTAAAGCAGGCACTTTTCTTCACCTCAAGAGAGGAATCTTTAACTTCAAATATAAAAGTTTAGAAGTTTTTTCTCTAAGCCAAAGAAAGAAAGTTGATTGATATATATTTTTGCAATTTTTGCAATTTTTGCCCATACTACGGTTTACAGCTCAACTAAGTTGGATTGAAACTGAAACAACTTAACTTTTGGCATTCTGAATAAAAACTAATTTTAGTTGTCTTCGAATAAACGCTCGAAAATCAAAGGTTCTTATCTATGCTATGTTTTTTGAAACCATAGTATCTATTAGAAAACATTTTAAATATTTTTAGCTCTGGATTTGCTCTTTTTTCTTGAGATTCTATGTTTTATAAACGTGGCAATAATATCGGCTGACAAATGGGATTGGTTGGCTTCTGGAATAATAAAGCAAAACGAATGCAATGGTCCAAATAAAAATCAAAATGTCTCATGGTGAAAAAAGTTGTAATACATAATAAAAATTTGGCAACTACAACTCACTTATTATTTATTTTTTGGCCGGAATCGGTATACCGGTACGTACCGGTATAGACGTAAACGGTAGTCTGGATACCGGTATTTTCTAACCGAAATGGATTTCGGTATCGGTAACGATACCGGTATCTAATTATAGCGGTATTTGAATCGGTATCGGTATTTTTACGATAACGTTTGCCAACCTTGACTTGGTAATCAAACTGTAATTATTTTTAAGCTCTATTTAAATACGAAATTCTGTTTTTCAGTGCATATTTAAATAATACTTAAATACCCAACCTTGTGTATTTAAATAATATTTAAGTTTTGCTGGCATATTATATGTTTTTGTACTTCTGTGTGCTTATTGAAAACATGTACATACATCAACAGCATGTGGTCGTATTAGAGATAATTTCGTTTAATTTTCATAAATATATTACATATACAATATAAAGTTTCATATCGAGTAAATATTGCAAAAACCAAAGTCATGAGAATGAACTTCATCAATAACAATGCACTTAAAGAGGTAGATAAGTTCGAATACCTAGGCAGTATAATAGCAAAAGATGGTCGCGTAATGTCATATAATGAAAATAGGATAAGCAAAGTTCGTGTATCTCTTGCGATATTGAATCGCATTTGGAAAGCCACAAACATTGCTTTGAAAACAAAAGTTAATATATTTAATGCCTGTGTGAAGTCAGTGCTGCCTTATGGCTGTGAAACCTGGCACGTTACAAACGCAATAATAGCAAAAATTCAAAAATTTCCAAATAGATGTTTACGCTGCATCCTCGGAATCTGGTGGCCCCGTATTATATCTAAGGAACATCTATGGCATATAACAGAACAAATAACAGCCGGAAAGGAGATACTAAAACGAAAACACAGGTGGTGGATTAGGCACACTTTAAAAAAGCCGTCTTATGAAATTGCCCACGCTGCATTCGAGTGGAATCCGACTATGTAAATAAAATATCATGGAATAAATAAATAGAAAAATGCGTTCTAAAGCTCTTTTGGTTTTATAAAATGTGTGCAATTTTAATTTTCTACACGTTGATAACCTAACTTTCTTATTTATGTATATTAAACAGCTGTTGTTTGGAGTGCTTTCCATAATATTTGGAAATTTTATAGTGCTACCACAATTTTATCGTAATTAAATAAGAAGTTTAGTTAAGCGCTAGAAAAAATAAACCTTATTTAAATGTAAGTACATTTACATTTATAAACTTAGTAGATTTTAAATATAAATTAAAATTAGCTAATTACATATTTAATTCAAATCAAAAAATGTAGGTTAGACCTTTTAACATGCAGGTTTCTTACGATAAATTCTTTAACAATTTAAAATTTTTATAGCTTTGCTATTTATCTCGCGATACAGGGGTTAGGAAATAATTTTCGTAACAAAAATAATCGACACTATTACAGTTATAAATTTATTTTTGTTTTGATTTCTTTGTACTTAAAAGTATAGTACGAAAATAAACCAAACAAATTGTTTGATTTTGTTTTGTTTCGTTCTTTGAAGTGAGTGAAACAAAAACAAAACAAGAACAACGAGAACGATTGTTCAATTTGTTTTTGCTTTGTTTTTGCATATGAGCACAAACCAGAGAACAGCGCCCATCGGTTGTAAGCCGGCTAACACCTGTCACCAGGCACAAACAATACATTAATTTAATCCCACGCCGCTAGAAAAGAAAATAATGGGAAATAAAAGAATGGAAACGCTTTGAAATATTTGCAGAGAATTTGACATCATTATATACATAATATAATTTTATTGCATTGTTATTTCACACATGAAAGTTGTTTTAAATAACTAAGTAGCAAAGCTATAACCGGATGTCCTAAGACAACTCTCTTCTTTTTTCTTAATTACTTAATGGTTTTTTTTTTGTTAATTTAAAAAATGGACAATTCCACACTATACAGGAAAAAAATCATTTTTGTATTTTTAATAAAAATTATGTCCGTGAGAAAATGGCAATTAGCGACAAATTAAATTATATAAAAATATTTTCTATTTTTATAAATTTTTTCTATTTTTATCAATTTGGTGGAAACGCTTGGAAATTAAAATACTGTGAACACTCTGCTCTCCCTTTTTAGGTTTCCGTACACAAAAGGTGAAAAGTAATTGTATTGTTTTCGCTATCATGTTAGTCTGTCCGTCAGGCTGTTTTCTCGTGAACCGTAACCTGAAATTTTCACCAGATATGTAAAAATTTTTAAGCTACAATATATAATAATAATAATAATAACTTATTGCTGTTACGCCAAATCATGGGCGTATAGTGCCAATACAAAATTATTCCAATAATTTCTATTTGAACAAAAGAGTTTTATTCTATTCGAAGAAAAATTCTCTGGATTTGGGTTTATCTCTTCTTCAAGACTTCGTCTCCTTTCACGAATTTCAATATCAATAGGTTTTATCTTGCTTATACGGTATAACTCCGCATTTGATACCCACCAAATGCGAAGAATATAACGCAGGGATCTGTTGACAAAGGTTTGCAGCTTGTTGTTGATTTCAACAGACATCAACCAAGTTTCGCATCCATAAAGCAACACAGAGAGGATGTTGCTTTTGAAGTGTCGTACTTTCGTTTTGGTGCTGATTTGATTACTTCACCAAATTTTTTAGCCCTGTTAATTATGTGTAGTATATCGACACGCGTACCTCCGTCTGGTGTAATTTGGCTGCCTAGCTAGGTGAAGTTTGAGACTGATTCGATGTTCTGGCCATAGAGAGTAAGCAACAAATATATGATAGGTAAAAATTGAAAGCCTATTATAATATACAGACATTTATATATAGACACTGGAAATTTTCAAAACTTAAAAATCAGAATTAAATTTTATTCCATCAGTTAATGTAATTTTAACAATGTAATTTTGGCAACTTGCTGTATTTTGGGAACAGTAAGAGGCAAACTGTTGAAATTTTCAAAAGCGTTAAAACTAAAAGATTCCAAAATTAAAAATAAAAAAAGAAGAGAGGTGTCTTAGGACACCCGGTTGTAGCTATGCTGCTTGGTTATATAAAACAAACTGAAGTGTTAAATAACAATGCAATAAAATTATATTATATAATGATTGTTTATATGTAAACATTTAATTAATTTTTTGATTGACATTACAAATATTTTAATTGATATTATAAAATTATTCATACCTATTACTTTTTTTTTTTTTTTTTTTTTGTGTTTAGAATAGCTATAAAAAATGTTTTTACATTTATAGAAGTTTCAAAAACTCAATCATTATAATCTACTGTAGTAATAATTGGTTTGTGTTAGCTAAAATATGATACATATGTTTGCGATTGGATTTTTTCAAGGTGCTTTGAAAAAGCACCTTGAAAAACTCAAACTCAAAAACTCAAACTCATCCAAAAGAAATTTTACTAATGGCTTAGAATTTCTTCTGAATTGAACCCTAAAGCATAAACATATAAATATTTTTAAATTAAACAATAAATGATTAAGAAAGAGTCTGCAAAATTACACCAAAATCTTTTATTGGTTATGCATATACATATGAATTTTAAAAGTAGACTTTTCATAAAAAGCTACCCATTTCAACTGTTGAAAAATCGTCCATTTTAAGGAAAAAATTTTCAAATCGTCATTTTGCTATTTTGGCACCAAAAATCGTCGAAATGACGATAAATCGTCACATATGGCAGCAGTGGCTGTGTGTTTCAATCAGCGTTACCATATATATTTTTAAAAAAACTTCTTAAATCTGAAAAAAGTACTTTTTTTCAAATACAAAAACTTTTTCTACAAAAGTACCAAAATTTTAAAAGAAAACATAAAATTGTATTTGGAATTCATTTTATTTAAAAATATAAAACCGATTAAAATCAAAACCATAACATATAATAAAAAAAAACAAAATAAAAAATTCATATTTAGATTTAGATTTAGAGATCTTAATAAAAATATCACATACATTAATAAATATTACGACGCCTCAACTTGTATGGAAGAGAAAAAGTGCTTTTGTTACCCCTCTGAAAATAAAGTTTGATATGTTTTATGATGATTCCCAAGATATTTTGGTTTTAGCTTTGACCATCCGTGAGCTGTACCATTTTTAAAAAAGGCATTTTTTCAGTTTTTCGAATATTTTTGTACTTTGCTCCAAGACGACATATGTAAATAAAATTTGGTATCATCGAAAAAAATTTTTGAAGCAGCATTCAATAGTATAAAACTTGACCACTTGCCACCTACTAATTGAGATATTTAACTAAATACATATTTTTGTTTCGGGTTTTCATACATCATCAAAAAAATTCCAAAGAAAAGGGAAAACTTGACAAATGGTAACGCTGGTTTCAATACTCACAGCCAGTGATGGGAAATGAGATTTGCATTTCGGTTAAAAAAAAATGTTCAGTACTTTTTGATCCCGAGCATACCATAAATTATATTTTATATTTAAATTTTATTAACAAAAAAGTATACAAAATTCATTTACAAAGATATAAAATGGGAACATATAAGTACAAATACACAAATAGGTATAGCCTGGATTAGACTTAATACTGTGGGAACATAAGGCTTGCACCCCGTATTCCGTAGCTCGCTAAGGCTGAATTCGATCGCTAAAATGCTGAACAAATAGAAAATTTAAAATTTTTGGCGATGACATAAAACAATACAATTTCGGCGAATTACGTTTTTAAGCCATTACCTGATTTATCAATACACGTTTGGAAATTGCATTCGTAGCTGAAAATCGATAAATTGATTTTATAGATTTTTAGAGATTTAGGTTTAGCGAGTTACAGATTACGAAGGCTCTTCCTTTATTTTGTTTTCATGAGATTTTGGTAAAAGAAAATCCTTTCGACACTTCGACGGACAAAATTCAGGAAACATGTATTCATGTAATGCGTTTTTATTTTCAGCCAATGTAGACCAGGGGGGTTATTATGTAATTCGATTCGAAACGAAAACTGTTCGAATTTGTATGTTATTAATATTGGAATTCGAACACATTTCCGTTCGATTCGGATTACATAATAACCCCCCAAAAACTGCATATATTCTCCGTTGGTAATGGTTTCAGTTCTTCCATACAGTCAATGCTCTATATTGATTGTCCATATTTAAAAAATTTTTCTTTTCCCTGGGAATATTTTAATTAAAAGTGGTATAATGATGTTGATTTTACCAGATTAAATATTTTCAGGGGGAAACTTACTAAACCAAACTAATATTTCATTGTCAAAGTCCACTTTTGCCCTTAGAGCTTAATATAATTTTTTTTTTCAAATTTTCTTTAAACTGATTTAAAACAGTTGTTTCAATAGATAACCTTCTGTGCCACATAAAATATCATTGCGTGAAATATGTTTTTCGTTGATGTTTAATTGTGAAAGGTTACACTTTTCTAAAAGAGCATTACTAATAAAGTTTCGTTCCATTTTTCGAAAAGAAATTAATTATTTTCAAAAATATATCCATGCGCGCGTATTCTGACTGCATATCTAAGTTGTCCGTGAGAGTATCAAATGTGTTACGGTCCTTTTTCATGTTAAATAGTATAGTAAATATAGATAGCACTAACTTTCCCATCACTGCTCACAGCACACACTCAGTCCTAGCAATACCAAATACACATGCACACATGCAGTACCAGCAATACGAAATACACAAACAACTTTGTCTTTTAGTTTGTTGTCGTTATGCACTCACTGTATATACGCAAATGCAAAGCAACAAAATTATTTCTTTTTTCCTTGAACAAATTGAGCAATCGTTTTCACTGTTTTTGTTTCTCTCACTCCAAAGAATTAAACAAAAGAAAATCAAACAATTTCTTTCGTTTATTTTCGTGCTCTGGTTTAAGTACAAAGGAATCAAAACAAAAATAAATTTATAACTGTAAAAGTGTCGATTATTTATGTTACGAAAATTATTTTCTAACCCCTGTATCGCCCCATAAGTAGCATAGCTACTTATAAATCGCCAAAATGAAAAAGCGCTTGAATGAAAAATATCAAAAATAAAATAAATCGATAAAATGGAAAAACATTACCAAAAGTAAAAATGTCGCCAAAAAACTAAAAGAATCGTCGAAATCAGAAAAAAAAATCGCCAAAACTAAAAATTGTTTTAAACTAGGAATATATACATATTAGAGATCGACCGAAGGCGTTTTTTTTGGCCGAAGCCGAAGCCGAATGTTTTAAATTTTAAAAATGATACTTGTTTTATATGAATTAAGAAAAAAGTTTGCTTTTTTGAGATCACTGAAATAGCTGTAATATCTATTGGATACATAGCAAGAAAAATAAAACTATTTTGCAATTTCTAGATTGCTTTTTCATATGATCACTCACAAGAACGTCCAAGTAAAAGAAAATAGAAAGCAACAGGGTTGTATTTCAAAGCAACCCTTTCAAAACGTTAAACACAATAGAAACTGTCGGCGAGCAATGACCAAAAATAATGTTATTTTTCAAGCTTGGAATGAAAAATATTCGGCTTCGGCTAATCGGCCGATTTTTGCCATAGGCCGAATGTTGGCCGATTACCAATTTTTGGCCGAAGACCGAAGCCGAAGCCGAAGCCGAAGCCGATTAATCGGTCGAACTCTAATACATATGTATACATGTATGTGTTGTAAAAAAACAAACAAAAATCACCAAAATGAAGAAAAGCGCCAAAGCGTAAAAAAAATTGGCTAAAACTTAAAAAATCACCAAAACCCGAAAAAAATCGGATTTTTTTAATGTCTACATCAGGTAAGGTATATGTGAAAAATGTGGTTCTGAAGAAAAAGAGTTTGGCTACCATACAACAGTGGTATGTACTCTATGTTGATATATGTCTATTAAATTATACCTTCATCATCCTAGAAGCTTAAATACACCGAAACCGTACAAATAGAACGGGAAATACTTCAAACAGGTAGTTTTTTAACAAAAAGACTTCTAATAAAATGTTTAATAACTCAGTCAGTTTCGAGGGAATTACTTTTAATCAATTATGTTTTATAAATAAAGTTATAAACAGTACGGTTCCAGTACAAAAATACTGCCTAAGAACGAGTCCAAAGTAGAAAAGTGTCGAAAAAAACCGAAAAATTACACACATATATCTGAAATTCACTGAAACAATATATATATGGTTTAAAAGGTCTTAGTTTCTTCTTTCTATATTCGTTTATATATTTAAAATCGGTTGGTATTTAACTTAATTAGAGGTTGATAGTTGCCTACGGGTACGAAAAACCGGGTTTTTCCTCCGTAAATCAAGATTTTGTAGGTGTTTGGAAAATTTCAAATACAGATTGTTGTTATACTCGACAATACCTACCAGAAAAATAGTAACCCTTCGCAGGTATTTGTTTTTTGTTACACCGTGTTAGTGCCGGTCCAGACTTGCAATTTTTGTTGCAGCAATTCTTGAATATGCGTGAGAGTGTTGAAATAGAAATATATACTATTTGTACTCCTCTCTCGCTCCTTTGCACTAAAAAATAAAAAGTTGCTGCAACAAAAATTGCAAGTCTGGATTGGGACTTATTAAACTTAAGGTAAAATATACTTCAGCATTTTTATATTTTTTTGCTATTTTATTTGTTAATTTTTGACACAGGTTTACAACTCATTTTATATTTGAACGTTAGTCTCCTTTCAACTCTTACACTGTGTCCAACGTTTATTCAATTTCTTTATTCCTTTCAAAAAACTCGATTTGTCGAAATTCAATTTCTTCAATTTCCTTCTCAAAACACTTGGTAGTGTGCTATAATGGGCGGTCTAACACAAACTAAGTGATGCAGCTTGTTCACATTTTGACAGGAGTTAGCTGACATTTGCTTGTGGTCAAAAGATATGTTACCCTTTCATTTCGGATTTGCGAAATTCAAAAGTTACGGACCTTTTGACCCACCCTCGTATATTAAGCACAATGTTGCTAATTATATAGACTCACGCAACAAAATATTTACAAACTGTAACATAGCCTATCGTTAGCATTTTTCTTATTATTAGTATTAGTCATAATTGTTTAATTATTAAAGAATAATGTAAAATTACAACAAACATGTCATACTTTAGTTTACTTCACAAAATTTACTTTACTGGGGGTCTCCACTAGCCATGAACATGGTATGGGCGTCATGTCGAACATCGAAAATGGCTAATGGAGACCGCTCATGTCCATGTTTTGTTCATGCTCTGACATCAATGCCCGAGCATATGTCTGAGCAACAATGTTCGCCACGAGATTCTCAGTCGGCAACCATTTGCAATAGAAAGAAAAGAGACAGAACAAAAGTAGTAAATATTCCATCTTTATTGCACTAGCGCAAAATACTTTGATATGCCTGAACATGGACATCGCACGTATTCAGCACAACAAAGAAGTTGATGATTTTTTCACAGTTGCTCTGCCGGCATCATGTTCATGTCATACCCAAGTCGATGGCTAGTGGAGACGTAGAATTAAACATGATTTTTTATGATAAAAAAAAAATAAATAACAAAACAAAAGCTTGAAAGCTTGAATATTTAAAAGTTCTTTATTAGTGTCAGGGAAGGACAGTGAATAATGTTTTTTTTTATCACAGCAAAAATTTTAAAATTGTTTTTTATAAAAGTATTAGCTGTAGCAATGCATTACGTGCTAATTAAAAAAAATGCAAATAATCAATTAAAAATTTAATAGAGTCGATTAAACTTTTATTTATTATATAGTGTATATCGTTAGTCTCAAGTAGAAAGGTCCCAACTCAAATAATTGTAACCTTACAGGAGAAGATAAAAACGTAATAGAAATTGTAACATTCTGTCTGTAATATGTTTGTACAACTGCTTGTAAAAGCGTTTTCTTTTTAACCTATTGCAATAAATTTTTGTGTGACGTGTATTTGTGTGAAATGTATTGGAATCACTGAAAAACTCAATTTCGTAAAATATACGAGTTAGGGCCTTTCTATTTGCGACCATCATTAATATATATATATATATATATATATATATATATATATACATATATATATATATATATATATTCTAGGGATCAAAATAAGAAACTTTGCCGAAGGAATCATACCTCTAGAATGTATATTGATGTCCCGACTTTTGATCCGAAAGGTAAAATTTTCTTGAAGGGTCAAATTTTGAAAAATCTCACTTTGACCCACTTAGAGTTCCTCAATCGAGTCAAAATATATGACCGACCCCCACTAATTTTGGAGGGCAGACCCACCTATGCCAGTGGCACACCCTGGGGATTCCCCATACAAACACCTGTGATTTTTTGAAATATTTGTATGGGGAACCCCCAGGGTGGTTCCAGGGGTGTGCCACTGGCATAGTTGGGTCAGCCCTCCAAAATTAGTGCGGGTCGGTCATACATTTTGACTCGATTGAGGAACTCTAAGTGGGTCAAAGTGAGATTTTTCAAAATTTGACCCTTCAAGAAGTCGGAACATCAAAATATATTTTAGAGGTATGTTTCCTAGAATACGATTTTTCTTGTAATTTGTGCGGTTTTTAATTAAACTTTTTTTTAATTAAACTTTTGTTTACAAATTTAATTAATCAAAAAGTTTAATTGATACAGTTACACTTTTAATTAATTTTTATTTTTTTTCCAATTAAAAATGTTTTTTTATATAATTATTTCACGTTTTCTTGCTGGATTTTCTTAACCACATGTTCACACCTGTTTTGAATTCGATGGCCTTAAAACCAAAACAACATTTAGTTGCACTTGCAGTTCTGCCGAATTACTTGCAACAATACTGCTAACCACCTTAGCAAACTAGAATTTCACGTTTAAACATGTTGGCTTTAAGTGTTTTCCCATTATTGCAACAACAAGAATAATATCAAACTGATAACTACTGCTGCCACTTGATACTGTGTGGCTGCTAATATTGCTATTGCTATCGTTCTAGTGGTTGTTGCTTCTCTGCAACATTGAAATTATGGTCAGTTTTGCTATTTACAAATTAATGGCTGCATTTTAACATTAATAATCACTTTATAATTGCTGGAAATCAGCGTGCATTTTGCATTTTGCATTTGCAAAACCTGACAGGAATTCAAAGTGTCTCCGTTATATGATTACAAGCAATTTTAGGGCGTAGTAAATGTTTCAGCCACATTGTTTCAAATTAATATGAAAGCCAAAGCAATACTCGCATAAATAATAAACTTAGACCAAGGAAACTACACACTCAGAAAAAAAAACTACTTCAAAAAAGATAGCCTGGTCAAGCTTGACCTATTTTAGTTTCATAAACAAATTTGTTTTTTATTGTAATTTATGGCTATAAAATATTTTTTTGGAAACCTACAAATTCAAATGCTATTTCTAATTCTATACGAGGGTATTGCGCTCTATAATTAACATCAATAAAATATGAAATATATAATTTTTATTATCAATTGTAATAATCCATTTTTTGTATTACACATAAATTTAAATCTTGTGGGGAAAACTAAAAATAAAATTATATGCATTCAACACCTGTTGGCGTTTAAGACTCGCCTTTTAATAATTTAATTTTTAATAATGTTATACAATGTTTTCTCTATTTTCCAAATGCGTATGAAATACAATGGCAAGGCCTTAATTTAATAACTTTAATTAGCGGAATACTAATTTTATAAAATGAAGAAAAAAAAACGCATAAAAATACAATTAAATAAGGAAAGGAAAGCGCTTTCGTATGTATTCTATACATTTGTATAATAAATAAATTTACAATATTAAAGAATTTGTATTTATTTATTTATTTATTATTCGTATTGTGGTGATGCAGACCATAATTATGGAAATCTAAAATGTGTTGTTTTAACTGACACAAAACATGCACAACGAATTTATTTTAACACTGCAGCAATTGGTTTCAATTTAAAAAGCAGATCTGACCAACAATAAAAAGAACTTGAGGAATTGGACAAAATGAGAGTACTAAAGAAGTTGTTTTAAAGAGCAGAAATTGAAGTGGTAGCGAATGCAAACACACTTCTTCCCAACTGCAAAATAGTACAGGTGATTTGAAATTAAACAGAAACTCTGATACTCTATTGCCTACTAGAATGCAAAAGAGTGTATGTACTCCCCAGTCGTTATTTTTTTTTTTTTTTTTTGAAGTTAAAAAAGTATAGGGTACCCATTACTATTTGCCTACAAACACCCAAAAGATAATAGATTACTCTTTGCCTAAAAGTATGCAAAACTTAATGTGTTATTTTTTGCCTACAAATATGCAACATTTTATAGATTATTTTTGGCCTAAAAGTATTCAAAAGTTAATGGGAATTTGTTTCTAATAAAAATAAATTAAATTTTGTAACAAAATTATAAAACTTGTTCCTGTTTTTTTTTGGGATTGTTAAAAAATCATAATTTTACGTAAAAAAAATGTGTATATATATTGCAGAATATGTGACCTTCTCCGAGAAAAGGGACCAAGTGTGTGAAAATGAAAACTCATTTCATCTTATTCTTATTCTTATTCTTATTTAGGTACCAGAATCCACTCCCGTTTTTTGACACACTAGGTCCCTTTTCTCGGAGAAGGTCACATATGCGAAAATACTTAAATTTTGTAATAAAATAAATTTTTCTCTAGATACATTTCATTATTAACTGGAAACCACTACAATAAGTACTTTCACATAATTATATAAATAAGTTCTTGTTTTATTCATTACAGGACAGTCATTATTATGCACAAAAAATAATTAGATAAATAAGTACCACTCATTACTTTGGAAGCCATCACAAAATTTCGTAAAGTTTGTGCTGGGAAGCAATAATATCAATCAAGTTCTTACAGTTAAATTAATTAAAGCAACTAAATATTTAATTGAATCAATCATTTTAATTGAAAATAATTAATATATGTCTGTCTTAACTCTTTAGATATGATTTGATTAAAAGAAATCTTAATTTCCAAAAGAAATTTTTCATGGGCAAATTCGATTGGACATTACAGCATTTTAACAATTCCAAAAAAAAGGAAAATTATTCTGAACATACATACCGTTACATTAATATAGAAAGGGCCTAACTCATTATTTATTTTGAGATCGAGATTTTTGCATTTTTCGATACATTAGATGATGTTCTTCTAACGAAATATACGAAAAACTCGATCTCATGAAAATAATGAGTTAGGGGGCCTTTCTATATTAAGGTGACGATATGTACATCTGCATGTATATGCATGCATTTTCCACGAATGAATGTCTTGAAAGAAAACAATAATTTGATTTCATGTTATTTTCCTTACATATGCATGTATCTACAGATATTTTGTACTCTTTATTAATTTAATTGTATATAAGCAAGCATACATAAATAAAAACTACAAAATGAATGATCTTTTTAAAAATATTAGCTAAATTACACATAAATGAATACAAACTCGAGTTTAATTAAACAAATTGGTAAAAAAATAAGAAAATTGCGCTGCTGGTTGATTTTATTACAATGTTAAAGTTAAAAGGAAATTCAACAAAAATTATAAATAAATTCTTAATCAGGCTTGAGTTCAGTAATTTCAATTCTTATGAATGAAATATTTTTATTAATT
Organism: Tachina lurida; assembly: GCA_944452675.1. Classification (NCBI taxonomy): domain Eukaryota; kingdom Metazoa; phylum Arthropoda; class Insecta; order Diptera; family Tachinidae; genus Tachina; species Tachina lurida. The sequence goes on along the minus strand of OX101755.1, from coordinate 103,288,944 downwards.
AATGTGAGTATCTAAAGAATAGAAGAAAAATTAAACTAGACACTATTAGCTGGGGGAAATACCGATATTTTTCTGTGCAGCCACGCACTTCATCAGCACCCATGTCTATCTACTGGGGTAGAGATTATTATTAACATCAGCTATTAAACTTAAATTTCTATGAAAATGGAATATGAGAATTGATTGTGTATACAATTATTGATTTGCCTTTGGCAAACACATTTGTAAGTATCACTATTCATTTTCTGTTTTTCCATTTTCTATTTAGGTTAGCACGAAGTTATATCACTCTACCTATGTATGTTTAACTATTCTTACTTATCTTTTACGATCATCACATTAATTATTTTTACTTATTCGATGCACCATCGGTACATACATATAAGTATTATTGTAGTGGCTCTATGTTACTTTGTTTTTGCTTTCTACAGTTGACTTAGCTTTCCAGCATTCTGAAGCAGTTCTGGCCAAGTGAACAGTGATCGCCAAGTGAACATATTTTTGTCACGTGCCCATGATGAATTAAATGAGACATTATTAGATTTAATTGAACTATAGTGAATTTTTAATTTTCATAGAAATTTAAGTTTAATAGCTGATGTTAATAATAATCTCTACCCCAGTAGATAGACATGGGTGCTGATGAAGTGCGTGGCTGCACAGAAAAATATCGGTATTTCCCCCAGCTAATAGTGTCTAGTTTAATTTTTCTTCTATTCTTTAGATACTCACATTAATTAATAAAAATATTTCATTCATAAGAATTGAAATTACTGAACTCAAGCCTGATTAAGAAATTATTTCTGATTAAAAATTCACTATAGTTCAATTAAATCTAATAATGTCTCATTATAAATAAATGTTTCAATGCTCATGGCGATTAGTTATGCTGTTTTTTCTGTATTAATATGAATTATATAAGAAGATTTTTTTCTCCCATTTAAAAAGGTTTTAGGAGGAGTTAATGAGAAATAATACAACAGTCTGCTTCACTCCGAAAAGGAGGAATATAATAAATTTTATGATAAATAATATATTTATTTAAGAAAAAATCAGCATACTCGTATCCGAGCACCACACATACATAAAAAACATATTGTGTCTAATGTTTAAGTTTTCCAGCTCTGGAGCTGTGTTCTTTATATTTTAATTTTTATTCCTAACTTTTCTTTCTAAAACATCATTTATATATAATTTCTAAAAGAAAAGAAAAAAATAATTTGACTTGGTTTCTTTTATATACCAAAAAAACAATAAGTTTCCAACCCTGCAATCATCCTTTATATTTTTCTGATTTCTTTTATAAATATGTTTCTCTCTCAAATACAAAATATGTTTAATTTATAGAGAAAAAGAAAACATTAGTTGTTGTATTCTACTTTCATATATAAAAAAAGTTCCAGCTTTCCAACCCTGGAATGCTCTTTTCGATTTTTTACTATTTTTGATACCAATTTAATTCTAATTGAAATATAAAATAGGTTTATATAACAAAAAAATAAAAATTAGTTTTATCTAGTTACTTTCATATGGCAAAAAAAAGTTTACATTTTCCAGCTCTGAAACCGTCTTTTCGATTTCGATAATTTTCAATACCAATCAATTTCGGACCATACGGACAGACGAACGGACGGACAAATAGACTTCGCTTATTTGTCTTCCTTATTCATAAGGACCCAGAATATATATAATTCATGTGTCGCATATTCATATTGTGGAAATTACTCACGGAATGACAAAATTCACTTTTTGGTGAAGGGTATAAAAAAACCTTTATTTAAAAGGATTTTATATAAGTAGATATTACATTTTGTTAAAAGTATTTTTTGGTAAAAAATACATTTTGTGAAAAGTACCTTTTGTACATTATTCCGGTTATAAAAATATCTTTCGCAAGAAACATTCTTGGCAATAAGTACCGTTTGTAAAAAGTACTTTCTTAAAGTACCTTTTGTACATTATTCCGGTTATAAAAATATCTTGCGCAAGAAACATTCTTGGCAATAATACCTTTCGTAAAAAGTACTTTCTTAACGGAAGTTTTACAATAAGAACATTTAAAAAAAATTCTTCTGCAAGTAATTTTTATAAAAAGTACCTCTGTAAAAAGTACCTCTTGTAAAAGGTACCTTTTGTAAAAAGTACCTTTTGTAAAACATACCTTCTATAAAAACTACATTTTGTAAAAAATATTTTTTATAAATAGTACCTTTCGTAAAAACTACTTTTCGTAAAAAGTCTTTTGTAAAAATTACTTTCCTTAAATAGGTTTTGCAATAAGAAATTTTTTAAAAGACTTCCTTCTCTAAGTAACTTTTATAAAAAGTAACTTTTATAAAAAGTACCTTTTATATAAAGGTAAAATTACTTTTAGTAAAAATTCTTTTGTAAAAAGTACTTTCTTTAAACAGGTTTTGCAACAAGAACCTTTTAATAAGGCTCCCTTTCAGGCTCCCTTTTACAAAAAGTACCTTTTATAAAAAGTACCCTTTATAAAAAGCTGGTTTTGCAATAAGAAATTTTTTAAAAGACTTCTTTCTGTAAGTAACTTTTATAAAAAGTACCTTTTGTAAAACGTACATTTTATAAAAAGTACCTTTTATAAAAAGTACCTTTTATAAAAAGTTCCTTTTATAAAAAGTAACTTTTATAAAAAGTACCTTTTATAAAGAGTAACTTTTTTAAAAAGTACCTTTTATAAAAAGTAACTTTTTTAAAAAGTACCTTTTATAAAAAGTAACTTTTATAAAAAGTACCTCTTATCAAAAGTATCTTTTATAAAAAGTACCTTTTATAAAAAGTACCTTTTATAAAAAGTATCTTTTGTAAAAAAGTACCTTTTGCAAAAACTACTTTTAGTAAAAATTCTTTTGTAAAAAGTACTTTCTTTAAATAGGTTTCGCAACAAGAACCTTTTAAAATGGCTCCCTTTCAGTCAGTACCTTTTGTAAAAAGTATTTTTTGTTAAAAGTAAATTTCGTACAAAGTAATTTATGTAAAAAGTATCCAAAAAGGAGCTTTCGCAAAAAGTGCCTTTCATAAAAAAATCTTTTGGAAAAACTGACTTCTGCAAAAAGTACGTTTTGTAAAAATAAACTTTCTGTTAAAAAAGTACCTCTGAAAAATTATGTACTTTAAAGTACTTTTTGTAAAAAAAACATCTTATATAGAAAATTATTTTTTAAGTAAATTTTAGCAAAACAATTTTTTAAGTACTTTTTAACAAAAAACGTACTTTTGTTAAAAAGTATCTTTTGCACAAAGTAATTTTTTTACAAATGTACCTTTTTTATAAATACCTTTTATAAAAAGTACATCAAAACTAGATTTTGTACCAATTTTCTTTCCAAAAATTCTAAAATAAGAACATTTCAAACATTTGTCCCCTATGGTCTGTTTGCAGAGTAAATTATGTAAAAACCCATGTTTCATTATTTATAAATTTATAACGTAAATATTTAATTTTTGGCTTGAGCCATATCACAAAATAGCTCCACTCTTTATTTTTCTTAACACTTTTTTGTTATAAGAATTTTCGGAAAAACTGTAAACAGCACAAAACGTTTTTCCAAGCATGAATCTGAGTCATGCACCAGTCAAAACCAAGCATGTGTTATAATAATTATTTCACTTCAATTCTTTTTCATATCTTTGGTTTTCATTTTATTTATTTGTCTTCCTTCAGGAATACTCGTACTCGTACAGTTTTGGTTTTCTAAAATGCAGCCAAACCATTTGAATTTATTAAGGTCAAATCATTTAAGAATTATTGATTCATCATTATCCATAATTTGCGGAATAATTACACGAAAACAATAATAAAATTTTATGTCTGCTTAACATGAGATCTTTTAATTTTAATTTGAAAAACATTTTGGAATCCCATACATACATATGAATTTTGTTTTAGCTTTCATTGTAAACTAAAGAGTGAAAGCAGACCCTTTTAACATTGCTGAAGGTTTTTCAAAAATTAACTCAAATAAAACTCCAATTAAAAATACATGATTCTTAAAAAAGCATTAAATACAAACTCTCGGATTAAGAAAAAGCAATAAAGGTGTATCACGTACTGGTCATTTGCAGACTTGTGTTATAATTTGTGTACATAAATATTTTTGGCCAAATTGGGCAGCATATTTGGTTTGGCCTTATACGAGTATAAATGGAACGACAACGCATCAAAAGGTTTTTGTTCCTTGGAGAAAACAAACCGCAGCAACAAACGGCTTGAACTTTATAACGGCTTTTCTTATAAAAAAAAACTAAATAAATAAAACGTACGAAGAAGAGTTCAAGCAGAAAGCGGAATTTTAATTAAGCAACTATTCTTGCCTTTAAAGAAAAACAAAAACAACGTTTATCATGTGGTCAATACAGTACCAAACATTTAAAGAACATTTATTGTTTGGGCTTAAGAAAACACGAATGCAAACAAACATATTTTTCAAGGTCAAAGTGTACTCTTAAATAAAGTAAAACAATTATGTGGTCAAATGCATTAAGTGAAAAATAATATTTATAAACATTTTACAAAAAACAAAAAGAAAACAATAAAGTTGTGGTGGTTGCGGTTAGTTTAAGAACTGGGACAACATTCATTCTTTTTTTATTTTAATGAAACAGAGTGTGTATCTTAAGTCTTTTGTTTTCGGGGATGGAAAGAGCAGCGCAATATATTTTTCAAATACCTAAAACCTAAAAAAAAGATCCCCAACTACATGAACAGAGAAAAAACTGCTTCATAGAATCAATAAGAATCCCAGCAGAAAGAAGCGAAGATTTTTTCATAGAGATTCCTTATTGTTTTCATGTGGTAAATCTTATTCATTTTATCAAGAAGAAAACCACATAAAATCAAGAAGAAATCTTATTATTCACAACTTTTTTTACCCAATTTCCGTTACTTTTGGCATCAAAAAAAAACAATCCATAGAGAAAAACTTCTTGATTCTATTAGGTTTTCTTATAAATTGTAAACTATAGGAATTTCTTATTGATTTTATTAGGTTGTCTTATTAATTTTTTTAAAAAGGTTTTCGTCTTGATTTTAGTAGGTTCCTATATGATTATGTGTAAAGCATCTTATTAAATTTTTTTAATAAGGAAATCTTTTTGATTTTATGAGGTGTCTTGTTATTTCATTTCTATAAATAGACATACAGAAAATTTTTTTCATGATCTTTTTTATGTTCGGTTCAACGTCCCTATTTGGTACTCCTCATAAGCCGGTGAACTCATTGGTTCTTACGTCTCTAAGAATGAGGCCAGATGGATGCGGTCTATACGGAAAATAGGTTCTTCCAACAAGATATCACTTACTTTAGTTCAGTTCATAGGTCGCCAATAATTGGTATTTATGAACAAATAAGCAAATTTGGAAACATTGGGCAGATATAATTCCAAATACTTGGAAAATGATCGAATAGAGAATATTCTAAATGCTCTGCATACTAGTTTAACTACAGCTACCGACTGCATGCCTGAAATCGACAGCTGTAAGCAAATGATTCTTTTTTGAATGAATCTGCGAATCATTCAGACAATGAATTATCACTTGCTTAATGCATTCACTCATTTTGCCCAAAATATGCATTGAATTAATAAATAAATGCATTCATCATGAATTAAAAACTTTTATATGAATTCATTTCACTAGAAAAATTAATTGAGTTAAAGTTTATTTAATTCATTTTGAATTGAATTTCTTAAATGCACTCATTTCATTCAACATAAATAATTTATTTAAAATTTGAATACATTTATTTATTTAAATCATTCTGAATTAAAAACCAAATATGAATCATTCATTTACAGCTCTGCTGAAATCATATCCAAACTCTAATGGCATAAAGTTATCTTTCAGGCAAATATTTTTTTTTAATTTAATAAAAATAAAATTAAGCAGACAATTTGTATATTTACACGAAAATATTCGTGCTAACCTTACCATGTTTATGAAAGTCTTTGAGAGCACGAGTTCAATCTCTGGCCTTAGTCAGTCTCAATAGGAAGGACTTCTTTAAAATTTTACTTTGACAAATTTTACTTTGACAAAATCTTTTAAATTTTTGCTTAAACTTTGTGTCCCATCTCCACACGCAAAGTTTACTTTGATAAATTTTAACTATAGGTGTACCACGAAATAACTATACGTACGGTCTTTGGACCCATATTCTATTTTATTCTAACTATATGTATCGAAGGAAAAAAAAACGAAAGAAACTAACGAAGGACAAAGCAACTTTGGGAGTACAACAAAGTCTGTACTCAATCCCTTTTCTTCTATCCCTTATCTACAACAAACTCAAGACTTTGCAGAGTAAAATTTGCTTTGCGTGTGGAAAAGGGGTATATCATAAATTTTTTTAAAGAAAAGTAACACTATAAAGTTTATAGTATAAACATATGCATGTGTGTTACCTTCTTCTGGGAAGGGATAGTAAAGTAAGAAGTATTAATTTATCAAAGTTAGCTCGTTTTACAAGTGTGCTATTGCGTTGTTTCAGCGCCTCTGATATTAAGTAGATACATTACTTTAAGCTATTTAAGCCATTTATTGGTTTTTTTTTTAATTCGGCAATAATTTAGTGCTTCAAATATCGAATTGTAAATGACATGTTATCGAAAATAGACTTTTTTATTGAAATTAAAATCGATCAAGTCACCTTTCAAACAGAGAAAACTAAATCAAAATCAGTCCAGCCGTTTGGGCTGTACGTGGACACGGACAGACACACAGATACACAGACACACTCTACAAACTTATAACACCCCTTTTTTTGTCGGGGGTTAAAAAGAGAACATATTTAAATTGTAAATTGTAAACTTAAAACAAATTTTCTGCAAAACTACCTTTTTTGAATTACATATACCTCTTTTGCAATAGAAGAGCGATATATGTAGATAAATAAGTATATTTTTAACTAACTACGTTTAATTACTAGTATTAAAATAGATCCAAGGGCCATTTTCGCAACTTGCCTTTAGCTATAGGCAGGATTTTGTCTGCCCGATAAAAGGGGTTTGCATTATAAAACCTTCATTTATTATTTTTTCATCCATTATATATTATTTTTATTATTGATAACAATGACATTAAAAAATTTAAGATGTAATAATGTAAAGATATTTATCGGGCAGACAAAATCCTAGCTTTAACGAATTAAACTCATATGTATATGTACATGAGACTCGGTTCTTTGCTTAATTTTTAAAAATTGTTCGAATAAATTTTTTATTCTTTAATCTTTCGGACATTCGAACAAAAGTTCAAAATAATTTGTCTATTCGCACAAAAAATTAATCATGACATTTTATTCGCACAAATATAAAACTCGAATAACTAACAATACTAATTAATACATACATACCGTCAACTAAAATTCAAAAAGGAGTAACTTACAAAAAAATTCAAAATCGAGTTTTTGATTGATTATTATGAATGCCATTAAGATACATGTCTTGACAAAATATTACACTTCTGCGATCAAAATAACAAATAACAAGGGGACTTAACTACACGTTTATTCAGTTTTTTGTTTAGTTTTTTTAATTTAATTTAACGAAAGCTGGGAAACTTTGTAATAAAACAATAAAAACCCTTAGACCTTGAGTGTGGTTTAAAAAAACGGACACGAAATATGAATTGTGAAAAAATGTTCTTCCTCCATACCTAAAATATAAAAAAGAGAATTCTCTAAAAACTTTCTGGTAATACTACACCATTCATAATCAATTTCTTTTTTTTTTTTTTAATAAATAGCACGTGTTACTTCATATTATTTCATAATTTATATCTTTTGCATCAAATTACATACAAGTTTCTTATATCTTAAGCAATTCTTTTGTTTTAAAATTAACAAGAACTTAACAGTCAATAACACTCGTTATTCACCACACTCACCACAGCCAATGCAACGAGTAGCACATTACGCATGCAATAACAAAACAAAAATTCAAATCGTCGGTTGCTTATTAGTTTGCTGCAAAATTAATGTATTTTAATAACCGACCAATGAACTGTTGTCATCGTCAGATGTTCTCTGACGTTTCTTCTCTTTTCTTTCTTCTTTTAACACGCGAATCGTTTAACGATTGCTGCCGGTTATCACTCTTTTTGGAAAAAGTAAATAATTTCTGTAGATGTTTATGAAAAATTAATAAAATTATTGCAGATTTAAAAATATTTAACACAACATTATACTAATTATACCAGAAGCAACAATTGTTGAATTACAACAATTTAAAGTGAGGTTATGTTAATAAGCAACAAAGGATGGATATGTTTGCCACCAGACAGACGACCAAAGAAAATAAAATTTGTTTTTGTTGGAATTATAAAGTGTTGCTGTATATAAAAATAGAAAATTATTGAAAAATAAAATGTGTGGGATCTAAGAATGACTTCTTATATTTTATTTGCAGTTTATTTAAGAGGTTGCAACTTTCGCCAACATGCCGCCCAAGAAACACGAAGAACCTGAACGTAAACCATTGATTGGTCGTATTGGCACGAATCTTCGCATTGGTATTGTTGGTGTGCCAAATGTTGGTAAGTCGACATTTTTCAATGTCCTGACAAAGAGTGCGGCTCCAGCTGAAAACTTTCCCTTCTGTACCATCGATCCAAATGAGAATAAGTATCAATTTTAGTTTATAATTGTTTTAAAATATGTACTTATGCACCGCATGCATACATAGAGATGTGTGTATATTTCACTTCTAGTCACTATTCCTTATCATACTACAACTCAAATCGAACTTTCAGGTGTGGTTTCAACTTTACAAACTGTCAGATTATTTGTAAAACATGTTTAGAAGGAACATAATCAGACAGATTTTCTAGACGAGTTGACTGACTGACTGGTGGTTTGTAATATGGAAACTACTTCTAAAGCCTAGATCTCACAATCGACACAATGTAATGATTTTCGTCGGCTCACTAAAAAAAAACTAAATTGTCCTTGTTTCTCAACCAATAGAAATATAAGCCACAGTCGTTGGCAATAAAGCCATAAAGACTTATTCCGGAATTAATTGAGAATTAACCCCGATTAAGAATAAATATGTATCACGTAGTCCTAGAAAGTTTAATAGATAATTATCACAACCTAGTGCATTTGATTTTACTTTTTGTATGAATCTGAAAATAGGCCAAGTTCCTATCAAAACTTTCGGCCGTCAAAAGTACTGCGATCAGAATTTCGACCAAGTTATTGTTTGTTACAATACCTATCACTACAATCTGTTATGGATTTAATTTTATCAGCATCGATTAACGATTATTTTTGAAGTCGGTTCAATATTTTTTCAATGTTTTGAGTGCCAATTTTACATTTTTAGAGGTGTGATCACGACCAATTTTGCAAAGATTAGTAATAGCCCACATTCACCTTCAAATTCAACATCGTGTCACTTTCAGAGCTGAACGTGTGTGCCAAATTTTAAAAAAATCGGTCAAGTAGAAGCACGTGAAAATATAATATAGAGCTTAATGACATTCAAAGAGCCGAATATGTTTGTCAAGTTTCGTGGGAATCGGATAAATAGAAGTACATACAATTTAATACTAAGCTTTCGTGGGCGTGGCCTGCACACATTTTTAAGTGCAATATTGAGTATGCAAAGTTCCGTAAAAGTCGGTTAAATAGAAGCACGTGAAGTATAATTGTGATGTGTGCTAATTTTCTTAGCAGTCGGATAAGTAAAAGATTAAAGCTAGTGTTTCGGGACACTTTTGACAATGGCATCAAATGTAAGCCATATCCTCTCAGGCAAAAAATAATTTTTTAAATCACCCTAAAAGTTTTAGAAATATGAAGTTGGAAACATAAAGTAATAAATGCAGACGAATTCATAACTTCTTCCTTTTTTGAAGTCGTTTAAAAAGACATTAAAACATTTAGATGAAATATCACTGCGGACATACACTTCCACACTCCACCACCTCACATGGCCACACGATCGTTATTTATAATATAATAGTTGGGGGTTATTACTGAACCATCAGAAATGTAAGGTTTTAGCCAAGTTTCAGATATTGCGAATACTGACTGATAATGTGACGTGAGTAGTTCGTCAAATTTGCAGTTACGAAAGGAGGGCTTCAAGCTTTGAATGTTAATATGATCAACAAAGACATTTATTTTACGAAAAGAAAAAAATAAAAAATATTCAGCTCTCTGTTGAAAATAAAAAAGTTAATTAATTAATTTTTACTTTTATTAATAATTAAATTTAAAACTTTTAAATTAAAAGACTAATAGCTGAATGACCTGAAATTTTTTGAAATCCGAATAAATGTGAATTTTTACAAATAATTTGAAAATTTTTGTTTTTAAAATTTTATGAAATAGCTTAAAAAAAGAAATCTAATTTATAATTTTAAACCAACTTTAGTTAAACCTTTAGTTGAAGGCGTATTGCAAAAAAAAAAAAAAAAACAAAACACAACCGTTTAATATGAAAATTTTACATATTATTTTTAGTATTTTGTGATATTTTTCCTAAACTCCATTAACGTTTTTGTTCCAACCCCTAATAATAGTAATTTCATTTTAAAAATGAAGAAAATTATTTAGCATGATCTAACTGCTGCCCAGCAGCTCAAAAAAAAAAGACCCAAGAAAGAGGAGAAAGAAAAACGTACAATTTAATAAGCTGCCGTTGGCCACTGTAACCAAGGCGTGGTCGGTTGGTTACTCTTCCACTATATACTTAAATTATTTTCTATATTCAAGATTTTTTTTTTGTTTTTCAATATTGCAAATAAAAAACCAGAAATCCACCAAGCAAAAATAAAGTTTCGAAAGATGGAAAAAACTTTTTTTATTATTAAAAGTATGCAAATTATTATTGAACCTGCATTTAAATGTATTTATTGTTGACCACATTTATGTTCTTTATTCTGCGTAAACTGGCCAGGAATACTTGTTGTTGATGGTTCAGTTGGTCGGTCACTATATGGAGTCATTGTATCGTTGTAACTGGACATACATACATATATACAGATACATACATACATATAAATATGTTTATACGGCTGTCATGGCTACAGGCAGTTAGTTCTTTTTTAAGCAGGTTTATGCTTCATTTTCCTGTGGTTTGTTTTTTTATGCTGATGGCACAAAATTATAGAAAATTGCAATGATTTTTGTATATGAATTCATTTGAAATAAGCTTAAAATAAAAGCATTTGAAAGTACAGCAAAAAAAACTGTTTTCGTTTTATATAAAAACTTGAAATGACTCAGTTTAAAGAAAAATTTTATTTAGCTTTTCGAGCGCAGGTGTTGGCAGTAAATTTCAAACCATTTGCTTAATAAACGTATTTAAAATTTTTATTTAATGTTTTCAAGCATATTTGACTACCGATTTTTATGAAAACAACTGAATTGATAAGTTAGGTATATTTGAACAAAGTTAAATTAGATCATTACTGCAACATAAGTTAAAAAAAAGATAAAAATGCTTTAGTAAAATTTGGAGAAATTTTTGAATTATAGAATAGAAACCTCCTTAAATAAAATTCCGATGTGATTTTTTTTTTGTCTCCACCAGGATCCATTGACAGAACCCCATTATTTTTTCATCGCTTTGTACTGTGACATTATTTTAAGAATCTTTCAGTTTAAACTTTGCATTAATTTTTAATTCTCATTCTTCACGTAGGGTTCCAGTGCCCGACGAAAGATTTGATTTCTTGGTTAATTACCACAAGCCAGCCAGGTAAAAATAACAGCATACTATTACTTTTTAATTTAATTATACATATTTTAAAAATATTTTATTTTCTAGCAAAGTGCCAGCATTCTTAAATGTTGTTGATATTGCCGGCTTGGTGAAAGGTGCCGCCGAGGGCCAGGGTTTGGGCAACGCCTTCCTTTCACACATCAGCGCCTGCGATGCTATATTCCACTTGTGTCGTGCTTTTGACGATCCCGATGTTACGCACGTGGAAGGTGAAGTAGATCCTGTGCGTGATTTGGATATTATAGCCGAAGAATTGCGTTTAAAAGATGAGGAAAAATTGTTGCAAAATTTGGACAAATTGGAAAAAGTTGTTGCCCGTGGTGGCGATAAAAAACTAAAACCTGAATATGACTCTCTTTTGAAGATCAAGGGAATTTTGGTAGATGAGAAAAGGCATTTAAGGTTTGCTGACTGGAATGCTCATGATGTAAGGCAAAATTTAGCAAAATCGTTTATGCAAAGTTTTCAATTCAATTTTATTTCTCTTTAGATTGAAATCTTAAACAAATACTTGTTTTTGACTACTAAACCCTGTATTTATTTAGTGAATTTGTCAGACAAGGATTTTATACGCAAGAAGAACAAATGGTTGATCAAGATTAAGGAATGGGTTGATAAACATGATCCTGGTGCCACAATCATTCCCTTCTCGGGAGCTTTTGAGCAGACGTTGGCCGAAAAACCCGATTTGGAACAGATAGCTTATGAAGAGGAAACTAAATGTAAATCACAATTAGATAAAATTATTGTTACCGGCTATAAAGCTCTGCAATTGGAATACTTTTTTACGGCCGGTGTTGATGAGGTTAAAGCCTGGACCATACAGAAGGGTACCAAAGCTCCACAAGCTGCCGGTCGCATTCATACTGATTTCGAAAAAGGCTTTATTATGGCTGAAGTTATGCATTTTAAGGACTTTAAGGAGGAAGGTTCCGAAGCGGCCTGTAAGGCTGGTGGAAAGTATCGCCAGCAAGGCCGCAACTATACAGTGGAAGATGGCGATATAATATTCTTTAAATTCAATGCCGGTGCTGGTCTAAAGGATGCCAAGAAGAAATGATATCGCTTAGCTTTGATTTTATTCATAATGTTATATATTAATTTGATTTTTTACACGCAAAGCTTTTTTAGCAGCATAAATGACGTATAACTAAAAACTTTCTCTTAGCATATAAATGCTTAAAGTAATTCTTATAATATTCAGTGTATTTGTGACCAATAAAGAATGAAAGACAACCATTTCGGGCAATTGCTTGGCTAACGTCCTAAACGCAACTTTGTTTACATTAAGACGTATGTCAATTATTTTGAAAATACAATCCTTAACGAAAATGTGCACAAAATATACAAACAATGTAGTGGATCTTATCGATATTTGGTTTATTTTGACTTTGACGATTTTATTCTAGTAGATTAATACAATTTTTGAAGACACAAAACAATTTTTATAAAAATGAAATCATAACAATATCAGATAAAGGACATAAAATGGTAGTTATTTATAAAGCGGATAATGAAAAAGAAATTAATAAACTATTGGATGACAAAAACACATATAAATCTATTCGATTCAGTCAGATGTAAACTCAGCCGTATAGATATCGAACCAAAAAAATTATTTTTTCTCTTTTTATATCAATTTTTATTATACTGCTATGTCAAAGTATAATTTTTTTGGTGAAAATAAATGCTAACTCGCATGAAAATTTCCAAAATTTAAAAAAAAATTAATTTACTATAAATCAACCTCATATCTTATTGCATTTGGCATGCTGAACACGAATCATATTGATATCCTATGGCTTGTTTTTGAGATATGGTCACTTTTAACATATTGGTACATAGGGGTTCTAATAAAAAAAAAATTGGTAATATATCTATGTATGTATAACTTTTAAACTGTCAATCAAATAGAAACATTATGTATGGACCGATTATAGTGAATGATATAAACTTTCGAAATTAAAAATTTGGAGTGACCCTGCTACAATAGAAATTGACTTACCCCCTGTTTGTGTAAGACGTTTGAGTTAGAAATCTTGGCGTTTTTGTAATAGATTAAAGGAAACTTGTACAACTTTTCTTTAATATATTACAGAAACGCCAAGATTTTTAACTCAAACGTCTTATACAAACAGGCGGTTAGAGAGTGCTAAGGCTGACCACCTCGAGATGGAAGAAGCTTTCAGTCAGGCTTAAGTTATTTTTTTTATGGTATTTTAAGGTTTTTCTTGTAGTTTTTCAATTCTTATACATACATATGTATCTAGTATTGAGTAAAAGATTTCACAAGTTGATTAAAAAATAAATATACATATGTACATATTAAAAAAAAAACTATATTTCTTCCGACAAAATATGCTAACTCTAAAAATATATTCGTTTTTTATCAACTAAAGTATGCTACACTCGTATCTCAAAAAAATATGCAAACCAGTACAAAATAGTTTTTTTTTACAGACCTAAAATTTAGTAAACATATTTAAACCATATTATGGAAGACACATCATTTATTTTTACAATAATGAGCGAATTAACTTTTTTTTTTGCTATACTGAAAAGTTTGCTTTTTTGAGTTGACGTATTTTGAATAAAGGCTCTCGGTTAGCTTATCTCGACTCAATTACTTTTTCCCTTTTGCCACAGAACAAAATGACATTTCAAAATACATACATACATACATATGTACATACTCCCAAAGAAGTATTTTTGCTGAAGGATATACATACATATGAATGTATCTCATTCAGAACGCAAACGAGATGAATACCACTAATGGCCACAAAAGATTTACCCATATAAAATGCAATTTGATGGGTTGTTTTATACAATTAGGGCATGAGTGAGCTTGTGTATGAAAATGACACGATAAAATGACAACACAAGAAATACCAGGTGTGTACTCAGCATGAGTTACTGATGGTTTGATATATGTACATATACATACATACATACATATCGTCATGTGAGAACTTAAGTGTGCAATATCCAATAGTTTATAATGGCGTATTGGACACTTAAGCTCTCACATGACGATATGTATCTATTCGAATTGAAAAATGTACTGATAACTAAAAAAGGTAAAGGCAAAATGGTAAAATAACTGCAAAACTTATATGTGCCCTTAATTATGAAAGTGGTCTAAGTCACATGCAAATTTTGCTTCGAAATATTAAATAAATATTGCAAAAACTTCAATAAATATTTAGCATATACTAAATAAATTTATATTAATCGAGAGCAGAACAACTCTAAATTAAAATGTTGTGTAATATAAAAATATTTTTTGGATTTGTTCAAATGTAGTCTACTAAATATCTCAAAAGAAATATATGACTAAGACCACTTTCATGATTAAAGGCACATGTGTAAATTTAATTTACTCTACAGTTCATGAAACTTCGGAAAGCAGATAAATCTGCACACTTGGCAACGCTGCTTGTAGCAAATGTTCGTTATATTTGTTCCAGGAAACAAAAATTTATTGGTCATGTGGATAATTTGAAGCGCCAGCTGGTGCAATTTCTATACATTTTGTATACATATAAAACATGGACATGGCAAGCATTCATGGAAGTATAAACATAATGAATTATCCAGCAAATTCAACCATCGGTAGAAAAATTTGCTTAACAAACAGATTGGTGCGACTAAAAACGTGTTTGATGTTTATTGAAAGAATTCGTCGTACCTCTTCTTTGAATTAATACGCTTATGCATATATGTAGGCCCCCTTATTGGATTTTAAACACACACATATTAATATGAAACACATTACATTACTCAGACATTTCTTATCGCATTAAAAACTTTGAGGAAAACTATTTTAGGCACAAACAGTTTGCTACATCTAAATGCATACTTATTTACAAATATGCAACCCACATGCTAAAAATTCTCATGAATGCCGTGTGCTATACGCTTGTGGATTAAACATACACTTGCCACCATTCATTTAGCGGAGATCACAGCCACGAGGTTGTCTCTACTGATGGAAAATAATAAAAATACATACAGCGTTGCCAAGTGTGCAGGTTTGTCTGCTCTTTCATAGATTTTTGAAAAAAATTATCAGTTTTTTCAATTCCAATTCATATATTAACGGCCTGTCCCACGATGTCACGAGAAATCGTTCGTTCGACATCTTGTTTTGCAAACAACAAATGTGTTGTTGTTTTCAATATAAGCATTCGATGGAACGAATTCTGGTGACATCGTGGGACAGGCGCTGATACCCACTGGCTCGTACGGATTCATGCTGCTCTCTGGTTTGGAAACGTAGCTCTTGAGAAAGGAAAATATGTTTACCTATTTTCTGCCAAAGTTACTTTTTTGAGTTGTGTGTCTTGCAATAAAGAAGTGATATGTTAAAATGCTGAAAGCACATACTTTGAAAAATGCGCAATCTTAATAAATACTCAAAAACTATGAACATAACGGCCCTATGCTCCTTGTAGGAGTTAAAAGGAACAAATATGTATATATAATATGAAAATAAACTTCAGCTTTGTCCACAAAACAAACTACGGTTATATATAAAAATTTTCAAAATAAACTTGTTATATCTATGTCTCACATATACACATATCGTTACCTTAATACAGAGACTTTCACACACTATTTTTTTAAATATAATTTTTTTGAATATTTCACTAGAATAACATCAATCTAATGTATTGAAAATGCAAAAATCTCAATATCAAAAATTAATGGCTTAGGGTCTTTCTACACTAAGATAGCGATATGAACATATCAATAGTTTAAAATAAATATGTATGTATGATGTAAATTAAAAATAACTCACCAAATTATTTCACTTGTTTGTTCTGCATATCGGAATTTTTCCATTTGATTTTATTTGCTGCTTTTCGAAACTCTTACAATTAGAATTTTTTTTTTAATTCAAACACTTAGCTACAGTTTATCATAATTGATTTGAAGTGTTCCTATTCCTGTGCAGCATATCACATTTTTTTCATTTGATTTGATTTTATAGCTACTCCTTTTACACTCTTACATTTAGCACTTTTTTTTAATTCAAACACTTAGCTACAGTTTATCACAACTAATTTGAAATGTTCCTATTAGAAAATATTTAGTGAAAAAAACACCACTGATGGCAACAAGTAGATACAACAAAACAGCCATACTTTTTATGAACAAACTTTACACACATTTTGCTCTATTAATTTTGAAATATCGGATAAATCAATTATATACACACAAACTTTGCACATTTCTTTATATAATTAAACACTTTTCACTGCCAGCTATTAACTTTTTACCACTAATTTTTGTATTTTAATAAGAGCTATTTCTTAATACTGCATGCCGCCATTTAACGAAAGTGTAAAACTAAAGCGAATGATAAGCAAAAGTGATGACAACACTTTGATAACAGGTGATGTTGATGTACTGTGTTGCCGTTGAATGTTTGTACGGCGTTGCCGTTGGTGATGAAATCAACAGTTTTTAAGCTGTTTTTTAATATTTCTTAATTGACCTCTCCAATACAATTGCACCTTTAAATTTAATACAGCTATATGTATTTTGCTGCAAGTATACAAAAAAGAATTAATATATAAATATAGGAAAAATTAAAAAAATTGATTTTCAAGTTCTATAAATTAAATTTATTAATACATATACATATCTAACACATTCCTTCTAAATAAAATTAAGGGCTTATTGTAATAACACACAAGAAAATAATATGAAGAATTTTGTAATATTATTTAAAATATTTGTAATATCTATTAAAAAATTAATTAATATTTCACCTATAAGAAATTTGATGATATCAATTAAGTTTCTGCACTGAAATTAATTAATACAATTAAAAATTTAATTGAATCAATTAAATTCTTGATTGAAAACAATAATAGTGAATACTTTTTTCTGCGAATATCATAAGCCAACTGAATTAGAAAACTTATTTTATGTGTTGTGGAAATAGGAAGCCTTTAACCATCCCAACATCCCCTCATTAGACTTAAGCTATTTTCCAATTAGTTTCCGATATAAACGATCAGGGCAATCACGAATAAAATTCCGCGTGAAATTTCTCCCTTTTCCAATTAGAATTGTTTAATTTCCCTATTATTTGCAATTAATTGGAGTTGTTTCATGGAAAAAATTTCACGCGGAATTTTATTCATGGTTGCCCTGGATAAGTGAGTTTTCACATTTTTATGTCTTATGTTAAATTTTATAGCGTAATAAAATCATAAGCCACACCAATTAGTCAAGGCTTAGTTCAGAATTTTGAATAAGTTATGTATGAAAGTCACGACTTTTTTAATCACACATACATTTTGTGGGCATACAAAGACGTTTTGTGAAGGAGCGATTAATAAATTTGATGAACCCCTGACATACGATTTTATTTTTAATTTTGATGGCTCATGATGTTATTGCACAAAATAATTGAATTCATATGGCTTAAAATGTTTTTGCTTTGAAAAATATTTTAAATTTATTTAAACGGTTGAAAAATAAAATTTCTCATTACTTTAGTTTAGAAAAAAATTTTAATTTTTTTCTGCAGCCACTTTAATTTATATTTTCAATTCTTTTTCGAGTTTAAGGCTTATCTTTATAATATTTTACTCAAGGCATTTGGTATTTTGGCTAAGTTTAATAAAAATTTTAATAATAAAACTGGAACTCGACCCTAAAGCAATTAAGCATTAAATTAATGTACATATCGCACACTAAATCATAAAGAGTCACAACTCAAAAAATTGCAGATGCTGAGTACTTGCAAACAACTGTTGATAATGTACAAATGACGCAAGTATGTGACATAAAAACAAGCGTAAGGGTATTTAATATTCTTCAAGAAGACTGTATTGCAAAAGAAATTGTTGAGGTCGTTATATATTTCTTCAATTAACTGGTTTATAAAAAAGCAAAAGCATTTTTATAATTTTGAGTTGTGACTCTTTATGATTTAGTGTGCGATATGTATAAAGGTCGAGTAATATGAAATAATTTCTTTATATTACAAGTAAATTAAAAATAACTCACCAAATTATTTCACATTTTGTACTGCATTTCAGAATTTTCCATTTGATTTTATTTGATACTTTTTTTTTAACACTTACATTTATCACTTGTTTTAATTGCAACAATAAGCTACAGTTTATCGCAATTGATTTGAAATGTTCCTATTAGAAAATATGTAATCGAAACAATAACACACAGCTGCTGACAAACCGTAGTAATAACACAACAGACCGTGCTTTTTATTACCAAACTTTACACAAATTTTTCTCGGTTAAATTTTAAAGTATCGGATAAACCAGTTACATATACACAAACTTTGTTTATTTATTTATGCAATTAAAGGGTTTTTATTAAAAACGATCAACTTTTTACCACTAATTTTTGCATATTAATAAGAGCTACTTCTTAATACTGCAAGCCGCCATTTAACGAAAATAAGAAACTAAAGCAAATGACAAGCAAAAGTGATGACAACAATCTGATAAGAGATGATGTTGATGCACTGCGTTGCCGTTGTTAATAAAATCAAAAGTTTTTAATCTGTTTTTTTTTTATTTTTTTAGATTACTTCTCAAATACAACATCGCCTTCGAACTTAATACACCTATATGTATTTTGCTGCTAGTGTAAAAAAAGGATATAAAAAGATAATAAATACAATATTCTAGAAATTAAATTTATTAATATGAAGTCGGCCAACAATACATTCATTGCAAATAAAATATATGTAAGTCCCCCGCTAGCCTTAATTTTTTTATAACTTTTATGTTTTATTTTGCTGAAAAATTAATGCAAATCTAACCAGTTTTGTTGGTTGAAATTGCACCAATACAATAGTTGAAATAATTTAACTTCTTTGTAAGTACCATCATATTTAAACGCAGCTAGTTTGCTGCCTTAATATTTTATTGTAACTTAATAAAATTAGGGAAACAACTTGCCAGTCAAGGGATATATTCCGCAGAGATGCATTTTGAATGGTTCTCTATTTTATTTATGCTTTCACAACAGTGTTAACAAATTATTTTGATAGTTATAGTGAGCACTAGAGTCAAAGTTTATCAGTGGAAAAAGTGCAGTGAAGTTTGAACACTGAAATTGATGAACACAAAAAGTTCGTCATTGTGGAATCCGGCCTGAGTTCACATTTAACACTGAAAGCAAACTAATTACAGGGGGTCTACTCTGTGATTCGAAACGAAAGCAAATGCTTTCGAATTGCAATGTTAATAACATACAAATTCGAAAGCATTTTCTTTCGTTTCGAAATACAGAGTAGACCCCAGATTGCAAATACTTTCGCACACATATAGAGCCATAACCGCTAAAATAGCTTAAGCGACACATTTTTTGGACTTCGTTTTTTTGACGAAAATCTACTATTTACTATCGCAAATAATCGATTTTGGTAAAAAAATGAGGTTTGAAAATTATGTCGCTTAAGCGACGAAATTAAAAACAATTTTTACGTTATATAAATTTGTCTATCCAGCTGATGTAAATGATCCTTGCAAGTCACAAAAGAAATGCCTAAGTTTTAGAATGTATTAAAATAAGTTTGGCGATTTGATGACAATCACTCCTGCCTGAGAATATGCCTGCATATTTCAATAACGTTTCAAATCTACATATGTATGTATGTGCAAATCACCAAAACGTCATTATAATTGTTGAATTTTCTAAACATATTTTGCATAGTCTTTAAAAAAAATTAATTTTTTGTTGTTAATTTAGCACATCCAGATGCATTTGGTCATACATATATATGTATATATGTATGTATAAGTTGTGATAGTTCCTACAAGGGGCATAGGGTCATAATCAGCCTTATCATGAATTCCACATGTGAAAATTTCCGAATAAAATTTTTTGTTCACATGGCTTTTCTTTTCGTATCATTAATTCCAATAAAATTAAAAACAAACATATTTCCACTTTTTCTAACATAAAAATCTTTGTGAATAATTTTCTTCACAAATTGTCAAAATATTTCGCAATCGTATGAAGTTTTTTGATACCAATTGTTCACACGTTCGGAAATTTTATTTATGATAAGCCTGAATAGATTACAAAACTATAATCACAGCAGGCTAAGAAACTTCAAAAAAATAAATCAAAACTAAAAACCCTCACTTTGTCTATATACGAAAATTTAAATTTTCTTAAAGGAAATTTAAAACACAAACTTTTTTGTCACGTCATTATGCCGACGTTATTTATAATGCTCAGAAATAAAAATTGCACTTGTATTCGTGGTGCTAAATAAAAATAAAATATTGAAATAAATATTTACGGCCTTATTTATAAAAATTATTAAGGCTTTATAAAGGATTTTTAAGAAAAATTTTGTATGAAAATTTGTTTAAAAAACCCTTTATAAAGTCTTAATAAGTTTTATAAATAAGGCTGTTAGTTTTTTTATGTTTGTACATATCCCTTTTTTAAACTTGCTGCAAAATACATACATATGTATGTATAGATGTATTAAATTTATTTTTTATTTTTTTTAGTTTTTATTAAATTTTATTTATATCATCTATATTAATACTAAGCAAATGTGCAATTGTATTGAAGAGGTAAATTAAAAAAAAAAACAAATTAAGAAAAACATCATCATTGCATCACCAATGGCAACGTTGTGCAACGGCAACACAGTACATCAACATCACCTGTTATCAAATTATTGTCATCACTCTTGCTTGTCATTTGCTTTAGTTTCTTATTTTCGTTAAATGGCGGCTTGCAGTATTAAGAAGTAGCTCTTATTAAAATGCAAAAATTTGTGGTAAAAAGTTAATCGTTTTTAATAAAAAGTATTTAATTACATAAAGAAATAAGCAAAGTTTGTGTGTATATAATTGGTTTATCCGATATTTTAAAATTAATAGAGAAAAATGTGTGTAAAGTTTGTTCATGAAAAGTATGATCGTTGTGGTTTTCCCACTTGTTGGCATCAGTAATTGTATGTTTTTTTTTCGATTATTTTCTAATAGGAACATTTTAAATTAGTTGCGATAAACTGTAGCTTACTCAGTGTTTTAATTAAAAAGAAAGTGGTAAATGGAAAAAATTTTCCAAAATGTGAAATTATGTGGTGAGTTTTAATTTATTTAATAATAGAAATTAATATTAATGTTCATATTTCCATACAAAAATAGCAAAATTTTGTTTTGTAATACTTTTAGCTTTATTGTTGTCTGTTGTATAATTGAAATTGTATAATCTTTTGGAGTTTTGGATTATGTCGCTCATTTACTCAAAGAACATCATAACTTTAAAAATGGAATTTTTTAGTTAGTGATGCAGAATTAATCCTCATATCTATCTTCATATTGTGTAAAACTTTCATGTTAATATCTTGCTTTTTTGAGAGAAAAATAAAATTTTCTTTTTCATTTAAGTTGCGTTTAAATTCAAAACTTCAAGCTAGTTTTCTGGAAACATTTTTTTTTTGAGCTACGACGTTGTTTGAATAAATGGGCGCTATAGGTCAGCTTAGGTTAGTTAAGGGTGGTAGTCAGAATTGGATTGCATACATATCTGCCCTTAATTATGAAAGTGGTCTAAGTCATATATTTCTTTGCTCGCGATATTTATTAGATTATATTTGAACAACTCGAAAATAATTTTTATATTATGAAAATGTTTAATTACGAGTTGTACTAGTATCGACTAATTTAAATTTATTTAATATTTATTAAATATTTGTTGTAGTTTTTTAAGATTTATTCAAAATTTCGAAGCGAAAGTGCGTTTTTTATAGTTTCGCTAACATGAAACATATATATAATACGTACATATATTTTGTAAATTTTTATACATATTTGAAAAAGTTTGTGGAGCTTGTTGTTCTGTGAACAAACCATAAATTTAATTACATATCTTAGTTAATTGTTATTTTTCGAACTGTATTTGTTTCTTAAATTCTTATGAATTGAATTAGGCTACTGTTCGTAACGCTTTTTAAGCCAAATTACATGTGATAATTATTAATGAACAAATAACATCAAGTTAGTTGTAAATATTCTGACAACAACACATAGTTGAACGGAACAGCCAGCCGTTTTCGAAGGCCACTAAACCTTCCTCATCAGCGTTCTTCTGTGTTTTGGTCCACCGTGTGTGGTGTCAGTTGATGTAGATGTCTGCCCTATATACGAAACTTTATTGCAAATGGAATATGTGAATTGGTTTGATTCATTGCATTGCATAATTACATATCGTTGGTTGATAGTTTAAATGTCGTATGAGGATTTTTTTGCGGTTTTGAGTTAAGCTCGATTCCTAAGGGTTTCCCACCTGAGTCATGAGCCACCTTTTCATAGACCGGGTCACATATAACGAAATTGTTTGGCCCTATGTATTAGATTTTTTTTGTCAATACTTTTTTTTTGAAGCAAAAGCAAATAATTAAACATTTTCAAATGAAAAAAATCTAAATTTAAATGATAGGGCACTGGCTACACGTTCAATAATATTGAACACGATCCAGCATCGTGATATTTATTGAACGTGTAGCATGCAGTATTGATGGATCGCGATCCATATCGCAGAAAGGCCTAAATTATGGAATCCAGATTGCATGATAAATACTGAACGTGTAGCATTTTCATGATATTAGATCGCGATACGTTAATAAGAATTGAAATAAAACAAATAAAATAAAAGACGAGGTGCAAAAAATTTAACAAATAAAAGTAAAAAAGTTTATTACATTTGTGTAAAGTTTGTTTTAATAAAGGGTAATGGCAGAAGATGGTGAAAGCGAGTGGGTTCTGCCGGTGGAACCGGATCACAATATATATTGAACGTGTAGCAGTGCCCATACATATTAAATTATTCCTAGTCAAATTGAAATTTTAAATTTTATTGCAAAAAAAAATGTTTTTTTTTGCAAGATGATAATTTTAGAGATGACGAAATCATTTTTCAAACTATTCGAAAGCCAGAACTTAGACGATAAAATTTCTAAAAAATCACTTCTTTAAAACTTTCTTAAATATTTGGACCGGATTGGAATTTTTTGTGATTTGGATTTTTTTCAAAATGTTTTTCATTAAGATATTGGGATTTTAAATTTTGGAATTGTGTTTTTGAGGGCAATTTTTTTTTTGCTATAAATCAATTTAGGTACCAACAATAAATAAATACTCTTTTTTGCATATTTAAAATTAATGTTTATATGTTTTTATTATTAATAAGTGAATAATTTTATTTCCTGAAGAAGCTACACAAAGTTGAAGCGAAATATCGAGAAAAATAAATAAAATTGTAAATCTATTACAAAAAGACCTATAGCTAAAATAAAATTTAAATATTATTAATAAGTGTTTAAAAAACTAAATTTTAATTAATTTCGCTTTAATTTTCTTACATTCAAACGCATTTCCATTAAAAGAAAACATTAAATTTGCACATCATAAAAAAATTTTGTGTGTATTGTGTACAGTTACTCACACGTAAAGTGGGACACAAAGAAAATTCTGATGTTGCTTTGTTTGGAACTTAAAATATAAGGACTTGGTTAAATTTGAAAACTTCCATTAAATATTTTTTTTCATTAAAGGCATATAAAGTCAAACAAAAAAAAAAAATTCAACCAATTCAATAAATACAATATAAAACTAGGCATTTTATATTTCAACTGCTTTAAGCGTACGTAGCTCACACTCAAAGTGGCATACTACAATTTCTATATTTGTATTTAGCGTTGAATACATTTTTAATACTTGGTTGACTTTTCCATCGCTTGATATCACAGCTTGAAGACTCCGTGCTATACTTTCAAGCAAATTTTTTATAATTCAGGCTCAATACTATACCATTCTTCTGTTATGATTTCCTTCAGTGCGTCAAAAGCCTTTGCCAGTCGCGTAGCCGCCTTTTTTAAGCCTGTTCTGTAAGATTCAATATTCGTGAGACCGGGGAGGAATTCCCATTATTTTGGACAGTTATAAAGTAACCAATTTCGTGCGTTCCAATACTTAATTGTTTTCATTGAATTGGTTGCATTTTTCTTTTTTTTTTTTGGTTTGACCTTACATTTCTTTAATAAAATAATAAATGACGTTTTCAAATTTTACCAAGTCCTTAAATTTTGGGTTCCAAACATAGCAACATCATAATTTTCTTTGTGTCCCACTTTACATGTGAGTAGCTGTATATATAAACAGAAATGTATGGAACTTTTTGTTGCATTTATGAAAGTGTGAACGTACATGCATAAATAAATAAGCCGGCAAATTTCACAATTTCTTAAAAAAAATATACAGAGACTTCATGCATTCTGTGCTTCCTAACGATACAGAGCACTGATTGGCGCATTGATCGAAAATGTTGGTTAAAATGAAAGTTTGAGATTCATTTCTTTCTAATTACATAAAAAACAATGGTTTTTGCCGTAGCTGCCAGGATATCGATGAAGAGGAAGGCATATAATATTTTCTTTGTCACTGTCCTGGACTTGCAAGAAAGAAAATGGCCACAATGAGCGGTCTTGAGTTCAGGGAACTTTCTGAAGTTGCTAGTGTTGAACTTCAACGTATTAGTAGCTTTATTGTGAGCTCTGGTTGGTTCGACGGTAGGGACTCCTCATAAGCAAAACGGTCTAAGTGAGTCGGGGTTTCTGACTGCCACCCCTACCTAACCTAACCTAACCTAATTACATGAAAATCTTTTTAAAATCCAAAAAAAACTTAAAAATATCTGATGCGTTATTTAAAACTTGTTTCTGCTCTAATGCAACAAGTCAACCAGCAACTTGTGCTGTGCAGATTAAGTCTCAACATAAAATGATTACACATTTTAACACATACACACACACATACCTTATTTAATGCACTTTGGCCGGAAGATGATTTGCAAATTGCAGAACTTTCTGAGAACTATCACAAGCTGAACATATACTTATTTATTAAATATACATAAATATATATGTTCAAAAATATACTACATTAATTTGTTTAATTTTTATTTGTTTAATTTTTATTACATTTAAATGACACTTAATAACACGATGAAAATTTTCCGCTTAATTCCACGGCAGCTGTCAAATAACTTAAACCTAAAATGAGCCAAGGGTTGTATTTTCTAGCAGTGGAAGGTGAACAAAAAAGGAAGGAAATTTGCAACTCTAGGGAACTTTTTGTTAAAGCTCATTCAAGTTCAAATTCAACATCATTTAGCAAAGACACACACCCTGAAGATAGTTTCATTAGGACGCACCACTAATTCTTTAGGCAAAAGCATTTTTTGTTTTGTATTAAAGCCGAATGGCGGTGCAAATAATATGGGAGAATAAACAAGATGGGGTCAGTGTCGAATCCAAAAATTTCGATTTGATTTTAAAGGTATCGTTCTGTCAAATTTGAAGCTTTTGTGAGTTTTACTTTGTTTAAAATTTTATACGAAATTTGACAGCTTGGTATGACTGACTGACTGCCAATCGACTGATATTAATTCGTTTACTGAAGAAGTGGCGTAGTGCGGAATTTTATAGACGGAAAAGCTTTCTTTGCTACATGTTGTTTCTTTGTATTGGGATAAAAATACATCTTTGTATGTAAATATGTTTGTAAATAAGGTGTTCAAACAAATAACGCACAACACCCATTACTTTTCTTTTTGTGCATATGTATGTTTATGTATTAATATGTATGTATGTATATGGTATTACATATGTATATACAAAATTTAATCTCAAACCATATAAAATTAAAACAAAAACCCAAACATTTAAATTAATACTTGTTGTGCCCCATAAATTAAATCATACAATACGTTAATTTTTTTAGACATAAGAGTACACACACATACCTGTTCCAATTCACTTTGGCCAGAAAATTATATGCAAGTTGAAGAGTATTTTCTACAATTACCAGAATACGAAACAGATATATTTTGTTAATACACACTGAATACACTAACGGCCCTATATATAAGCAAATATTGGCATGAAGTTAGCATAAGTGACGCAATTGAATTAGGTGTTAACGAGTTGCTTCATACAATTTGACATTAAGATTGGTCGCATTACCTAATTTTAACCCAAATCTAAGTCCTAGCATGATTTTTAAAGTGAAGTTTCATCGCAAAACTATTTAAGATCATGTTCAATTTTGCCACTTATGCTAACTTCATGCCAATTTTTGCTTATACATAGGGCCGTATATTTATACTTTAGAGGATTAGTTATTTAATTTTTATTACATTAAAATTAAATTTAATAACACGAAGCATTCCCGAGAAAACTAGCAACTTAATTCCACGGCGGCTGTCAAATAACTAAAACGTCAAATAAGCCGAAGGTTGTATTTTCTAGTAGTGGAAGGTGAACAAAAAAGGAAGGAAATTTGCAACTCTAGGGAACTGTTTGCTGAAGCTCATTCATGTTCCAACTTAACTTCAGTTAGCAAAGACTCACACCCTGTAGATAGTTGCATTAGGACGTACCACCAAAGCCTAATGGCGGTACAAAAAATGCGAGAATAAATAAGATGGTGTCAGTGTCGAATACAAAACATTCTATGTGATTGATTGATGTGATTTTGATAAGTAGCGCTCTGTCTAATTTGTAGCTTTTATGGGTTTTGTTCTGTATAATATTTTATATGAAATTTGACAGCTTGGTATGACTGCCAATCGACTGATATCAAATTGGTAACTGAAGAAAGAGCGTAGTGCAGAATTTTCTGCAGAGAAAAGTTTTCTTTGCAACATGTTGTTTGTCTGTATTGGTATAAAAACACATGTTTGTATGTAAATATGTTTGTAAATAAGGTGTACAAACAAATAACGCACAATAACACGCATTATTTTCTTTTAGTGCATATACATACATATGAATGTTTATGCATTAATATGCATTTATATGGTATTACATATGTATATGTATATAAAAAATTTAATTTCAAACCAATATTTAAATTAATGCTTGCTGTGCCCCATAAATTAAAGAATACAATACGTCTAATACATACACATATGTACCTGTTCCAAGTCGCTTTGGCCAGAAAATTATTTGCAAGTTGAAGAGTGATTTCTACAATTACCGGAATATTAAACCGATATATTTTGTTAATACACATTAAATACATTATATTTATACTTTAGAGGATTAGTTATTTAATTTTTATTACATTAAAATTAAATTTTAGTAACACGAAGCACTCCCGAGCAAAATATCAACTTAATTCCACGGCGGCTGTCAAATAACTAAAACGTCAAATGAGCCAAAGGTTGTATTTTCTAGCAGTGGAAGGTGAACAAAAGAGGAAAGAAATTTGCTACTCTAGGAAATCATTTTCTAAAGCTCATCATATTCAAATTTAATATTATTTAGCAAAGACTCACACCCTGAATCAAAGTTCATTAAATTGGAAAATAAACAAGATGGGATCTGTGTAGACTACAAAACATTCTATTCTGTCAAAATCCGAACTTTTGTTTGATTTATTCTGTTTAATATATTATATGAAATTTGACAACTTGGTACGATTGCCAGTCGATTGATATTAACAGGCTGAGCTTAAAAAATGGCGTAGAGCAGAATGTTCTTCACGAAGAACTTTTCTTTGCTCCATGTTGTTTGTTTGTATTGAGCTAAAAACACAAGTTCGTATGTACATATGTAAGTATGTGCAACATGTTGTACATACAAAGTTGCATAGAAAAATCTAATATTAATGAATATAAGCAAAGGGATCGCCGTTTGATTTTCGTGCATATACGTATGCACGCAAGTACATAATTTATAGACATACTATTGTCTTCTCTAAAAGAACAAACCAAACAGCAACTTGTGAGGCCCCAATGAAATCATGCCACACAGAACACAATCATTTTACATGTAAGAACTCTGACACATACCTGTTCTAATGCAGCTTGGCCGGAAGACGACTTGCAAATTGGTGATCCATTTACAATTACCACAAGCTGTACCCGATAAACATAATCACAACATATTAAGTACACTTTATTAACACTTTAAAGGATTATTTATTTAATTGGGATTATATTAAAATACAATTTATTAATACGACGAAGAACTTTCACGAAGAGTACGAACTTAATTCCGCGGCGGCTGTCAAATAACTAAAATCGAAGATGGTACAAAGTTGTATTTTCAGTGGAAAGCACGGTTGGAAATCGTGGTACAATTGTACTTTTTATGGTACATTTTTGACCTCATTGGTACCGTGGTAATACCGCGAGTTATATGGTACAATTTAAAATGCCAATGTTTCACTATATGGTAACACTAATTTTGCTCTTTTTTGTCTTTAATTTTTTTGTGTGTGTTTTATTTTAGACGGTCAGCTTCTCTGTTTCTGTTGTAATGCTGTTGTCAATGCAAATTCATGTACGAAGTGGTGTCAAGTCAGCAACAAAAAAATCTGTCTAGTACTTTAACTGTACCTGTTAACTTGACAGCACCTCGTACATGAACTCACCTTGGCTGTGGTTATATATATTTTTGTTAACTACATATCGCTCCTTTACTTCAATAGTGTGTTTTAGGTTTTATCACGCATTTTTTATGCGCATAACTTAGATTTTATAGTGCATGAAAATAACAGGCCTGTTAATAACCAAAATTTGTAATATAACCAATCTCTAACAAGTCTGATCTACGAATGTACCCTTATGAATGTAATATTTAATATGTTTTATGTTATTTTTTGTTTTTTATACTGAATTTTTATACACAGTTTTATTAGGTTTCTGTTTTTTATTGTTTACTTCTGAATTTTTACACATTTTTTTACGTTTCCGTTCTTATTAATGAATATTAAAAAAATGGTACCGTCATGGTCCAAAAAGTACATTTTGTTTTCACAGTTGGTACAAAATCCACGAAGTCATTTTCCTTCCCTGGTGGAAAGTGAACAAAAGAGGAAGGAAATATACAACTCTACAGAAATGACTTCCAAAAGCTCATTTTCAGTTTTAGCCAGGGACGATTAATAAGGTCAGCTGATCTACTTTTTTTTTTGCCTAATTTAAGGCGAATTCATATAATTGGTAGCTCGCATATATGTATGTATTTATTTATTCAAAAAAATACAATACAAGCCTAACGCTACATTTACACATGAAAGTACTTTCTTGAAATTTTTGTGTACGTATTATGAATAAAAATTTTAATGAAAAAAGTTACTTTCATGAAAATTTCTTGTTCGTTTTCATAGGAAAGTGAAAGTTCATTTTAAAAATGTCGTCGAAACGAAAAGTTCCATTTCTATTGCTTTGTTTATTACTTAATTAGAGTTACCCAGATTATCGCATAAACACATTTATAGGGCAATAAGTTGGGAATAATTATTATTGTTAATATTTTAATAATATTATTGTTTTAAATAGACACAAATTGTCTTCTTCATGTATATTTGAAGATACGAAATTACAATTATTTAAATATTTATACAAAATAAGAATAATTTATAATAATTATTTGCCACAATCCTATATATTTGTACAAATCTTTAAAGGGGGTAACACTGTCAACCTTTTTCATTTTACTTTCTGAAAACATCAAAAATTTACTTTCTTGAAAAAATCGTTGAAAGCTGAGTAGAAATTAAAAACTATGTGAGTGTGGTAGTGAAAAAATGTGATTGTATTGCTATTTTCTTGCAATTAGTTTCATGTGTGAATGGTAGATAAAAGGCCAAAAATTCTTAGTATTACATATGGTACTTAAAAACCTGAGATAAAATTTATAAAGAAAAAATATAATCCAGAAATAACAAGAAATATAAGATAGATTTTGGTAAGGCAGTCGGTTAGTTAGTTTTTAGTTAGTCGGGTTTTTGATTATTAAAATTTATTGAACATAATTTTGGTCATAAGCATATTTAAGAAATAATTAAGTTATATATATGTATGATTAATAATTAATTAATTTTACTTAAAGTCACAATTTCTCTAAAAGATGTTCATAAAGCTGTATTTCTTATGAAAAGTTCGATTGAAAAAAAAAACAAACAAAACAAAAAGAAACGTCCGTATATTAAAAGTGATTTTTTTCGAAACCATGTTTTTCAAGTAAGACTATTATTGCTTTTGACCACAAATATGTGTATTGGTAAACGTTCGTGTACGCTTAATATACCTTCGAAAAACTTTCAATACACAAAAATTTGGCATATCGAAAACCAATTTTTTTAACTCAAATAACATAACTAATGCTTGAAAGCATTAGTCAGATGCCAAAACCAGAGCTCGCAATAATTGGTCTCTTTCGTGCTTGTTGTCAGAAAAAAACACTCGTCCAATGACACGATGCGACACTGTCGCGAAAAAACCCTCAAACTTTGCTCTTCTTTGGCTTGCTCTTCGCTCAACCAACGACCGTTTTTTTCGATCGCTCGGCTCATGTGTTCACTCGAGACCCTTTATTTCGTAAGTCTTGGCAAACGGTCTTTTGAGCATGTATGTGTGTTGCGAGTGGGGATAGGTAAACATTTACATACATGCAGATTAATTTTGTTTTTATTGTACACATACATATATGTCTTTTAATTTACATTTACACCCAGCTAGCATTTGGGTGATCATTTTTGGCAGAAATATCTTATATGATTCTCTACAGATCGCATTTGATGATTAAAAAGTGATTTATCACTTGGGCGATTGAAAGAGGATTCACTTATGATTCATCTATATGATCAAATAATGATTTCTTGAAAATAGAGGAACATCATGCAAACCGCAAAAAGGTGATTTAAATGATTTAATATGAAAATTGCTTAAAAATAATCAGCAAATCGTATCATAACTGATTCTTTGGTATGATTCATCTGTAGGGTACCATTTTCTCACAACGGGAGTATCATTTATGATCGAAAAATGAGCTCTTATACGGTTATTTTTCCCGTCAAGCTGATTCGGAAACGATTGGATTATGATACAAAATGCTACCTGGGCACTTCGTTGACAAATAGTTTGATTTACAGATATTTTTATTGTTATTTATTATTATCTTCTCCCTTCCTCTTTAATGCTTTGCCTGTGACGAAATATCTAAGGCAACAACATAAAGCAAACGCAACAATAAAAATAAAGACCTTTTTTTTGCAAACACTTTGTTTGTTTTGCTCACTTACTGACCCTAAGTAACTGAGCAACGAACGATTCTGTTTGTGTCATGCGGTCAGTAAGAGGCCGATTCGTTTGTTACGCTCAACTCATAACCCGGGAGCGAGAAGACGATTGAAACGAAAAAGAGGGTTGCTGTTCAGACACAGTGATTGCGTCTAATTTTTTTAGGTCTTTTGAGTGAGAAGACCGCACAGAGAAATTTGGTTGAGCATATTTTACAAGCTCTGGTCAAAACACATCAAAAGTAAAAATTTTTCAAAGAGAATTAAGCCGAGTATACCTTAAATGAATTAGTCTTGGAACCTCACTTTTAGCCATGGAAAATTTATATAAGATACTCGTATACTCTGCTCAACTCGGTTAAGAAAGTTATACTTTTAATGGAAAAAAATATATAAATCCAACGTATATACAAATTACAAGCGGCGAAAATAATCAGCTGATCGGTTGCGACCACCTTGTTTATACTCGCCTTGCCTTAGTAATTCGCCCTAAGCTTTTTGCTAAAAAGCTCTTTAAACTGATTTATACCTATTTCGTATCGTGTTAGATACCATAAATTACAACTGTGTGCTGCAGTTAAATACTTCGCACAGTGCTTTGTTCTAATAATTTAAACATTTAAATACGCTTTATAAAATTTTAAGCAGGAATTATTACACAGCAACTCAAGTTTTTAATAAATTCTTTGAAATATTATTTACACCTAGTTTGAGAAAACGTCGAATCGTTCACTTTTGTTTACGTTTGTTATGTAGATAAATCTAGCTCTTTGCTACAGTTTTCGAAGAATTTTGCAAGTTTTGTTACAGTCGACAATGGAGTTACTATTTTTGTTTAATCTTTATCTTCGTGATAGTGGAACACTATTTTTATGGAAGTTGTTACGTTTTTGTTTTGATTTTCGCTTGACTTGTCGTTCTGACAGTTGATATTGATATAAAAAACAGCTGTTTTTTGTGTAGAAATCCTACGAGCGAAAACGTTCAATATAGTCTGACAAGCTTATAGCTTAGGTTAGATTAACAGGTTGCTGAGAAGAGAAAGTAAGTTTCCTGCTCATTTCAGGCCTCTTTGTGTTACCTGAGAATAGCAAAGGGATAGTGCAAATACAGATGGTGAAGTGCTAGGTAGTTAGATAGAAGATAGCCTTAGTTTATATTTTCGTTTTTTACAACTTTGTTATTGTGCGTTTTGTTAATTTTTTTTATAGCGTCATTGCAGCGCATCTGGTGCTTAGTAGGTGTATTACTTTAAGCTATGTAGCCATTTTATTAGTTATTTTACTTCGGCGACGATTAATTGCTACTAGTATCAATGAAGGAGGGTGCTGCGATACACGTTAGCATAGATGGTAAACCATATCAGAAAAATCTATGATGTTGATATGAATGACATGGTCTAGCCACAGTTTGAGCTCGGACTCTTGAACACCGTCATTTGCTGTGTATTTGACGCACTAACTACTTCAGCCAATAGCACCCCTCATGATAAGCTTATAATAAAATTTGAAATAAATTTTCTCACGAAACATGCTTGTTTTGAAAATCATTTGTGTTTTATTTATGTGAAAATGATTTGAAGTTACAAGAGATTTGATTAGGATATAAACAGTTTTAAATGACTGACGCTTTCAAATTACTGACTTATTTTTGTGAATAGTTTGCTGTAAACTTTTTAAAATTGTGAATTTAATTAAATAGCTTGGGTTAAAAGATTGTCGAGAATATAACAAGACTCTTACTTATTTAGGTTATAAGTAGAATTCCTTAATTCACAACAATTTGTATCGTCTATTTTGGATCAAATACGTTTTTGGTTTATTTGTTTGAAAATAACCAGCATGTCCTGTATCGGCTTGTATCTTATATTTTTGGGCAAAAGAAGAGCAAGATATATATCTGAGTATCGTATTAAATACAACTTTTTCAAAACATATGAAATAAAAGTGTGTAGTGCACTTAATTTTTATATGAAAATTATCAACAACAAATTTGACACTATTTTATTTAACACGATAATACAATCGATACAAAGATATAAGGGGTTTTGTGAATTAAGCACATGTTTCTCTGTGTGTTAAATGAAATAACCTGAGAAGTAATATCTGAATTTTTTTTTGGAAAATTGATTAGAGTAGAATTCCGATAATTCGAAACCGAAGTGACCGAGAGCCTTTTACGCATAAGAGAATTTTTCAAAATAACGAGATCTTGATAAAACGATTCATAGGGGCTTTAGTTTTACGTCAACCACTTTATAAAAATTACAAACAAACTAATTTCAAGAAACACACAAATTTCAAGAAAGATAACTAATAGACTGTTGTAAATAAACTTGTAAAATAAACATTGCTTTTGTATCTATTTCTGAACATATCGGCTTTCATTAGGAAAAATTAGAGGTTGTTTACGAGAATGTACGTTACGGAGGGTGACATCAGACTTTGAATTAAAAAGAAAAAGAAATACAAATTAACCAAGGGACCAAAATGTAATTAATTTAATTTTTTCTGAAGGCACCAGCCATTTAATTCGAATTGTTGAGGTTTTCGATTTATGTGGTATGAATAACCGCACTTTGACTATAGATCTTACTTATTTATTTATAACATTAGTAGATAATTGTAAATTATAAACTAATGATAAAGCGGCCATGGTAACATGACCTTAGGATCTACGAATTGATTAAAATTTATTTATAAGTATGTACATAACTAAAGTTATACAATGTTATATGAGTATAAGTTACACTCTTTTAAGAAAGAGAAAAAACTGTCTCATAGAATCAAGAAGATTTTCTCTATGAACTGTCTTTAGGCTAAGGGTATCCCAGCAGAAAGAAGCGAATATTTTTTCATAGAGATTCCTTATTGTTTTTATGTGGTAAGTCTTATTAATTTTATCAAGAAGAAAACCACATAAAATCAAGAAGAAATTTTATTATTCACAACTTTTTGTACTCAATTTCCGTTATTTTTGGCACCAAAAAACAATCCATAGAGATAAACTTCTTGATTCTAGGTTTAGGTTTTCTTATAAATTGTAAGCTATAGGAATATTTTATTGATTTTATCAGTTTGCCTTATTGATTTTTTCAAAAAGGTTTTCTTCTTGATTTTGTTAGGTTGCCTCATTGAGTTTTTCAATAAGGTTTTCTTCTTGATTTTAGTAGGTTCTTATATGATTATGTGTAAAGCATCTTATTGATTTTTTTAATAAGGGAATCTTCTTGATTTAATGAGGTGTCTTGTTATTTCGTTTCTATAAATAGACATAGAGAAAATTTTTTTCATGATCTTTTTCATTTTTGTATAAGAATGATTGCACAATTATTTCAATGGTTATTCAGGCTGCTTGTTAGCATATTGAGTAGAGTGCTTGTTTATCAGGTAGAAGTTTGCTGGTTCAATACTTGGTGAGTAAGTTAGTTAAGAAAATAACATAATGTGTGTGTATGTATGTATAAATAAATAACATCTACAATATACTACATACATACATACATATGTATATGGTATAGAATTTAAATGAAAATACATAAGTACAGAGAATAAAACCGCATTTTTTTATTGAACAAATCAATAAGATAACCTCATAAAACTACAAGATTTCTTCTCGATTTTTTCAAAATGGTTTTCTCTATGAAATTAATAAGATTTGCTTATTGAAAAAACAACCATAGAGATTTCTTATTAATTTTGTTCTATTTTAAGAGGTATTTAGTAGGCACTGTTTTCTCTGTGTGATTACCTTAGGCAATAAGTAAGGATATGGTTAAGGATATCAGATGGTGGAGTGTTGCAATTACTTACTGTTGGAGTTGATATTTTAATTAATTACCCATGAGCTATTCAGGAGTGACCTAGACGAAGTCTTTAGAATTTAATTAAATCTCTTCTATTGATTTTATTAGTTTTGTTTTTCAGAAAATTTTCATTGGTTGCTTTTCCACAATTTGTTGTTTTGTACCAATTAGGTGCTAAGCTAAATACAAATTTGCCTTTTCCAGCAAGTTTTAACTTTGTGAATTTGTTTACATCTTTTATGTTAAAGTACTAAGTGGAGATCTGAAAGCATCATATGCTGTTTTATCTGCAAATTCATTGCCTTCAATTCCACAATGGACTATAGATCTCAAATTAAATAATTAAAGCATATAATGAATGATATGTGACAGCATCACCATACAATTTACTATCTTAGGGCCAATTTCACCAACTTATTTAAATATCAATTCATATTTAAATGTCATTTTTCCATACAAAAATTAATGAAAATCAACATTTAAATATGAATTGATATTTAAATAAGGTTGGTGAAATTGGAACTTTGTGTGTTAATCAACTTGAGATTTTTACAAACTTAAGTAAAATAAAATATGTATATACGTATGTATGTAGCCAATATACCAATTATATTTTTATTCCTTTGTCCGATTATTTAAAAAACTATTTTTTTTACTACGGCAAATACAATATATTTTGTTTTGTCATAAATTTGTATGGTATCAATGCACTGTGCGTTTAGCTTAGTTAGAGTTGCATATTTCCTTCCTATTTTGTTCACTTTCCACTGCTAGAAAATACAACTTTGTACCATCGCAGATTTTAGTTACGACAGCCGTATTTGACAGCCGCCGCGGAATTAAGTTCGTACTCTTCGTGAAAGTTCTTCGTCGTATTAATAAATTTCATTTTAATATAATCCCAATTAAATAAATAATCGTTTAAAGTGTTAATAAAGTGTATTTAATGTGTTGTGATTATATTTAACGGGTTCAGCTTGCGGTAATTGTAAAAGGATCTTCAATTTGCAAGTCGTCTGCCGGCCAAGCTGCATTAGAACAGGTATGTGTCAGAGTTTTTACATGTAAAATGATTGTGTTCTGTGTGGCATGATTTCATTGGGGCCTCACAAGTTGCTGTTTGGTTTGTTCTTTTAGAGAAGACAATAGTATGTCTATAAATTATGTACTTGCGTACATACGTATATGCACGAAAATCAAACGGCGATCCCTTTGCTTATATTCATTAATATTAGATTTTTCTATGCAACTTTGTATGTACAACATGTTGCACATACTTACATATGTACATACGAACTTGTGTTTTTAGCTCAATACAAACAAACAACATGCAGCAAAGAAAAGTTCTTCGTGAAGAACATTCTGCTCTACGCCATTTTTTAAGTTCAGCCTGTTAATATCAATCGACTGGCAATCGTACCAAGTTGTCAAATTTCATATAATATATTAAACAGAATAAATGAAACAAAAGTTCGGATTTTGACAGAATAGAATGTTTTGTAGTCTACACAGATCCCATCTTGTTTATTTTCCAATTTAATGAACTTGGATTCAGGGTGTGAGTCTTTGCTAAATAATATTAAATTTGAATATGATGAGCTTTAGAAAATGATTTCCTAGAGTAGCAAATTTCTTTCCTCTTTTGTTCATCTTCCACTGCTAGAAAATACAACCTTTGGCTCATTTAACGTTTTAGTTATTTGACAGCCGCCGTGGAGTTAAATTGATATTTTGTTTGGGAGTGCTTCGTGTTACTAAAATTTCATTTTAATGTAATAAAAATTAAATAACTAATCATCTAAAGTATAAATATAATGTACTTAATGTGTATTAACAAAATAGATCGGTTTAATATTCCGGCAATTGTAGAAAACGCTCTTCAACTTGCATATAATTTTCTGGCCAAAGTGAATTGGAATAGGTATGTGTACGTATGTTTAAAAAAAATTACACATTATATGGTTTAATTTATGGGGCACAACATGTATTTAATTTAAATGTTTGGGCTTCTGTTTTAATTCATAAGGTTTGAAATTAAATTTTTAATATACATATCGTCACCTTAAATGCAAACGGACGTAACTATATGAAAATTCGTAATCTAGTTTTTGATTGATTATGGTTTATTTGATCAAACTACATTTTCACGCAAATATTTATACCTCTGCGATCAAGAATGACGACTTTACTAAAGGAATTATTGCAAGGAACGGAACTAATATAAAAGCTTAAATATATATAAAAAGGAAATAAATGGTTAAAAACATATAAGTATCCATACTAAAATTAAATTTAGAAGAAAATGTTCAAGAATACTTTATTATTATTGATTTTGTAACGTTTTTTTGATTCTCCTGTAAAATATAAAAATGTCTAGTTACGTTCGTTTGCATTTAAGGTGACGATATGTAATAATATATATGTACATACATACTAATACATATATATGCTTACATATGTATATGCACGAAAAGCAAAGTAATGGTTGTTGTTGTGCGTTATTTGTTTGAACACCTTATTTGCAAACACATTTACATATATACAAACAAACAACATGTAGCACAGAAAACTTTTCCGTCTAGCAAATACTGCACTACGCCACTTCTTCAGTAAACGAATTAATATCAGTCGATTGGCAATCATACCAAGCTGTCAAATTTCGTATAAAATTTTAAACAAAAGCTTCAAATTTGACAGAACGATACTTTTAAAATCAAATAGAAAATTTTGGATTCGCCACTGGCCCCATCTTGATTATTCTCCCAAATCGTTTGTACCGTCACTAGGCTTTAATACTTTTAATGTTATTTATGTTACGTTTTGATATATTCATTTTATGATATTCCATGCTCAACATATTCAATTCTCGTTTTATATTTTCGATACATATTTTGACAGGCATTTTTGATACAAAACTACTTTGTACTTCGCAAGGAGAATCCAAATTACGTGGTCTCAACTGTTCAGGTGTCTATTTTTTCCGCTTATAATTTAAATGTATTTCTGATGTCAAAACACATCAAAAGTATAAATTTTCCAAAATGAATTAAGTCGACTGTACCTTTTATGAATTTGCTTTGGAACTTTAGAAACAAAAATCGTACCTCACTTTTAGCCATGGAAAATTTATACAAGGTATACCCGGCTCAACTCGGTTAAGAAATTTATACTTTTAATGTCAAAAAATTTATACATAAATCCAACGTAGTATATTCAAATTACAAGCGGTGAAAATAGTCAGCTGATCGGTTGCGACTACCTTGCTTGTACTCGCCTTGCTTTATTAATTCGCCCTAAGCTTTTTGCTGAAAAGCTCTTTAAACTGATTTTATTCCTATTTCGTATCGTGTTGAATACCATATATTACAACTGTGTACTGAAGGTAAATACTTCGCACAGTGCATTGTCCTAGTGATATAAACATGAAAATATGCTTTATAAAATTTTAAGCAGGAATTATTACACAACAACTCAAGTTTTTATCAATCTTTTGAAATATTATTTAAACCAAGTTTGAGAAAACGTCGAATCGTTCACTTTTGTTTGCGTTTGTTATGTAGATAAATCTACCTATTTGCTAGTGTCAAAGCACATTACAGTTTTCGAAGAATTTTGCAAGTTTTGTTACAGTCGACAATGGAGTTACTATTTTTGACCTTTATCTTCGTGATAGTGGAACATTATTTCTATGGAAGTTGTTATGGTTTCTTTTGTTCTGACTTTCGCTTGATTTGTAATTCTGATAGTTGTTATTGGGGCAAAAAGCAGCTGTTTCTCCTGTAGAATTCCTACGAGCGAAAACTTTCGATATAGTTCGACAAGCTTATAGCTTAGGTTAGATTATCAAGTTGCTGAGAAGA
Source organism: Tachina lurida (assembly GCA_944452675.1). NCBI lineage: Eukaryota > Metazoa > Arthropoda > Insecta > Diptera > Tachinidae > Tachina > Tachina lurida. The sequence continues at coordinate 103,249,414 of OX101755.1, read as the reverse complement.
GAAAGTAAGTTTTCTGTTCATTTCAGGTCCTTTTGTGGTACCTGAGAATAGCAACAGGATAGTGATAGGTAGTTAGAGAGGAGAGAAGCTTAATTTATTTTTTCGTTTTTTACATCTCTACTATTGTGCGTTTTGATAATTTTTATGGCATAATTGCAGCGCCTCTTGTGCTCAGTAAGCGTATTACTTAAAGCTATGTAGTCATTTTATTAGTTAGTTTACTTTGTCGAGCAATTCACAACAAATTGTATCGTCTATTTCGGATCAAATACATTGTTTGTTTATTTGTTTGTGAACACCCATGGTGTCTTGTATCGTGTTGTATCTTTTATTGTCGGGCAAAAGAAGAGCAAGATATATACAGATACTCCGAATATCGTATTAACTACAACTTTTTCAAACACATTAAATAATAGGCTTTCTACTCTGACACACATTTAAGTGAAAGGCCTGGAAGATGTAAAAAATGTGAAACATGCGTTTACATTGACAACATCTACCATCATCTCAGTTGTCAAAAAGACAACACGCACTTTATAAGTTTTGTTAAGGAAATTATAAAAAAAGTGGACTTTGATATAAGATTAATAATCGGACTAGTTGTTGCTTTGCAAGAACAAACTCAATTGTTAATACAGTGCATGAAAATTATAAAAGCTTTTGCAGAAAAAGATGAAGAATTTTTTTTTTAGTAAAAGGTACATACGCACACATACATATGTAGTTTCTTTTATATTTTCTTACCACTAAAATTAATAAAAGACTAAAATTAATGAAGATGTAGAAAGATCTATATTTTTAGTAGATGTTAGATGTTGCGCAATGCGAAAAGGCTATAAAGTGTAATAGTGTACTTAATTTTTATATGAAAATTATCAACGACAAATTTTACAATATTCTATTTTTGTAAATTAAGCATATGTTTTTCTTTCTGTTAAATTAAATGCTCGCAGCCTGAGAAATAATATGAGAATTTTTTAAATACAGAATCCTGATAATTTGTAATCGAAGTGACCAACAGCTCTTTACAAATAGGAGGAGTTTTCAAAAAAACGAGATTTTGAAAGTTAAGAATAAAAAACTTCGTTTGAATATTATATCACACAGTTCACAAAAACTAGAAACAAACTAATTTCAAGAACCGTAACTAATGGACTTTTGTAAACAAACATCAAAAAGAAACATTAAAAGAAATTTTAATTTACGAAAAATTAGAGGCTACTTACGAGCCAGTACGTTATCAGAGTTTGAATTAAAAAGAAATACAAATTAACCAGGGGAATTAAAAAGTTTTTCTGAAGAGAACAACTGTTTAATTCGAAATGTTGAGGTTTTTGAATTATGTGATATGAATTATTGCGGTTTGACTATATATCTTAAATTAAATAATTATTGCATATTTAGAATGAATGATATATGACAGATTCACCACACAACTTACTTTAAGCTGCTTAAGATTTTTACAAACTTAAATTAAATTAAATATGTATTTATTATCACCTTAAACGCAAACGGACGTAACTACACTTTTATATTTTTTTTAAAGCAGAATCAAAAAATCAAATATGTATATATGCAAAAAAATCAATAATAATACAGTGTTCTTGAAAATTGTCTTCAAAATTTACTTGTAGTATGAATACTTATGTAAATATTTTTAACCATTTAGTTCCTTTTAAAATATATTTAAGGTTTTATGTTAGTTACGTTCTTTGCAATAAAAAAATGCATTCGTTATTACATCCGTTTGAATTTCTTTAACAAAGTCATAATTTTTGATCGCAGATGTCTAAATATTTGCGTGGACATGTAGTTTCATAAAATGAACCATAATCAAACAAAAACTCCATTTCGAATTTTTGTGTAGTTACGTCCGTTTGCATCTAAGGTGACGATATGTATGTATATATATATGTAGCCAATATACAAATAATATATTTATAGTCCTTTGTCCGATTATTTAAATAAGGATTTTTTTACTACACCAAGTATTGCGTGCATTCGCGTACTATATTTTCTAATTGTGCTACAGTTTATTTAGTTTTGTCATAAAGTTGTATGGTATCAATGCACTGTGCGTTCTGAAATTAGTTTAGCTTAGTTAGAGTTGCATATTTCCTTCCTATTTTGTTCACTTTCCACTGCTAGAAAATACAACTTTGTACCATCTTCGGTTTTAGTTATTTGACAGCCGCCGCGGAATTAAGTTCGTACTCTTCGTGAAAGTTCTTCGTCGTATTAATAAATTTCATTTTAATATAATCCCAATTAAATAAATAATCGTTTAAAGTGTTAATAAAGTGTATTTAATGTGTTGTGATTATATTTAACGGGTTCAGCTTGCGGTAATTGTAAAAGGATCACCAATTTGTAAATCGTCTTCCGGCCAAGGTGCATTAGAACAGGTATGTGTCAGAGTTTTTACATGTAAAATGATTGTGTTCTGTGTGGCATGATTTCATTGGGGCCTCACAAGTTGCTGTTTGGTTTGTTCTTTTAGAGAAGACAATAGTATGTCTATAAATTATGTACTTGCGTACATACGTATATGCACGAAAATCAAACGGCGATCCCTTTGCTTATATTCATTAATATTAGATTTTTCTATGCAACTTTGTATGTACAACATGTTGCACATACTTACATATGTACATACGAACTTGTGTTTTTAGCTCAATACAAACAAACAACATGCAGCAAAGAAAAGTTCTTCGTGAAGAACATTCTGCTCTACGCCATTTTTTAAGTTCAGCCTGTTAATATCAATCGACTGGCAATCGTACCAAGTTGTCAAATTTCATATAATATATTAAACAGAATAAATCAAACAAAAGTTCGGATTTTGACAGAATAGAATGTTTTGTAGTCTACACAGATCCCATCTTGTTTATTTTCCAATTTAATGAACTTTGATTCAGGGTGTGAGTCTTTGCTAAATAATATTAAATTTGAATATGATGAGCTTTAGAAAATGATTTCCTAGAGTAGCAAATTTCTTTTCCTCTTTTGTTCACCTTCCACTGCTAGAAAATACAACCTTTGGCTCATTTGACGTTTTAGTTATTTGACAGCCGCCGTGGAATTAAGTTGATATTTTGCTCGGGAGTGCTTCGTGTTACTAAAATTTCATTTTAATGTAATAAAAATTAAATAACTAATCCTCTAAAGTATAAATATAATGTATTTAATGTGTATTAACAAAATATATCGGTTTAATATTCCGGCAATTGTAGAAATCACTCTTCAACTTGCAAATAATTTTCTGGCCAAAGTGAATTGCAACAGGTATGTGTGTGTATGCATTAAAAATTATGTATTGTATGATTTAATTTATGGGGCACAAGTATTTATTTATATGTTTGGGTTTCTCTTTCAATTTTATAAGGTTTGAAATTAAATTTTTTATATACATATACACACATACATATGTAATACCATATACATGCATATTAATACATAAACATTCATATGTATGTATATGCACTAAAAGGAAATAATGGGTGTTATTGTGAGTTATTTGTTTGTACACCTTATTTACAAACATATTTACATACAAACATGTGTTTTTATACCAATACAGACAAACAACATGTTGCAAAGAAAGCTTTTCTCTGCAGAAAAATTCTGCACTTACGCTCTTTCTTCAGTTAGCAATTTGATATCAGTCGATTGGCAGTCATACCAAGCTGTCAAATTTCATATAAAATATTATACAGAACAATGCCCATAAAAGCTACAAATTAGACAGAGCGCTACTTATCAAAATCACATCAATCAATCACATTGAATATTTTGTATTCGACACTGACACCATCTTATTTATTCTCGCATTTTTTGTACCGCCATTAGGCTTTTGGTGGTACGTCCTAATGCAACTATCTACAGGGTGTGAGTCTTTGCTAACTGAAGTTAAGTTGGAACATGAATGAGCTTCAGCAAACAGTTCCCTAGAGTTGCAAATTTCCTTCCCTTTTTGTTCACCTTCCACTACTAGAAAATACAACCTTCGGCTCATTTGATGTTTTAGTTATTTGACAGCCGCCGTGGAATTAAGTTGCTAGTTTTCTCGGGAATGCTTCGTGTTATTAAATTTAATTTTAATGTAATAAAAATTAAATAACTAATCCTCTAAAGTATAAATATAGTGTATTCAGTGTGTATTAACAAAATATATCTGTTTCGTATTCTGGTAATTGTAGAAAATACTCTTCAACTTGCATATAATTTTCTGGCCAAAGTGAATTGGAACAGGTATGTGTGTGTACTCTTACACTGAGAAAATTAAATCGTAAAATCAAAGAAAATACACTTTGTTGCAAAGACTTTTATTGGTCAGATTGTGCCCAAAGACAAAACAACTTTACCGGAAAGGCGCAAAGTTCTTTAGATTCCCATGAAATATATACTTAAAATCTTGTGGCAAGGATTTAAGTCTTTGGGAACACTTAAAAAAGTCCTTAAACTAAGGAAAAAGTATTTTGGCACAAAGACTTTCATTCGTTAGTCTTAAGACTTGAATTTTTGATTTTAAGTACAATTTTCATTGTAACAAAGACGTAATTTTAACATTATTACAAAGAAATGTAATTAAATTCAACGAAATAATTCTTTGAAATACTAAAGACTGATATGTAGGAACAAAGACAATTTTCTTTGAAATCTGCTATAGAAATGTTTTAAAAAATTAAAATTTTTCTGCAAAATAAAATATTTAATGAAACCAAACACATAATTTTTATAAAATTTTTTTATTTCAGTTTAATGTAATAAAAATAAAAAAATAGTTCATATACAGCATAACTTTACTTAACTAATTAAAATCTAACAACATTTTTAGACTTTGACTTTAATACTGACTCTAGACATTTTTAATGTTAAAAGAGTTATAATACATTTTTTTATTTAAGTTTAGTAGAATAAAAATAAAAAATTGTTCATATACATAGTTCACTTTTCACCTACTAATAGTTATAAGTATATTGACAAAGGTCAACCGCTGCCACGACGATAGAGCGTTTTTTTATTTTATTTTTTTTATATTGTTATTATTATACATATATTTTATATTGTTATTATAATATATTTAAAAAAAAACACAACACTTCAATTTATATTAAAATTACATATTAAATCACTTGACGAAAAAGAAGAAAAAAAGACAAGGCGCACATGCACAATTGAGCGTTCCTATCGACTGACTTACAATTAATGACAACCATGAAAACAATTCTTTTTATTTTTTACATAAACGTAAACAAATTTAACTTTGAAGACTAAATTATTTAAAGATACAGACTTTATCTTTATTTTTTTTAACCGCTCTTGTTTACCGTTGCAAGCCAACATGTGTGAACAAGCAAAAATGTTCACTTATGCATTGAAGACAAAATTCTTTAAAGTTACAGACTTTGTCTTTGTAGCAAAGATGCTTAGCTTTAAAAAAACAAAGAAAAGTCTTTAATTTTAAATACGTTTTTCAATCCCTTATTAGCAAAGAAATTAATCGTTGTAGCAAATATTTTATCTTTACGGAAAAGATAATTTCTTTGATTGAGCTTCAAAGAATTTTAGTCGTTTGTGTTGAAGACGCACCATTTGCTTGTTTAAAGAATAAATCATTGATGCAAGGATTTTTTCCTTCTAACAAAGATATTTTCGTTACAATTTTACAAAGACGTTTTTTCTTTGATTTTAAAGCTTTTAATTTTCTCAGTGTATGTCTAAAAAAATTAACGTATTGTATGATTTAATTTATGGGGCACAACAAGTATTAATTTAAATGTTTATGTTTTTGTTTTAATTTTATATGGTTTGAAATTAAATTTTGTATATACATATATACATATGTAATACCATATACATACATATCAATACATAAACATACATATGCACAAAAATGAAAGTAATGGGTGTTGTGCATTATTTGTTTGAACACCTTATTTACAAACATATTTACATGCAAACATGTGTTTTTATCCCAATACAAAGAAACAACATGTAGCAAAAAAAGCTTTTCCGTCTAGAAAATTCTGCACTACGCCACTTCTTCAGTAAACGAATTAATATCAGTCGATTGGCACTCAGTCATACCAAGCTGTCAAATTTCGTATAAAATTTGAAACAAAGTTAAACTCACAAAAGCTTCAAATTTGACAGAACGATACCTTTAAAATCAAATAGAAATTTTTGGATTCGACACTGAGCCCATCTTGTTTATTCTCCTATATTATTTGCACCGCCATTCGGCTTTAATACAAAAACAAAAAATGCTTTTGCCGAAGAAATTAGTGGTACGTCCTACTGCAACTATCTTCAGGGTGTGTGTCTTTGCTAAATGATGTTGAATTTGAACTTGAATGAGCTTTAACAAAAAGTTCCCTAGAGTTGCAAATTTCCTTCCTTTTTTGTTCACCTTCCACTGCTAGAAAATACAACCTTTGGCTCATTTGACGTTTTAGTTATTTGACAGCTGCCGTGGAATTAAAAAGAAAATTTTCATCGTGTTATAAGTGTCATTTAAATGTAATAAAAATTAAACAAATAATCCTGTATAGTGTTAATGTAGTTGTTTTTGAACATATATGTATATTTAATGAATACGTATATGTATGTTCAGATAGTGGTGGTTGTACAAAGTTCTGCAATTTGAAAATCATCCGAGTGGAAATCCTACTAACGAAAACGTTAGATGTAGTATGAAAAGCTAATAATAAAACCTTAAATAAAATCTTTCACCAAATAGGCCTATTGTGAATATAATTTTAGTGTAAAAGTAACACTGTGCGACAAATTTTTATGAAATTGAAATACCTGGGACGTGTTACTATTTTTCTGATAGGTATTGTTGTTTGTTTTAAAAAATTCCGTAGAAATTTACAGAGTTATTAACCATGTTATTAGAAGACTTTTTGTTAAAAAAAACTACTAGTATGATGTATTTCGCGTTCTATTTATACGCTTTCGGTGTATTTAAGCTTTCAGGATGATGAAAGTACAATTTAATAGACATATATGTATCAACAGAGAATAACAAATTGTAAAACAGTGGTCGCCAAACTTTATTCTTGAGAACCTCAATTTTTCAAAAAGTTTTGCGACGACTGTTTTACAATTTTTTATTCTTTGTCGATATATGTCTATTAATAATATGGTTAATAACTCTGTAAATTTCTACGGAATTGTTTTAAACAAAGCTGCGAATTACTCTTAATCAATTATGTTTTATAAATAAAGATATAAACAGTACGGTTCTAGTACAAAAATACTGCCTAAGAACGAGTCCAAAGTAGAAAAGTGTCGAAAAAAACCGAAAAAATTATATTTGGTGAAAAAATACAGACATATATCTGAAACTTATTGAAACAAGATATATATGGTGCAAAAGTTCTTAGTGTCTTCTTTCTATATCCGTTTATAAATTTAAAATCGGTTGATGTTTAACTTAGATAGAGTTTGATAAGTGCCTAGGGGTGCGAAAAACCGGTTTTGTACCCGTAACTCAAGATTTAGGAGGTGTTTGGAAAATTTCAAATACACAGTTTTGTTATACTCAACAATATCTACCAGAAAAATATTAACACTTCGCAGGTATTTTTTTTGTCACACTGTGTAATTTGAAATCACAAAAGATTTGATAATGGTATAAACAGTTTTGGAAATGACTACCACTTTCTAATTACTGATTTATTTTTGTGAATACATTGTTCTAAACTTATTAAAATTATGGATTTGATTAAAAAAAAATGGGTTAACAGGTTGACAAGAATATAACAAGTCTCCGCCTCATTTAAGTTCCAAGTATTATGTTTCTCTTGGTGTTAAATTAAATATCCTGAGAATATGATTGTTTTTATATCAAAATTAAGTACAGTAAAATACCGATAATTTGTAATCGAAGTGATCGACAGCTCACTACGAATAAGAGGAGTTTTCGAAATAACAAGATTTTGATTTAACTAGTCTAAGAATAAAAACACTAAGTTTAAGAAGCACGGCATTTTGTAAACGAATTTGTAAAATTTGTTGTTAATGTAAAATATTTGGACGTTCGTCACATCGGATTTTCGTTAAAGCGAGATTCGTTATAGCGAGATTTGCCTGTATTAGATTTTTTGTGCAGTTTTGTTTGTACAACATGTTGCACATATGTACTTACACACATACAAACTTGTGTGTTTAACCCAATACAAACAAACAACATGAAACAAACCCTGCAGTCAGACTGGGGCCAAATGTCTCTATGTCAACACTAAAACTCTAGTAGTAGGTACATTGTCTACAATTTCTTTTCTATTCGTCAGTATAAAAGAAAGAGAGAAAACAAATGTGGTGTATTTCTGGTGGCTTTTGCAACAACTTGTCAATATTCATATAATTGTATGTACGTAAGGTATGGAAATGTACCACTAAATGTCTGGTTGGTATGTCACAATGTTCCCATAAGAACTATGTAGTCACTATCTAGTCAATTGTTTTAGTGTTATTAGTAGATTTTCAATGACAAGCACATGCTAAATGTCTATAGCACAAAATATTGTATGGGGATTAATTAGAAAGTAGTACTGGTGACAAAGTCAAAAGCGACTCAGTACATTTTCACCATCGACATTTACTTCAGGAAAAGAAAGCTTCTTCGTGTAGAACATTCTGTACTGCGCAATTTTTTAAGCAGCTCAATATCAATCGATTGGTAATCAATTATACCAAGTTGTCAAATTTCATATATAATCTTAAACTGCACTAAATAAACAAAAGTTCGGATTCTGACAGAATGATATTTATCAAAAACGACACAGATCCCATCTTGTATACTCTCCCATTTAATGTGCAAACCATAAAATATTAGCCTTGAGAAATTGTCTTAAGGGTGTGAGTCTTTGCTAAATAATATTAAATTTGAATATGATGAGCTTTAGAAAATGATTTCCTAGAGTAGCAAATTTCTTTCCTCTTTTGTTCACCTTCCACTTCTAGAAAATACAACCTTTGGCTCATTTGACGTTTTAGTTATTTGACAGCCGCCGTGGAATTAAGTTGATATTTTGTTTGGGAGTGCTTCGTGTTAATAAAATTTCATTTTAATGCAATAAAAATTAAATAAATAATCATGTGTGCGTATGCGTATGTATTGTATGGTTTAATTTCATCGCAGCCCAACAAATTGCTCTTGGGCTTGTTATGTTGGACACGAGAAGTGTAGTAATTTTAAAACTGGGTTTCCTTTTTTTAATTTTATAAGGTACAATATAAGTTTTTTATATTAAATACTATATGCATACATATGTACATACTTATATCTATATGTATGAAAAGCTAAGTAGTCTCTGTGATTGTGCTTTGATTTGCTTTGCTTGTTCACGTCAACAATAATTGTGACAGCTTTTGTCTGTAGAAAAATCCGAATTATGGTTCTTGTTTATTTTAATCAGAAATAACTTCTTAATCAGGTTTAAGTTCAGTAATTTTAATTCTTATTGAAGCAAATAGTTTTATTAATTAATGTGAGTTTCTAAAGCAGAGAAGAAAAATTAAACTAGACTTTATTAGCTGGGGGAAATACCGATATTTTTCTGTGCAGCCACGCACTTCAGCAGCACCCTTGTCTATCTACTGGGGTAGAGATTGTTATTGTTTGGTTAAGCAGGTTAATATCAAATCTATTGGTAATGATATCCATACTTTCAAATTCCATATAAAATATTGAACTGAACAAAACACAAACAAAAGTTCGGAATTTGACCGAGTGATAATTGTCTTTGCTCCGAAGAGTGGGTGGGTGTCAGTCGGTGGAGATGACTATATTAAAGAATTCGGAATCAAATTGTTCTTTCGGCCTTCAAACAGACGTATCTGCAACAACGAACTGTCTGAGGCCGTTATAAGGTCTCTTATAGATATATTAAAAAAAATTAACTAAAACTTAGGAAAAATTCCCAAATTTAAGTTCAAAAAGTTGTCGTAATTTTAGTTTAACATTTTACTTGACACGAGTGAAAAATTCACTATAAGTAATTATATTTTTGTGTTTAAGTAAAATTTTACGAAAAGGAAGTACAATTTTTTATAAAATGCAGAGCTTAGAGAAAAAATCTTTTTCGTCTTAGATCTCAATTTTAGTAAATTTTCCAAAGTTTTTTCTTAGCCCATGATTGGTAATATATACAAGTGATTTTAAATTGATTTTCCATTAACTTAAACCACAAAAATTTGAAAAGTTTATCAAATTATTTTTACGAAAAGTGATTTTCAGAATAGGCTTGATAATATTAATACATAAATATATATATATATATATATATATATATATATATATATATATATATATATATATATATATATATATATATATAAATTAGGGAGGGTAGATTTTTTTTGCGAAAATCGTATAGCAAAAATGTAATCTACACAAAATTCTGAGAAAATTCTCCGAAAATCCCAGGTTTGTAAAATCAAACCCTATACCGCACCTCTCGACATAAAAATGTATTTCCTCTTCTTTAGAAAAACAATTTTTTTTAAATTACAATTTTCTCAAATAGAAAAATGTATGTACTAAAATAAATGCTACTAAATTCGAATTATTATTCTTATTCTTCCTCCCACGTACGTACTCCATGCTTTTAATTTTTTTTCGTGAGTCAATGTCTTTAAATAAGGCAGGCAGTAGCCAAACAAGAAGCAGATCAGGAGAGGAAGTAAATTTTCAGGTCGGGAGGTAACGTACAGGGTTTGATTTCAGACTCATGGTTTCTTTGCAAATTTTATTAGAATTATTTGATTTCGTTTTTATTATACGATTTTTTATTTTTTTTTTCATTAAACAATTTCTTTAAATTTCTGTAATACATATTTGTACAAACATATCTCTTTTTTGTATATTTGCAGCGTACGTATAGATGCATTAAAGTGAAAAGTGAAATTTCGTTACAAAGGAGCTAAAAGGTTAATATAAAAGTTCAATAATTTCAAAAGTGCAGATTACGTACGCCGTACGCATTATCAACACCATCTGTTATCAAATTATGTTCACCACTATTGCCTGTCATTTGATTTAGTTTCTTATTTTCATTAAATGGTGGCAGTCAGTCTTAAAAAGTAACGCGTATTCAAAAAAAAAAAAAAAAAAAAAAAAAATTAGCATTCAAAAGTTGATCGTTTAAAAAAGTGTTTAATTATATAGAGAAATATGCAAAGCTTTTGTGTATATAATTGCTTTATCCGATATTTTAAAATTAATAGAGAAAAATGTGTGTAAGTTCATAATGCTCTTAAATTCATAATCCTTTTTACCAGTCCTATTTGTTGCAATCAGTGGTGTGTGTTTTTTTTTTCGATTACATATTTTTTAATAGGAACATTTCCAATCAATTACGATAAACTGTAGGTTAGTGTTTCAATTAAAAAAAAAGAAGTGATAAATGTAAGAGTGTAAAAAAGCATCAAATAAAATCAAATGGAAAAAATTCCAAATTGCCGTACAAAATGTGGAATAATTTGGTGAGTGATTTTTAATTTATTTACAATATAAAGAAATTATTTCAAATTACATATTCGACCTTATACATATACACATTACAATATCTGTAACTCGTTTCTGTATTTCTCGCATCGTAAAATTTCTCACATGAAGTGTGAAACACAAAATTCTATCGTTTCTCGATTTGTGAGAAAAAAGTGTTTCTGTATTTGAAAGCGAAAACAGACAACACTGAATCTGGAATATTTCCAGTAATTAAGTGTCAAATGAAAACAAAATGTCACAAAAATACTATTTAATAACAAAAAAATTAAATAATTTACAAGAAAATTAAAATAATATAATGAAAATGAATATAAACCCAATAAGCACTAAAAAATTAAAAATCAAGCACTTGAAATTTAACTGGAAACAAAGTTGAATTCAATAATTTTTTCAAGTAATATTCAAGTTTGAAAATATTTTGAAATAAAAAATCAAATAACATACATATATGTTCAAACCTTGTCAAATAAATAATTTATTTATTAATAAAATTAAAATTGTGGTGAAAAACATCGAAGATAAATAAAAAAGGGAATTTTAAAAAAAACAAAAGCTGATTAAAAACGTGAAATCAATTGTAAGAAAACTTGTCGATTGCATTTTCCTTTATATTTTAAAAGCATTTTTTTGAAGCTTGAAATACACTTGAATTCAATTGTAATACAAGGTTGAATTACAGTATAATTCAAGGCTTGAATTCAACTGTAATACAATTGAATTGTTCGAATTGAATTCAAGTTCCCTTTTCACTGGAGAATGCTATTGAAATAAAGTGTAAATCAAGGATGATTCAACCCTTGACAATTGAATATGTGACTTGAATAACAATTGTTTTACACTTGATTTCAAGCAAAATTGCTTATTGGGAAGTGAATGTAAAATGCTTGAAATAAGTTTTTTCTATCAATTGTCTCTACATAAGAATAAAGTACAAAATAAATTATAAATAAACATTATGATATCGACTCGTTAATAATTATTTTTTAGTTCAACAATTCTTTGCATATCTTTTCGACTAAATTATTTTTCATATACTTACACACAAATTCAAAAATTCATATGTTTTTGTGCACATTTGGTTGTTCTCGCACCAATTAAAATCCTTCCAATAATTGCTGGAAATTTATTCAAATGACAGATAGTTCTCGCAAAGTAAATATACAATTTACAATTTACACTGTTTTTGTTACACGTTTCCCTCGTTTCATGCGGGAAATTTTACGATACGAGAAATACAGAAACGAGCTACTGATAATTCCTTTAAGTAAAAGTCCTCGATTGCTATAATGGAGAGATACAAATGTACCAAAAACCTTGTACATGCTTTCTTTACCATAAAGAGAATCTAATTTTACAGAACTTACTTACATTTGTTTGCATTATTTGCTATAATTGCATTTTCGATGTAGTGCAGACACACTTGTGGTTATGACCTCTGCTAAATGAGTGTTGCCAAGTCTATATTTAATGGTAGTTTATTACCCACGACACCACTAACTACGAAAATTTATTTATTTCTTCTACCTAGTCTTTGCTCCACTCAAAAATGTGATATAACGATTATATCGTTTTTTTATTGCACAGAAAAAAATATTTAGAACGTATTTTCAAACAAACGTTTTTTTTAATAAAATTTGGTTTCAGTAAATATTTTTCTACTGTTTCAGTAAATTGTTTGTTTCAACTTTATTTTATGCTAAAAATATGCAAAGAGTGAAAAATATCCTAATTCATGCAATTAAAAAAAAAAGATTGCTTATGGAAGGTTTCTGTTCATATATGGAAGTAATTTGTTTGGTTTTGTTTTTTTAATTTTAGTAATTTTTTTTTTTTTTGAATGAAACAATTTCTTAAATGTTACAACTTCTGTTTAGGACCTAAATTGAATAAATTAATATTTCTGAATTTTTCATTAATAAAAACCAGGGACTGAAACGGTTCAGGTTCTTTGATAGAAAAACAGCGTACAAGTTAATGCAGCTTTTACTAATAAAACACGTAGTTTTTTTTTTTTAACTTTGAACCCGAACCCTGAACCGAACCCGAACTTGAATCTTTAATTTTGATTAACCCGAACCCGAATCTGAACCCATTTTTTCATGGTTTCAGTCCCTGATAAAAACGTATGTTAAATTTTTGTCAATAAATAAATGTACATATCGTCACCTAAAATCCAAAAGGCCGTAACAACCAAAAAAATTCAAAATGGACTTTTTGATTGATTATGATGTGATTAACCAAAGTACATATTTTCTTAAAATTGTACTCACATATGTTCAAAAATACCGATTTTATTCATTATTCAATTTGGCACCTAACATATAAATAGTCTTAAACTTATAAAGTTTTTTGCTTCTCCTGTAAAATAGTAAAAAGTGTACTTACGGCCTTTTGGATTTTAGGTGACGATATATGCTTTTTATAAAGGTCTAAAATATTTTTTGTAAAAATAAGGACCTTTATACTTTTTTTTTCTAACAACTTCTAATTTTTTTGAAATGAGTTTCCAAACTAACTTAATATGTTGACAAACATTGACTTGCAAAAGAATTATTTTCTTACAGCGCCACTTACGTCGTTTTATCTGAACATATTTGAAATTTATATTTTGATATTTGTTTGGTTAATAAGAGATCATAATCACTTGTGTGTTCGTTTTTTATCTTTTCTAGTCATAACTGTGCTCTATACGCTGTTTATCCTTATTTTAAGTCTTATGTTATTTATATCCCGCAAAAATTTAAAATTTTAAAATATTTTGTTTCTGACAAAAATAACTTAAATCGTCTTGGGGGTTGCGTGGACATTATTTTCTTCAGCCACAATCACTTACATATGTACATCGACATAACTTGTTCTTTCAGAACACAACTTCAATGTTTATCTTCACTTTGAAGAATTGATTTGTAATCACACGATATTAGAAAACTAACTGCGATAATACAAATATTTTGTCAGATTTTATCTTTAATTGTTATACTATATAGATTCTGAAATATCAGCATCATTATTAATTTTGTAAGTCGTACGATTTCAAATCGATTTGGTTTACAGTGGCGCTCAGTACATAAAAAGGACTGATTTTTAAACATGCACCACATGGCTGGAAGAAACAGTACCAAAGCCTGTATTTAGCACTTCAGAACGACTACAAAACAAACGAGAAAACTACATTAAACTTTTTATTTTTAATATATTTTTATATAATTCTCTCTACAAAAGGGAGAAAAAAAGTGGCAGTTTGCCACTTTAGTCGGTCAAACGGTCACGCTGAAAGCCGTTCGTTAAATTGACCAAATGAACCTAGAAAAAAAATAATTAACAGAGAGTTTCCAAGGGGAGGGATTCTTCCTCTGCCTATGAAAGCTCAAAAGTTTAATTTTTATGATATTAGCTCATAAATAGATTTTATTTACCTAATTTTTGCAAATAATATTTTTGTCACCGCCCACAAAACGAGGCGGGGATGAAAATGGCATTTTACGGTCTCCTGGGTCCAAGTTTAGGTTTTTGAACTTTCACCGACGTTAAAAGTTGCATTTGATAAGCAAAAGAATGGGAAAACTTAAAAAGAAATTTAATTTTTCCTCTGATGGCAACTTTTTCCCCTTTGGTACGATTTTTCTTATTTTCAAGTTTGAACAGCCTAGGACTATAACGGCCCTTACCGTAAGATACAATTAAAAGCTAAGAGGAAATTTAAGGGCAAGTTTTGTATGAAGAACTTGGAGTTAAAGTTCTTGTTAAGTCTTACATTGGCGTTATTCGCTGTTTGATAAAAATTATCTTGCGTCATTGTAAATGCAAAATATCGTAGCTTTTCTTTGAAATCCAACAACAAAATATGCACACAATCCAAAGAAAAGCTACAATATTTTGCATTTGCACTTACCCAAGACCATTTGCATGAAACATCGAATAAAATCATTTTGCACGCAAAGAAAAGATATGGTTGTAGTATGGTTGAGAAAACAATATTATGTTCCCTGAAACAAATGTCGTTACAAACTAGTTATTGTTATTTTAAACATTAATTTCGTTACGATAAACATAGTAATGTTTGAATTTAATAATTACATTATTATATTCATAGAAAGTGCGATATGGTTAGAGCTTAACAATATAGTTTTGTTAAAAATGTATGACTACAATATAATTTGTATTATTGTGTAAAAATAATATGATGTAAATAGCAATATAATGTTATCCAAAACCATACTATGTTAAGTTTTTAAAAAAATCTTTTTCAGAAACATCTGTGAGTTCAGTGTTTCGTTTGTAAGCTATTGCACTACCAATGCGCGTGGTGTTAAATAAATAAAAAAAAAGTATAAACGAAAGGGTAGATAAATAAAAATATATCACATATGTAGATATGTATATCTTCTTATATGTACGTGTCTGTATTTTGTGTATAGACACATGTAAGTATACATTTCTAAATATACATTTTATTTCAACAATATTAATCTATTTTCTATTTAACGCACAAAAAATTTACCAATAAATATATGATTAAAAAACAAAATATTATTATTATATAAAATAATACTATGGTCGTATTTAACAATATTATTATAAAATTAGAACATGGTGTGGTAAGTCTCAATTATATTTTAGTCACATCCAACAATAGTGTTGTCATATTTACAATACTCAGATTAGGTATAACAAAGTTAATTGTTATTGTAGATAATATTATTGTTAACTCAGAAAATAATATTATTTAAACTTTGCTTTTCTATTGACAATAAAATGTTTTGATTGCAACCATATAATTCAATCATAGTATGTTACTGTTTGATTAGGGTTACCTCAACCATATTTTTTCTTTGCGTGTGAAAAGGGACGTAAAAGGGAAGTTTTATTGATTTAGGGCCACTCAAAGTAATAGCCAGCTCTTTGGCTCAAATACTCCTCTGTGCGTTTTTTATTTATGAAAAATTTCTAACCACTGTTAATTAAACAAGCGTTACTTGAATTATTGACAGAAAATACCTTAATAAAATCCCCACACTTGGGGCCAAATTCCCACTACTGGCAGCCCTGGTAACAATTCAAAAAAGTCCTACATGTTCAAATAATCCAAGCATGTAACTTAAAAAAACAAGCACAATGGTATTTTAAATTATTCGAGAAGACTGTGTCGTCAGAGATTTCTTCAAACACATATTTATAATTTTGAGTTGTGACTGTTTATGATTTAGTGTGCGAAAAATTTTTTTTTTTGTATCATGCAATATTTTAATTTACGGGCCTGTTCCACGATGTCACCAGAAATAGTTCGATCGAATACTTATATTGAAAAGAACAGCAAATTTTCTAATGTTATTGTTGTTTGCAATACAAGTTGTCGATCGAACGGTTTCTGGTGACATCGTGGAACAGGCCCGTAAATTAAAATATTGCATGATACAAAAAAAAAAATTTTTCGCACACTAAATCATAAACATATATTATATTGTCTTATTTGCCAGCACAGTTCCTTTGAGACATTATACGAGGAATACAAGAAGTGACTGTGTGTGCATGAGTGTAAATATAAACTTTCTCTAAACTTTTCTGTTTTCAAGATGCAGGATGCATTTAAACTAAGAGAGTGTGTAGTAGTTAGTAAGTACACTGGCACAAATGATGATGAGTTTTGTGCAACTTCTGTTTGAGTTGTACGTTTCTTTTCTGTTCTTACTTTACATTTTCATGCCTCTACCTCAAAACCAAATGACAATTTACTTAAGCCAACCTGTGTATACATAAAGAAAATGTGCTCAAAATGCAATTTTATGCTGTTTAACTTTCCCATTTGCTTGTTTTGCGTTATTATACCCTTTACCAACAAAAATGGTAAAAGGGTATATATAGGTTTGTCATTCCGTTTGTAATTTCTATAATATCAATAAGCGACACATAAAATATATATATTCTGGATCCTTATGCATAGGGAAGACGAATAAGCGATGTCCGTCTGTCCGTCTGTCCGTCTGTCCGTCTGTCCGTCTGTCCGTCTGTCCGTCTGTCCGTCTGTCCGTCTGTCCGTCTGTCTGTACGTGAAATCGGTTTTCCGAAGCTCTCAGAAGAGCTAGAGACTTCGTTCTTGGACTGGTGTGTCAGAAATTTTCCAAAATAGATTGGTATTGAAATTCAGCAAAATCGGGCAGACGATTGCAGAGCTGGAAAACTGAAACTTGATTTTGCCATATAAAACTAACTAGATAACACAATTTTTTAAATTTTTTTGTTAAATAAACTTATTTTGCACTTCAGTACGACTAAAATTGGAATTTTAAATTAAAAAAATATAAAAAAATTAAAAAGACGTTTCCAGGGTTGGAAAACTTTAACTTTTTGTGTTATGTAAAATTAACTATGTCTAAAACTATATTAGTATTTTCTCGAGAACCGTAAGAGCTACAGACCTGAAATTTGGACACAGTGTGTAGACCCTTGGCCGCTACAACAACAAATACATGACAATTAGAAATTAAAGGGTGTTCCAAAACTAGCAACGAAAAATGTTAAAATCCAATGTAATATACATACAATTGTATGTATGTATGTATATACACTTGAAATTTATAAGGTTAGTGTATTTTTATACAGACTACAAAAATTAACACTAAAATTAAAAAAAAATTAACTTAAAGGGTGTACCATCAGTTAATGCAATTTTGACAACTTGCTGTATCTTGGAAACCGTAAGAGCAAAACTCTTGAAATTTTCAAAAACGGTAAAACTAAAAAAACTAAAAATTATAAAATCGCCAAACCGAAAAAAATCGCCAAAAACAAAAAAAAATCGCCAAAACGAAAAAAAGCACCAAATTAAAAAAAAATTCTAAAGCTAAAATAAATCGCATAAAACGGAAGAATTGCTAAAATGAAAAAAAAAATCGCCAAAATGAAAGAAAATCGCCAAAACGAAAAAAAACCTTAAAAACAGACAAAAATCGCCAAAATAAAAAAAAATCGCCAAAATGAAAGAAAGTCGCCAAAATGAAAAAAAATCGCCAAAATGAAAAAAAATCGCCAAAACGAAAAAAACCCAAAAAAACAGAAAAAAATCGCCAAAATTAAAAAAAAAACCAAAACAGGAAAAAGTCGCCAAAAACAAAAAAAAAAAATTCCAAAAGGAAAAAAAATCGCCAAAATGAAAAAAATCGCCAAAACGAAAAAAACCTTAAAAACAGACAAAAATCGCCAAAATAAAAAAAAATCGCCAAAATGAAAGAAAGTCGCCAAAATGAAAAAAAATCGCCAAAATGAAAAAAATCGCCAGACGAAAAATCGCTAAAATGAAAAAAATCGCCTAAATAAAAATAAACCCAAAAATAAAAAAAAAATCGCCAAAATGAAAAAAAAACGTCAAAATGGGAAAAATCTGCAAAATGAAGAAAAGCCCAAAAACAGAAAAATATCGCCAAAATTAAAAAAACCTTCAAAAACAGAAAAAAATCGCCAAAACGAGAAAAAAGCGACAAAACTGAAAAAACCCAAAACAGGAAAAAATCGCCAAAAACAAAAAAATTGCCAAAACGAAAAAAAAATCGCCAAAATGAAAAAAATCGCCAAAACGAAAAAAACCTAAAAAAACAGACAAAAATCGCCAAAATGAAAAAAAAATCGCCAAAATGAAAAAAACAAAAAAAATAAAAAAATCGCCTAAATAAAAATAAACCCAAATATAAAAAAAAATCGCCAATATGAAAAAAAATCGCCAAAATGAAAAAAAAATTGCCAAAATGAAAAAAATCGCCAAAATGAAAAAACCCCAAAACGAAAAAAACCCCAAAAAAATCGCCAAAATGGAGAAAAATCGCCAAAATCAAAATAAACCCAAAAACAAAAAAAATCGCCAAAATGGAAAAAAATCGTCAAAATGGGAAAAATCTCCAAAATGAAGAAATTTATTATTTTTTTACAAAACAAATATGTATGTATGTGTCTGTATACTATATATATGTACGTACGTTGGTAAAGGGTATATAAGATTCGGAACAGCCGAATATAGCACTCTTACTTGTTTTGTAGTGTACTTGTGGTGTTTTTTTTTTCTTCTTTTCTTTTCTTTCTTAGCTAGTGTTTGTGTTAAGCATAAAGTTTTTAATCATGATGATGCTATGTATATATGACAAGCAACATAGATATACATACATATGTATGTACATATGTACATTCTGCCTTGTTGTTGTTGCTGTTGTTGTGATAAATAAGAAAACATAAATGTTGTCAAAATTATGTACATCCTTTAAACAGCAGTTCCGTAGCGTGGTAGATTATGAAAATTAACCAGAAGTTAATCTTCATTTTATTTACTATTTATAATATAAAATGGTATGCAAAATTATTAGTCCGACGATGTATTTTCAACTTATAAATAATTTCTTTTTCTTTTTACGGCTGTTAGGGCGTTTATTAATTTAGTTTAGTAGTTAAGTGCTTGCTGTCTTCGGCATTAAATCATCAAAAAGTTTTGTTATGCGATAAAAATATTTATGTGTGGAATATAAATTTGTTGTTTACATTATCAGCATTGGCGTAGCTAGAATTTGTTTTTGATGGTGAGGGGTAGGGGGCAATATTGTTTCACAACAGATAATTACAGGCAATTTTTAGTAATTTTTTTTAGGGGGGGTGGGGTTGCTCAGCAATTCTAAAGGACGACAAAGCTCCCTTCCCTAATGGCCTTTCTACGCCTATGATTACCAGTTAATTTATTCTCAACTTCTAACAACTATAAATATTTAAACATGTTTATTAATATCGCTCATAATAAAACATGCTTGAAAAAAAGTTTGATAAGTTTATTTAAAAGTGCTGTAATTGCCATGAGTATTACTTTTCGTGCAGAAGACTTAGTGAGTAAATATCACTTAACGAGATTCAGCTTTAAAGGCATTATATTAATTTTGTACTAAGTGTCCCAATACATCACCTGAGTGCCCCTCTAATGTCAAGTTTGAGGGTGGCGTTGGCTGAAGTAGTTAGCACGTTGACTACAAAACCGCAGGTCCTGGGTTCGACCTCGGTATCCAACAGTCACTAAATAACAGCAACACGCTTGTTTCTGATGTGTATTAGTAACCCTTTGTATCAGTTGTTGCAGGAAAGTTCAAGTGATGAAGGCATAGTCACTGGTCACTGAACTATACCGACTTCAGCAATTACTAATCCTAATGTAACATCAGAGGGCCCTGCTTCGTTGTGTAGCAGAATCATTGGCTAAGTAAAATAACCTTGTTACACCCAGAGGTCGAGCATTGTTCAAAACTATTTCAAAAATGGGCTTGGATGTCATTTCGAGTGGGGAGCCCACTTATTGGCCTACTGACATACTAAAAATTCCGGACGTTATAGATTTTGGCGTCATAAAAAATATCTCTAGGGATTTAATTCAAGTTCAAGCTTCTCTTGAACTCTCGTCCGATCACTCCCCGACGATCATCACAATTTGTAGCCCATTAAGAAGTAACTTACCTGACCCATATGTGAAGATGATCAATCGTGTAAATTGGCTGGGGTTCAAAAAATATCTCAGCAGTCATTGTACGGAAAACATTACGCTTAGAACACCCGATGATATTGAATCGAACATTGCCAATCTCAGCGAGAATATTAAACAGGCTGTTGAACATGCCACTATCTCCCATCCGCAGATTGGGTTTAATAAAATTTATTCTACAGACATTGAACGTCTCGTACGTGAAAAAAGAAGGGCTAGAAGGGAATGGCAACAGCACAGATCACCACAAAATAAAATCAGATTTAAAGAGTGCACTAAACGACTCCAAGAGTTGCTTGCATCTGAAAAAATTGCATCTCTTAAAAATTATCTGGAGGGTCTTGATGTTACACCGGCGTCTAATTACTCCTTGTGGCGCGCTGCCAGAAAGCTTAAAACACCCGTTGAGTATAAGCCACCTCTACGCACATCTACCGGAGGTTGGGCAAGAAGCGATACTGAAAAAGGTAAAATATTTGCTGAGCACTTAAAATCCGTTTTTACGCCAAATATATGTGCTGGTGTTGCTGATTTGCCGAATATAGTCGCTCTACCCCCTCAACACATAAAGTTTAAGACGCGTGATTTACAAAAATTAATTGCCGAACTCAACCCGAAGAAAGCTCCGGGTATTGATGGAATTAGTAAGCAGATGCTGATGAACTTGCCTCGTATTGCAATGAGAATCCTGTTATTCATATTTAATGCTATTTTACGACTGGAGTATTATCCACACAACTGGAAACTTGCCAAGGTTAAAATGATTCCAAAGCTGGGCAAAGATATAACAAAGGCTGAGTCATATAGGCCAATAAGTCTACTATCTACAATGTCAAAGCTTTTCGAAAAACTGCTCAAAACAAAATTGTCCCCAATTCTAATTAGTAGTGGGTGCATACCAGACCATCAATTTGGTTTTAGAAGTCAGCATAGCACCATTGAGCAAACTCACAGATTAGTTCAATTTATAAGAAGAACTTTTGAGGGAAAAAAGTATTGTTCTGCGCTGTTTATTGACGTTTCCCAGGCATTTGATAAAGTGTGGCATGAAGGCCTTATTTTAAAATTGAAGACTTACTTACCAATAAACATTTTAAATCTTTTGGAAAGTTACATTATTTCCCGTAAGTTCACTGTTGCGGAAGGAGACTTTACAAGTAGGCCTGAAACAATTTCATTTGGTGTGCCACAGGCGAGTATACTGGGACCAGTTTTATATTTAATTTATACTTGTGATATGCCTGTGAGCAGTAGTATCCATACTTCCACATTTGCCGACGATACAGCCTGCCTTAGTATGCATGAAAACCCTGATGAGGCATCCCGCAAACTCCAGGAACACATTAGCCAGATGGAGCTTTGGTTAAACTTATGGAGAATCAAGGTAAATGAACAAAAGTGTGTTCAAGTAACATTTACTTTACGAAGAGATACTTGTTCCCCCATTCGGATTAACAATCAAGTTGTTTCTCAACATTCACATGTGAAATATCTTGGTATACACCTTGATCGACGACTTACATGGAAACTTAAACTAACTCAGGTACATTGGCTGATTGGTCGAAATTCAACACTTAGCCTAGACTGTAAACTTTTAATATACAAGTCGCTTTTAAAGCCAATATGGTGCTACGGAATTCAACTATGGGGCACTGCTTCAGCTTCAAATGTAGAGAAAATTCAACGCAGGCAAAATAAAATTTTACGCATGATAACATCGGCTCCATGGTACATCAAAAATTCAAATATACATCGTGATTTGAATATGCCACTAGTGACTGAAGAAATTGCAAAATACGCTGTCAAATATTTAACAAAACTCGAGTCACATCCTAATCCGCTTGCCCGTAATATTTTGAACTTTACTGGACACATCCGCCTAAAAAAGAGGGACACAATGGCTCTTATTCACAGCACTCCAGATGGGACTTCTTGAAAATACTTTTATTTTTTTTTTCCTTTTGATTATCACTACTTACATATGTATTATATATAACTACTACTAAGCTTATGTCCGACATTGGGCGGGCCTAATTATATTTTTTAGATTTAAGATTTGAATACTTATTGTTAGTTCATATATGAAGATACAATAAATAAAAATTCATGCAAAAAAAAAAAAAAAAAAAAAAAATGCTGCAGAAACGCTGCAACACTGCATTATTAAAAAAAAACATGCATAAAGCAGAGTCGTAAGAGAATGAAGCTTTCCTCTGTCTCTTCCTTCACCACCTGTCTTCTCTATCACCGTCCTTTTCCTAAAGAAGGTAACACTTAGTAATAGTAGTAGGCACTCATTGCCTGAGTGTTACTATTCTTTATTAAAAAAAAAAGTTGGCCAAAAAAAAAAAGAAAAGTTCAAAGGTTTCGATTTACACACAGTTTAATAAGAAGTTAGTTTGTAAAATTAATAAACATGGACGAAAACCTTGTGCCTTGCTGGCGTATTAACTAGACTCTGTTAGTCATAATTTACACTCAGCAAGTCTTGTTGCTAAGCTGATTAGTTTTTTAGGAAAGAGAGACGAGGGGAAAATAAACTTTCATGTTCCCTTCGTCTCTCCTACAAACTAATCAGCCTAGCAATAATAATAGCTTAGTGTAAATTAGGACTTAATCTATGCCAAAGGCCGGCAATCGATTCAAGACCTCGAAGGTGCAATTCGTGAAGTAATCGAGGATGAATTAGTGAGGAAACATTTCATGAGAAATGACATACCCCCCTTTTTACAATTAATCAAACATATCAATATGAAACCGCCTCACTGAAGTCTATTTAGTATGCACAATAACATTGGTTTCATAAATTTGCACATCATCCAGTTTCATTTTTTTTTAAAGAAGTTACATAATGAATGTCTATTACTATAACTAGGTGTTAATTTCTTTTAGAAAAGGGATAGTAATAGAGAATACAGGTGAGAAATTAAGAGCTACAGGAAAGCTTCATTCTTTTACAACTCTGCATTTTGTACGCTTTAAATTAGGCGGTGTGCTGCAGCGCCTCTGGTGTCAATTAGTCGTATTAAATCGTCGAAGCTGTTTTTAGTAGCCACTTTATTTATTATTTTACTTCGCCGACGATTCTGCTATACAATACCGACAAAGGAAAAAGCTTTTCTGATGTTACATTAGGATTAGTATCCGCTGGAGACGGTGTGGTTGAGTGACCAGTGTCTCTGCCTTCATCACTTGAAATTTCCTACAATAACTGATAGAAAGGGAATGCATATAAGACAATGCGTGTTGTCATTTAATGACTTTGTCGCTGAGCGAGCTCGAACTCTGAACCTTCGATTTTGTACTCAAGGTACTACTTCTTCAGTTTCACGCTCAAAGCTAAATTTATAGCATTTTTGTAAATCTATATGAAATTCTTGGTTCTTATTTCTCTCGATTAGGTGGAACTAATTTGCATTATAAAGTATTAAAAACTAAATTTATTGTGCTTAAATAGTTTTCTACATATTGACCCTTATATACCAATTATTTTATTATTATTAAATTCCTTAAATAAATTGCCTTCCTTTCTATTCACCTTTTCAAGTATGATTGCAATGACGTTGATAATGATGATCTGAAATTGATACTTTGTAAAATGCTAAAACAGCCACGCTCACAATAAATATTTCATAAGGAATCTGTTAAATTTTAATTTAAATCACGTCTTCTTCGTTGGCTAAAAGAGGTTAAATGTAACATAAACGGAAGAACAATAAAAAATTGTCTATAATCGTAACAGCCATAAGGAATAAAATCAAAAAGAAAAGAAATGGTTACAATGTTAATGTTGCTAAAGGCGAAAAGGTAAAAAAGCACAAAATAAACAACAAAACAATAAAATAGAAAAATATTTTTCAGGTAAACTATGAAGTTGAACTTTTATTGGAGCGAGTTAATGGTGGCTCAGATATTTAATCTTTCAAATAGATTTCAACTTTTAGCTGCCATTTAAAATAAGTTTTTTTTTTGCTAAAATACCTGTTCTCATTTGTTTGCCACCCATTACCTGCTACATACAGACAATGTTAAATGACTGTGCTGGCTTTGTTGGAACTGTAAGACAGGATGGAGTCAATGTCTTTTATAACTGCCACTATATTTACATCATTGTTGTCCTTCCACTGCTTGGCCAATATTATATGAAATGGCAAGAAATGCCAATCTGCTTTTGCTGGCTTGGCTGATTTATATTATCATCACGTTTACGCTGAGATTCGTGTTAATCGCAACGTGTTGTAACGCTTAAGCCATTATGTCGTTTAGATTGCCATTTATTTCTGTCTTAATGTTACAAATATTTAAAATTTCATTAAACATACTACATATAATTTCTATAAAAGCAAAAGCAAAAGCAAACTAAAATGTCCCTTTGCCAACTAACTAAATCTAAATTTAAAACACGTTTCAATTTAAAGCAGGAAATATCTACTTTGCAATTATGCTGTTTAATGATTTAGATGATTTGGTACTGTGTTTAACTTCAGAGACGACAAGCTTGTGTTAAGAATTAATTAAGAACACAAACAAAAAAATAAAACAACAGCTTAAATTAAAATTTCTGCAAAAAGGATAATACATATCAATATTATTGAAAATTTCTTGTGAAATGTTGCTGCTCATAGAAAAAATAATGAAAGTTATGCGAATCATACATTGGCTTCACAACACGCATTGCTTTACTTTATCATACACTAGCTATGGTCGGGGCGTTGCTCGCTCGGAATTTATTTTTAACATATTGCATAATGGAAAAGAATATTATTTATATCAGCACCTAAAATCCAAGAGACCGTAAGTACACTTTTTACTTTTTTAACAGGAAAATCAAAAACCCCTATAAATGTAACACTATTATAGTTGTTAGGTGCCAAACTGAATAATGAATAAAATTGGTATTTTTAAACATACGTGAGTAAAATTTTAAGGGAAGATGTATTTTGGTTAATCACATCATAATCAATCAAAAAGTCTATTTTGATTTTTTTGGTT
Source organism: Tachina lurida (assembly GCA_944452675.1). NCBI lineage: Eukaryota > Metazoa > Arthropoda > Insecta > Diptera > Tachinidae > Tachina > Tachina lurida. The sequence goes on along the minus strand of OX101755.1, from coordinate 103,223,402 downwards.
GTCACGGCCTTTGAGATTTTAGGTGACGATATGTATAATGAATTTGTCATTGTGGGAGTGTTATTCGCGAACTTAGGCTTCCGTTATTTGTGGCAAAAACCGTCAAACTGGCCCAAAATCACGAAAACTGGAAATACTGTCTGTCCTTTTAGACGCATATCTGTCCGTGTTTTAAGCTTCATCAAAATTTGGTTGGAAAATTTTGGAGAGGAAAAAATTGCCCTCTAACACCCTCGCCGTCCTAGTTTTCAAAAACTACAGTACGAGCTCGATTTGCGCAACCGAAAAGAAATCGAGGTTGTTGCTTTTACCGAAAAGTTGCAATAATCGACCACTAAAAATTCATATAAACCAAATTATAATTTAACATAAAATATTTGATTTTTAAATATAAAAAAAGATACATGTGATTAAAAAAGTTATAAAATAATATTTTATACATGAATTCGGGCCTGACCCACGATATCGACAACATTCGACTTGTCGCACATTACCTTTGAAACAACAACAAAGTATTAAAATTTGTTTTTGTTATGAATGTAAGTGTGCGACATGTCGAACATTGTCGACATAGTGGGTTGGGCCCTTCCTATTTTATACTTGCGTATATTTGATTGTGGACTTATTAAAGCTAACCATTTTCAATTTGTTCAATATTTCTATTATTATATATAAATATATTTATATATTTGGTTTAACTGTCAAGTTGACCACCTTTTCTACAACTCCCACATTTTTATCAATGAAGTTTACTTGACAATGATCTTCAATGAATTTTTACAAAAGCTTCATCTCAAAAAGAAAAAAAAGCCAAAACAAAAACACGTAACTGTAAATAAACAAATTTTTTTTCTCAAACAAATTCTTATACTCCCGAAGAAAAAGTAAAGAGAGATAAACAAATAATGCTTTATGCTTTATACTTAATCATAATGTATTGGATGTTTTCGGCGAGTTAGAAATCTTGCCTCTCCCTTCTTCTTGATCCCAGCATTAAAAAATATAAAGCGTGCTTTGTTTGACGCAGAAAAATCTATATTATGACGTACCTATGTCATGGAAATCAGTCCATCTCTATGTTAGGTTGGGTTAGCAGGTTGCTGAGAAGAGAAATTAAGTTTAAAGATCACTTGCTTCCAAATATATATATATATATATATGATATATTTATGTTACCTGAAAGTAGGAAAAAAGTGACAGGTAGAGAGAAGAGAAGCTTAGTTCAGTTTTTCCAACTTCTAAGTTATTTTTTTTTTGTTTTTTAAAGAACCCAGTAAAAACAAGTAAGAGTGCTATATTCGGCTGTGCCGAATCTTATATACCCTTTACCAACGTACGTACATATATATATTTTTTGTAAGAAAATTTATAATTTTTTTAAAGTTTCCATCTATGGAGCTATAATTTTCATTTTTCAAATTTCATACGCCAAACTTTTCTTTCAGAAGCATAAAATATATTCAATTTATAAAGAAAAAGAAAAAAAATTTTAGACCTATTTAATTTTACATAACCCAAAAAGTGTGAGTTTTCCAACCCTGGAGTCATAATTTTGGATTTTTCTGATTATTGATACCAATCTAGATCTTTAAAAAATACATACAAAAACGAAATAAGAAAGAACCTAGTTTCATTTAATTCCTTTAATATTAAAAAATTCAGTAAAGTGCGACTTTGAATCGCGCACGAAAGGTAGGCTTTTTTGTTTTTTTGAATTTTTTTTCAGCTTAAACGATTTTTTCAGTTTTGTCGCTTTTTTCTCGTTTTGGCGATTTTTTTCTGTTTTTGGAGGTTTTTTTCATTTTGGCGATATTTTTCTGTTTTTGGGCTTTTTTTTCTTCATTTTAGAGATTTTTCCCATTTTGACGATTTTTTTTCATTTTGGCGATTTTTTTTTTGTTTTTGGGTTGATCGCCTGAATAGGCGATTTTTTTCTTTTTTTTTGTTTTTTTTTTAATTTTGGCGATTTTTTTGGGGTTTTTTTCGTTTTGGCGATTTTTTTTCATTTTGGCGATTTTTTTTCCTTTTGGTGATTTTTGTCTGTTTTTAGGTTTTTTTTTCGTTTTGGCGATTTTTTTCATTTTGGCGATTTTTTTTCATTTTGGCGATTTTCTTTCATTTAGGCGATTTTTTTTTGTTTTTATTTTTATTTAGGCGATTTTTTTGTTTTTTTTTCATTTTGGCGATTTTTTTTTTCATTTTGGCGATTTTTGTCTGTTTTTTAGGTTTTTTTTCGTTTTGGCGATTTTTTTCATTTTGGCGATTTTTTTTTTCGTTTTGGCAATTTTTTCTTTGTTTTTGGCGATTTTTTCCTGTTTTGGGTTTTTTTTTCATTTTGGCGACTTTTTTCTGTTTTTTTGGGTTTTTTTAGTTTTGGCGGTTTTTTTTTTCATCTTGGCGATTTTTTCATTTTAGCGATTTTCTTTAATTTTGGCGATTTTTTTTTTTACATTTTAGCAATTCTTCCGTTTTATGCGATTTATTTTAGCTTTAGAAATTTTTTTTTAATTTGGTGCTTTTTTTCGTTTTGGCGATTTTTTTTGTTTTTGGCGATTTTTTTCGTTTTGGCGATTTAATAATTTTTTGTTTTTTTAGTTTTACCGTTTTTGAAAATTTCAAGAGTTTTGCTCTTACGGTTTCCAAGATACAGCAAGTTGTAAAAATTGCATAGTCAAAATTGCATTAACTGATGGAACACCCTTTAATTTAAAATTTTGGAAATTTTAGTGTTAATTTTTGTAGTCTGTATAAAAAGTGTATATACATATAATTGTATGTATATTACATGGGATTTTAACATTTTTCGTTGCTCGTTTTGGAACACCCTTTAATTTCCAATTCTCATGTATTTGTTGTTGTAGCGGCCAAAGGTCTACACACTGTGTCCAAATTTCAGGTCTGTAGCTCTTACGGTTCTCGAGAAAATACTAATATAGTTTTAGACATAGTTAATTTTACATAATACAAAAAGTTAAAGTTTTCCAACCCTGGAAATGTCTTTTTAATTTTTTTCATATTTTTTTAATTTAAAATTCCAATTTTAGTCATACTGAAATGTAAAATAAATTTATTTATTAAAAAAAATAAAAATTTGTTTTCGGTAGTTACTTTTATATGGCAAAATAAAGTTTAAGTTTTCCAGCTCTGCAATGGTCTGCTCGATTTTGCTGAATTTCAATACCAATCTATTTTGGAAAATTTCTGACACACCAGTCCAAGAACGAAGTCTCTAGCTTTTCTGGGAGCTTCGGAAAACCGATTTCACGTACAGACAGACGGACAGACGGACAGACGGACAGACGGACATCGCTTATTCGTCTTCCCTATGCATAAGGATCCAGAAAATATATATTTTATGTGTCGCTTATTGATATTATAGAAATTACAAACGGAATGACAAACCTATATATACCCTTTTACCATTTTTGTTGGTAAAGGGTATAAAAATTGGAGGTCATTCTAAAGGAAGTACATTTTCATTGCTTCCAAAAAATCGATATTTTTAATTTGCCGATAGTTAGCAGAAAACCAAGTAGAAGTTTATTTTAGTCATACAAAACCTTGTAACACAGGATTCACACGAAGACTTTTATGAAGTCTATTTTTCGACGTCATTTTTGGTTTGATAGCGAACGGGGTAGAGAAGAAAGAGGGGTAGAAAAAACGACTCGATTTCTGTTTTCTATGGTTTTTTTCATATTTTTCTTTACACAAATTTGTGTTCCTGTTGTTACGTTTTATTATTAATATTCTCATATTGGTGTGTTCTTCGAAGGAAAATTTTATTAATAAAGTACCCTGTCGGAAATTCGGTTAACTTGAAACAAACTATTTCACAAATAGTACTGACTGACACTTGGATTACTTTCAATGTAATCAACTGACTATTTTAACATTGCGATGTCCTAGGCGGTAGTCAATTAGTCAATTGTCTCACTCTGCACTACTTTCAACTAACTTAAAGTTGACTTTTTTAAATCACCTGGTAGTCTGTAAATTAAAAAAATTTTTCCGGGGTTCGAACATGTATCATCACACGTTACTCAACGCGCCATCACTTGGCTAAGGTACCATCTAAAATAACAACAGCAAAATGTTAATATAAAACTGAAATGAGTTTCAAGGTAGCTGAGAATAAATTTGTTGGCTCTCATCAAATTTTATTACGTACTCAACTTAAGAATTAGTTTTGGGTTTGTTCTGGATGACATTGCAGTTAGATTTTAGTCAGTCTAAGATAATAATATTAAATTAATTATTTTTGTAGTCAAGCACACATTCTCCGACAGGGTATGTAAATGTATGTATAAGCAATAAAAATCAAAATCAATAAAAAAAAATTAGACATGTAAAAATAATCATCGTATGAACGCAAATAATTTTTGGTAGCAACTTCAAAAGGGAATCAAGAAAAATAGACGTCATAAATTTCATCGTCTAAATCCTGTGTAATTCCTATCTAGTTTTAAAAATTACTCACCAGAATTTTTAAAAAATTTATTTTTTTGAAGAAACTTTTGAACTATTTTTGGTCTAAAATTTTAAAGTTATTTGCTTAAATTTACATTAAATTACTGTTTCGCGTTTAAATTCCTATAAAAAGAAACTAATTGTTAAAATAGGTAACTATTAGCCATTTTTCCTAGACGAAAATATTATCATAGAACACAAAAAAGGAAATTTTTCTTAAAATCCCTTCCAAATCGGTGACCAGGCAGCGAAAAAGAGAATTTCTTGCAATGACAACCCTATGTAAAAATCATTAGATCGGATCGAAATTTGCACTACTTCCAGATCGCAAACTCTACATTTTCATGACTTTTTTGGAGTGTCTTTTTTTACTGGGAAGTAACACTCAGGAATTGAATGCCTACTACTATTACTAGGTGTTACCTTCTTTAGGAACGGCATAGTGATAGAAGAAGACAAGTGGTGAAGGAAGAGATATTGGAAAGCTTCATTATTTTACAACTCTGCTCTTTGTACGCTTTTTGATAATGCAGTGTTGCAACGCCATCTGGTTTCAAATGAGGCGTATTAAATGTTGAAGCTGTGCTTAGTAGCCATTTTATTGATTATTTTACTTCGCCGATGATTCTGCTAGGCAACGAAGGAGGGCGCTCTGATGTTACATTAGGATTAGTATATGCTGAAGTCGGTATAGTTCAGTGACCAGTGACTATGCCTTCATCACTAGAACTTTCCTACAACAACTGATACAAAGGGACACTAATGCACATCAGAAAAATGCATGGTTTTGTTACTTAATGACTGGTGGATACTGGGGTCAAACCCAGGATCTGAGGTTTTGTAGTCAACGTGTAAACTACTTCAGCCAACGCCACCCTCTAAGTTCTTAAAAAATACAGCCTATATGTCTGTCTGTTTTGAATTTCTTGAAAATTAGTCGTTTAGTTTCGGACTGGCAGACATTTTTCTGCTGTCCGAGTCTTGGTCCTAGTTATATTTTTAGTTGCAAGTGTATTAATGTTTTGAATTTTATAATCGAATGAATGGTTTCGGAGAGCAATTAATGCCCCATACCCTTCCCTCCCTTCCCTCTTTTGGTCATATTAATAAATATATATATTGTCTCATGTAGACGTAAATTTATCTTTATATGTTTCATTAAAATCGGTTGGATAATTTCGGGGAGGTAAAAATGCCACCCCAAAGCAAATGTATTTATATTTTTAAATTCACAAATTCGTAGTTTCGAAGAGGCCAAAAATGACCCTAATGCCTCCGTTTTGCTCCTAGTTTATTTTTTTTATATAGCCTATATGTTCGTATAGATGCAAATGTGTTTATGTTTTGAATTTTGTAAAAACCAGTTGGCTAGTTTCGAAGGGCAGATATTGCCCCCTGGTACCCTTGTGGCGCTACTTTTTCAATATTGTATAGCCTATGTGTTATTTTAGACGCAGATGGAACTATGTTTAAAATTTCATCACAAGTGGCTCAAACGTTTAGCCGATAAAGAGTAACAAGCAAATAAAATTAATTTTTATATTCTTATGAATTGAACAGGCTAATGTTCGTAACGCTTTTTAAGCCAAATTACATGTGATAATTATTAATGAACAAATAACATCATAGTTAGTTGTAAATATTCTGACAACAACACATAGAAGAACGGAACAGCCAGCCGTTTTCGAAGGCCACTAAACCTTCCTCATCAGCGTTCGTCTGTATTTTGGTCCACTGTGTGTGGTGTCAGTTGATGTAGATTTCTGCTTTATATACGAAACTTTATTGCAAATGGAATATGTGAATTGGATTGATTCGTCGTATTTCAATTTGCTCATGTGTTTTGTAATTTTTTTTTTTAATTTTTCATTCAAACAGGCGTCTGGAGGGTGGATAGACAGAGTAGAGAACGAACCACATATTCAAATTAATAGAGTTATGTTTTTCTTTTGAGTATGGAACCCTAAAGATTTAGCGTTTGCTAAAACTATATAAAATGTTCTCTTAGTATGAGAGGCGTACCGTGCCATAATCTCCAACGGAACGATAAATATCTATGCCCGTTGCTGAAATAACTTTAGAAATCATATCTAATTATAATATAAGTATAAACTTATTACATAAAATAATTAATGGGTCGATTATGGTTAGCAACAAAACTTCAGCCGCGTTGTCAGTTTTTTTATTTTTTATTATTATTTTTTTTTTTAAGGGACGTAACACTCAGGCAATTAATGCCTACTACTAGTACTAGGTGGTATCTTCTTTAGGAAAGGAATAGTGATAGAAGACTAGTGATGTAGGATGTAGGTCTAGAGGAAAAATACATTCTTTCGAAACTCTGCTTTTCGCACGTGCTTAATAATGCAAAGCTGCAGCGCCTCTTGTGTCAATGAGGCGTATTAAATTTTCAAAGCTATGTATAGTGCCAGTTGCTAGAAATAGTGCTACCGACGGAAACTAGCAAATAACAGCTGTACTTATCAGTAGCTAATTAATACTTTAATTTCATAGTTAATTATTGCCTTCTAGCAATCGAATTAAAATTACGTTGCCATCAATTAGTTTCACAAAATTTCTAACTTTAGTGTTACAAACTCTAATGCTACTATTTCTTTTTCTTTAAAAAACTATCTGCTGTTGTCTCTCCACTCTTATACCAGCTACTGTAATCATTCTATTTGGTTTATTTTTTGTTTAAATAAATCATAAATTTATTACTTCTTCCAATGACTTCTCTTTTATCACTTACATAGATATTTATTTATGGTGTAATATTTTAAAGTTTTAATTTTCCTGCTAAACATTGAAAATATTGGCAATTTTCTTTATAAATATTTTCGAATATATCAAACAAGCATTTCGTTTGAAAAAGCAATAATTATGACAGCAACCAATCATTCGTATCACATGAAAATGACAGCTGCATCATCAGCATAACTGTTAGCGAAACGATGAAAAATCGAGAAAATGAATTACACACTTTTAAGAATTCACATTTATTTATTACTTGCTATGCAGCAACCCACCATGTATCCAGCTCGTAGTACGAGTAGCACTTCTTAGCCCCATTTACATATCTATTCCTTCTATTTCATGTGCTTTTAAAGTTAACTATTTGTGTTTTTTTGAAAATGACAACGAGCATTGTTATTACAACACAAAGGAAAAATAGACTAAATATTGAAGCATCATCCATCCGTTCAATCATACATTTATGCATTCACACATTCATACTAGGGAAGTAACGAATACCAGTTTAGCGAATGCGAATGCGAAAGCGAATAATACATTTTAATTTTTGCGAAAGCAAATGCGAATGCGAAAGCGAATGCAAATATTACAATATATAAGAGTAAGTATGGATAATAATTAATAATAAGTTTACAATATGTTAAGCAATCAACCCATTCCTGCTTTGGCCCTAAAGCCGGGTACTCTGTTCAACATTTCCTGTGAAGTGCTGTCAAAATACATATTAAGAAAACTTGGAATGAGTTTTTCCTGAAAAAATCTTGCAAAAATAGTTCTGGTTCTTTTGACGTTTGTTAATCGCAAACTATTTTCAAACTATTTTTCAATGCATAAGCGAATGCAAATAGCAAAAGTAAGCGAATAATTTGCGAATGCGAAAGCGAATGCGAACATTCGTTACATCCCTAATTCATACATATGCGTAACACATTAAGGGAGGGAAGTAAAAAGTTAAAGATAGGGATTTTGTACTAATAAATTTTGTTTTAGAAACAAAGAAAATGTATGAGAAAAGTCGAAAGCTTGCGAATATTTTGTCTTATAATACCATACAGCAACGGTTCTTAATGGCTCTCCCTCACACTTAGTTCTCAAACAGCGTTGCATTTGTTAACATAAAGCTTTCCGTTTTTAGGGTTCCGTACACTAAATGTGAAAAGGAATCCTATTGTTTTCGCTACCGTCTATCCATCTGCCCGTCACATACTGTTTTCTCGACAACCGTAAGAACTATGGACCTGAAATTTCGACAGAGTATGAATAACCATAGCCGCTACAACAACAAATATATGACAGTTAAAATTTAAAGGGTGCTCCAAAACGAGCAACGAAAAATTTTAAAATCCCATGTAATATACATGCAGTTATATGTATATAGACACTCGAAATTTGCAATTTTTTTTTTTTTTTTTTAAAGAGAAGTAACACTCAGGCAATTAATGCCTACTACTATTACTAGGTGTAACTTTCTTTAGGAAAGGGATAGTGAAAGAGAAGACAGCTGGTGAAGGAAGAGATAGATGAAAGCTTCATTCCTTTACAACTCTGCTTTTTGCAGTGTTGCAGCGCCTCTGATGTTAAATTAGGAGTATTCATTTTTTGAAGCTGTGTTTTGTAGCAATTTTATTGATTATTTTACTTCGCCGATGATTCTGCTACACAACGAAGGAGGATTAGGATTAGTATCTGTTGAAGTCGGTATAGTTCAGTGACCAGTGACTGTGCCTTCATCGCTTGAACTTTCCTACACCAACTGATACAAAGGGACACTAATGCACATTAGAAAAATGCGTGGTGTTAGTATTTAATGACTGTTGGATATAGGTATTGAACCCAGCACCTTCGGTTTTGTAGTCAACGTGCTAAGAAATCAAAATTAGAGGGTATTCCATCAGTTAATGTAATTTTGACAATTTGCTGTATCTTGGAAACCACCATAAGAGGCAAACTCTTGAAATTTTCAAAAACGCTAAAACTAAAAAATCCCATAATTGAAGAATCGCCAAACCGAAAAAATTGCCAAAAAAAACGCTAAAAAGCGCCAAATTAAAAAATCTCTAAAACTAAAAGAATTCACCGAAAAGCGAAAAAATCGCCAAAATAAAAAAAGCCATAATTAAAAATATCGCCAAACCGAAAAAATTGTCAAAAACAAAAAAAAAAAAAAACAACAAAACGAAAAAAGCGCCAAACTAAAAAAAAATTTATAAAACTGAAATAAATCGCCAAAAACCGAAATAACCACCAAAATGAAAAAAGCAAAGCAGAAAAAAGCGCCAAACCGAAAAAATCACCAAAAAACCGAAAAAAATCGCCAAAACGAGAAAAGCGCCAAACTAAAAAAATGTCTAAAACTGAAATAATTCGCCGAATCTTGAAAAAATCGCCAAAATGAAAGAAATTAAAACCAAAAATAAATCACCAAACCGAAAAAAAATCGCCAAACTAAAAAAAACTCTATAACTGAAATAAAACAAAACAAAAAAAAAAGCGCTAAAACTAAAAAAAAACGCTAAAAACCGAAAAAAATCCTAAAATCTCAAAAGCGATAAATTTAAGAAAAACCGCCATAACTAGAAAAATTGCCGAAAGCCGAAAGAAAGTTTACCGGGTACTTAATTTTTTTTTAAATGTCTACATCGGGTAAGATATTTGATTACATAGGCTAAAGTTGGTATAGTATTACACATGTACGGCCCTATGTATAAGCAAAAATTGGCATGAAGTTAGCATAAGTGACGAAATTTAATTAGTTGTTAACGAGTTCCTCGATACAATTTGACATTAAAAATGGTCGCATTGTCTAATTTTAACCCACCTCTAATTCCTAGCGTGATTTTTAATGTGAAGTTTCATTTCAAAACTCTTTAAGATTACGTTCAATTTTGCCACTTTTGCTAACTTCATGCCAGTTTTTGCTTATACATAAGGCCGGTAGTGTCTTCGTAAACGAGTGACAGTCGCATATCACTAAATATATTTCCATTCTTAAAAAGGATGTTAGTCATCGTTGTTGAAAGTAGAATGCAAATCATATGTTGACAGTCATCAACAATCTTTAATAACGATGATTAGCATAGCAATTTGAAGAAAGCAAAGCAAAACAATTTCGTTTTGTCTCGATGCTGACAGGTAGAATAATGGCGAATATTTTAATATCAAGGCAAAACATCAATACAAATGTTTGTCTATTTATTTAATTGAACATATAATTTTGTATTCATTGATATTAAGAAATATGTATGATATGTATGACATGATATTTAAAAATTTTCTGATATTTTTTTTCATTTTTGTTATCCGTCATAAAAAGGTTAACTGTGAGGATGCATTCGAATTTATTTCAAATGTTTCCAGCAAAAAAAAAAGAGAAACTTCCTTCTGCATATAACACATAATTCGTGCATTTTTCTATCATTATTTATTGATGAATGCTTAGATTTTCAATTGTTTCCCTATCATCATGCTGGGTGTGATAGAAGAGTGGCCATTTAAAATTTAGAAAATCTTTTGAAAAATTAAAATAAAAAGGAATCATATACATATTTATCATCGATCATAAGTTTGTAGCAAAAAATTTTAATTTACATTTTATTAGATCCAAATTATTGCAATAGAAAAATTCTTGGAATAAACATTAAGATGATGTTCGACTTTTAAAATTATATTTTTTTGTTGGTTTTCTTTTCAATTGTATTTTAGAATTTTTAATTAAAATTTTTGAATTAAGAAAGTTGATACAAACGACAAAAGACAAACATATTCATCTCCCAGCCACAATGGAACTTACGAAAGTTTTAAAGAACTGTCAAATGAACTGTCACCCTGGGGTCACTTTTAGAGCTTAATGATCAGCATACTCTGACAAATCAACATGAATGGCGGTTGAGCAAAGCTATAAAATAAGCCATCAATTCGCGCAAATTATAGACGATGTTTTGAAGCAAAGTTATATTCAGAGATGATGCCCGTTTTTTACAAATAGACATAGCTTTGTTCTGGCAGTTAAAAAATTGTCACCAAAGTTCTTTAAATGTGCCTAATTTCAGCTTTATATACGAGCGGATGGCTTAAAAAAGTTGTGAAAAGAGACGGAGACATACTCCGGACTTGTGAAATCTAAAATATAGATCATGGATCTATATATTTTGAACATGTATCATATTTGGCGGATAATTCCATTTTATTCTGAGAGCAGACCACATTAAATTTAAGTAGTCTCACTATTGTTGTTGTAAAGATGTAGGAAAATCAATAATTTCTTTAAGGGAGAGTTGTGTAATTGTGTTGTCTAGCAGGTGAGCGTAAGAGTGGGCGTGGTAAATTTTTCTCTCCTTGAAAACCATAGTTGGGGTATGAGAAACATTGAAAAATAAAAATTGGGAATCATGCGATTACCAACGAACGCCGTTTGAATTGCCACAAATATTGACAAAGGAGGGCGCTGCTTTGTACATTAACATGGACATTAATGTGTATTAGAAAATGCAAGTTGAGGGACTTTTCACTTTTATACTGAATCTTTCTAACAAACTTAATAACTTAAACAAATTTACGCAACATGTTACTTATGTTTGAATTTGTTTTTTAAGCTTCAAAAATGATTTAACTAAGTTTTTTCATTCCAAACTACTTTTATTTAATTAAATAAAACGGCTCTATTTCTCCCTTTGAAAGTTAAGTATAACTAACTGAAATTTTAGTTAATGAGGTTGCGCTTCTGAGATTTTTTTCAACTCCATTGTTTCTTCTTGTACGTTAAGGAATTAATATAGAGATTTTTATTTCGTTTGCCGTGGTAAGTGTGTAAGTTTTTGTGCAACAAAACCGTTTGGTACAGCACTTGTTTATTCATAGTATGAGCGTATGTGCATAAAAAATATAAACTTAAGACTTACTAACATATTTCACAAAGTTAGCTGGGCTCGGCGTGGTCTTATCTTAAAATTTCTTAAAATTCTAAAAAGTGGTAAAAATTCCGCAACTTTTAAGAAAGTATATTTGGAGGTACCCTGTCTTACTACAGGGCAGCTCCAAGGAGCCTCAAAGTGGGAAACTGCGGATGTCGAAGTTCTTTCGGAGCTTGTAACTTTTGTAAATATCGACCGATCTTAATAATATATTCAGCGGGACAATCAACGTTAAGAAACAAAAATAAAACATCCGAAGAGCACCATTTTAACTCTTACAGTTTTCAAGTTATTTGACTTGAATTTTTTTTTTAATTTTTGGCCCTGTCTTTTTTTTAATAGTTAGCACATAACTTCTTTTTTAACTTGGCAAAAGTCATTTGATTTTGTTGTTTTTGAAATAAAACTTCATTACAATTCATGTGAAAAAAAAGTTGTGATATCTCAAAAATTGTAGCAAGGAATAACTTTGCAATTTGGATTTTTGAAAATTATGAGAAAATTTTGTATATTTTGTGAAAAAGTATTCTTAATTTTTGTGGAATATTTTAAAAAATTATTAAGTATTTGATAAAAACTTTAATTGTTTCTGAGAGAAGAGATATTTAGAAAAACTATATCAAATTGTTTAGAGATTTTTGATGGTGAACCCTATATCCAGCATTGGTCGAAAATTAGAATTTTTTTCGAAAAATCTAATTTTTTGATGTGGTGAAAAATTGCACTTTCGTCTTGTAAATTTTTTGACTTCTTACTTTAAATAAACTTGTTGTAAGTAACTTGTAAAAAAATGTTTTCTGCATACATATAAGTGTAGGCAGAAGAGAAGATTTTCTAAAAATTTAAAATTTTTTCCAACACAAATTTTCCCAATAAAAAAAGTTTATATTGGAATACATTTTAATTTAGTTCAATAGTATATGTTTAGCTATGTAAACTGAAAAAAAAAATTATTTCCATACCTTCAATAATTTTCGTAATATTTAAAATCGAATTTTGATGATAAAATTTAATTTTCTACATTTTTTCTTTTTGCCAAAAATGTTCTAATTTTCTTTACTTCAAATATTTCTTAATTTTATGTAATCAGATTAGAAGACGTAATTATCTATTCAATGGTATATAATATGTATACATTTGCCATTATATCGTTCTTAAAATGCATAAATAAATATAAGACCCCAGGTAAAAATTTACGTGCTAATCAATCAAACCAACATTTTTATGACCTCTTGAAGGTGTTATTAAATATGTTATTTAATTAATTAATTTTAACTGGCTGAAACATATAAAAATTAATATATACACACAGTATATACATTATTCAAAATTCGAGCTTTCATAATTTTTCGAGGTCCTGGTAGTCGGTTCTGACTATTTTACGATTTCCTTATGGATGTATTTATTTATATATGTATGAGTGTGCATGAGTGTGTATGTATGTATGTAACATGTCATGACTTAAGAATTGGTCAATGGATTGGAAGTAAATTTACATCCAAGGATGTTAAGCTCACTTAAATATCGTATAATAGTGAATCGAGTCCGTTCGGTAAATTTCGAATGTATTTTTTTTTAAAGATCAAGTTCAAATCTAATTAGTTCTTATCCTCAAAAAGAGGTTGGATGCGGCCAATTTCACAAAATTTGGGTGAATCATTCGAAAAATATCGTTGACAAAAAATTTGAGGTGGCATTGGCTGAAGTAGTTAACACGTTGACTACAAAACTGAAGGTCCTGGGTTTAATCTCTGTATCCAACAGTCATTAAATAACAACACCACGCATTTTCTTGATATGCATTAGTGTCCCTTTGTATCAGTTCTGGTAGGATAGTTCAAGTGATGAAGGCATAGACAATGGTCACTGAACTGTACTGACTTCAGCAGATACTAATCCTAATGTAACATCAGAGCGCCATCCTTCGTTGTGTAGCAAAATCATCGGCGAAGTAAAATAACCAATAAATGGCTACTAAGCGCAGCTTCAAAAAATTAATACGCCTCATTTAACATCAGATGCGCTGCAACACTGTATTATTAAAAAACGTGCAAAAAAAGCACAATTGTAAAAGAATGAAGCTTTCCTCTATCTCTTCCTTCACCACCTGTCTTCTTACTTCTGTTTAAAAAAAAGATTACAATTCGAAGAATCGTTTTTTTTTCTAATACGTAACTTCAAAAGCCTTTAGATATTCACTAATTTTTGATTGACCTTAAAAGTATATCGGATGTCCAAAATAAGGCCAAAATCTGTTGTTTAATGAGTGGTTTCAGGGTGGCTTCCAAGATCAACCGACTCCCATTAGACTTGTGTCGAACACTTTCACAAGTTGATTTTTGCAACAGCCCGATGATCAAACCCATTTAAATTACATGGGATCGATCATAGGTTTGTGCCAAAAATTAACTAGTGAACGAGTTCGACCCAAGTCTAATTCCCATGTTCATCTATTTTTCTAGGAATATTTGTAACTTATGAATTTAACCTCGTTTTTCACATATACAAACATGCCTTAGAGTAAAGCAACCGAAAGAAAGAACAAAAAAAATCTACACCTGTTTTGTCTTGTTTGATGAAAGTAAACAAAATGTTTTACACTTGTTAAATTTTGCTTCAACATGGTTGCTAGTAAGTGTGTGTATGTGTGTGTCTGTTTGTGTTTCTGTATGCATATTGCAAATATTGTCCTGCTGCACGGCATACTTACATAATACAGCAAACATAAAATTTTTAATGCAGTTACATGCTCCAGCAACAATAATAATACAGCAAATTTCATTTTAACTCAAAACAATACGAGTACTCAACCTCTTCCCTGAGGCAACTGGAAGAAGCCGAAATACGAGTAAAGAAGGTAGGAAGGAAAAATAAAGTGTGAAAAACATTGAGGTGATAAAGCGACTGTTTTTGATTTGTAAACCACACATTTTGCCAGAGCGCTTTTTAAGTTTCTTGGTAAGCATTTTTAAGTTAAACTGCGCTTTATTGTTGGTTAGATACAATGGCATTTGGGTCTCGTGGTTTCACGCTCTACTTTAGAATAATTGTTCTGGGCCCCTGGTAAAAGAACAATAATAAAAAGGCAAAAAAAAGTTTTAACAATATTTAACGCTTAAGAAGGAAAAACGTTTTAACAAATTGAAATGAAATAAAAAAGTTTTTACGAAAAAATTTAATCTTGGTAGTTATTTTTTGTTTGTTTGTTGGTTTTGCTGAAATACGTCCGTCTTTGGTTTCAGTTCCTCTTTTGTATTTGTGTGTTGCTGCAATTTTCATTAACCCAGTTAAATTTTGTATTTTTTTAAGCTGGTTTGTCCAAACTTGTTAGTACAAACGGGCCATGGTTGAAGTTCGAACATGAGTGCGAACAATTGTTATTTGTTGTTTACATTATTATTTTTTCTTTACATTATTTTTGAATAACATATTTTTTCCCTTTTATTTTCAGAGGGCATACAAATACATATGTACATCTATTTCAAATAAGGTAAGTGTAATTCTTTTCTTTATCATTATGAATACTTTTTTAGTAATCTAATCATACACCAAATGTCTTAAATCTTTTGGAGTTGTGTCCAACAGCACTTTTAGAACTACAGTACAGTAGTTTGAGAGTGTTGCTTCAAAACCATTTAATTTACATTGATGTTTCTGACCGGACTTGTGTCCAACATAACAAACTAGTTCAAAAAGAGCTGTTGGACACAACTCTAATCTCTTGACTAACTTGAGCAATTCAATTTCAATTTGCCCCTCCCTGCTTAAAAATCTCCCTTTCGTGTGGCAATAATGAATTGCAAAACTGCGAGTAATTAACAAAATTGTTATTTTACCACAACAACCGACACTTACTTATCTACCTACTGACTGAACATTTCCTTTTATAAATATTTACTTCGCGTTTATTTATTTAAAAATTCTTGTATATTTATATGTACACTCTACAAAATGGGTTTATATGTATAGAGGTTTGTGATAGCGCAACAAATCACCTTACGCAGATATACAATTTAGTGATATATCTGCATTTTTAACCAATCTGCTTAAAACTGTCACCTCTTACAGGGGATTGATTGCTAACACTAGGTAAATAAATTACTGCGATATAGGAAAATAAAATAAAGATCATTATCATCATCTAGAGCATTACAACCCGAGATGGGTTTTTGCTGGCTCTAATTTTGCTATAAATATGTAGGTTACGGTCAACTGCAATGATTCTCCAGTTACTTAAATTAATAGCCAATAAAACGTTTCTAATGCCTTCACACTATCTCAGCTTGGAGTTTGATAGAGCTGATGATTAATCATGGTCGAAGCCATGTATTTAAAAAGAGTTTGATTATCGGTTTGTGTACAAAATGAGCTAGTGAATGAGTTCGTTCCAAGTATACTACATTAGAACTGGCTCCAACCCATTTAAATTGCATGAACGAGTTAGACCCAACTCTATACATGTTGAATCGATCAGATATGTTTCATCAGACATGTTTGATCATAAATATTTGATGATACATATTTAAGCATAAATGTTTGATCATCCATTTTTGATATGTAATACATATTTTATCATACATGTTTGATCATGCCCGTTTGATCAATGATGTATCTTCAAACATGTATCATCAAACATGTATTATCCAACATGTATGATCAAAAATTTCTCATAAAACATTTATGTATCTTGTACCGAGCTGCCTTGGATAGAACTCATTCCGTAGCTTATTTTTGACTCAAACCTATGATCGAATCCATTTAAATGATATGGGTTTGATCCCTGGTTGTGTCAAAAACGAACCACTAAATGAGTTCGACCCAAAACTATTACCGAATTCGTTACCTAGCTAATTTTTGACACAAATCGATGATCAAATCCATTTATATTACATAGGTTTGTGTCATGAATGAACTAGTGATCGATGTCTTATGTATAGCCAAACATGTGTGATAACAAATATGCTATCAAACGTTTGATATGAAACATTTAAGACGAATTGCCGTTTGTGAGCTAAGAAAAATTGCCTTACAGGAAATTATTTCATTTGCTCATTGTGACATGTCTGAAAGAAATTTAAAATCTCTTTGCGATCATGTGTTATATATAAAACATTTTTTCTTAAAAAAAAGATAAATTAAATTCAGGTAAAGCGGTCAGGGCAAAAAATCAGAATAAATTGGTTTGAAACTACTTTTGATTCGAACGTAAACGAATAAGTTTAAAAAGAACCTTTGAATACATATGCATGCTTTGCAATATTATGTATGATTAAACATGTGTGATCAAATATGTATGACCAAACATGTTTGACAAAATACTTATGATTAGACTTGGGTCGAACTCATTCACTTAATTCAGTTTTGCCACAAACCAATGATCTAACCCATTTAAATTACATGGGTTTGATCATTGGTTTGTGGCAAAACTGAATTAAGTGAATGAGTTCGACCCAAGTCTACTTATGATGAAACATGTCTGATAAAAAAATTTCTGCCAAATCAATTAATCTTATCAGTCAATGGTCAATATCAATCGTTCTTATCAGTCAATGGTAGGTGTTGTATACAATGTTATTATTGAGTCCAAAAAATTTTAGTAATAAGTGAATGTTGGCTATAATCTACTAAATATACTCTGAATTTGTGCAAAAACATGGTAAATTAAAAAAGCAAGTGCTTGGAATAAACAATTTTAGGAAATTACTAATTAAATTTTTTTAACGTTATTTTTTGTGGTATTTGTTTACAATGTATTTAAATTGTATTTATGTAATAAAGGGTATATAAGATGCGGTAAGACTGAATAAACCACTCTCACTTGATTTGTTTGTTTTTTGCTGTCGACTTGAAGAACTTCTATTTAAAGTGCATACTTACAATTAAAAAATACTTTATTAATGAGTTGAAATATGCAACGAGGGATAGTCCACTTGAACAACAAGTTTAGCAACTGGGAGAGATAATGAATTAAATTGTTATTAAAACAAGTGTTAAAAATTGTGTTCTTAGACTTTAATAAACTTAAAGGACTTATAAAAGAAGATCGCTAATAAGAATGTTGGTGGTTAATATACAACATAAATATTCTGTAATAAAAAATTTTATTTAAAGGAATATACTTCCATATATACATATACATATGTATATATTTATGTATGCATGTGAGGTATGTTTATCATGCAACAATACATTGTTATAAAAAATAGAGTAATAATAATGTTTATGTATGTATGTATTTATGTATGTATGTATCTTTGTTTTATGTTGCATTTTTCATTTGCTTGTTGCTGTTTGTTTTTTAATCAAGTTTTTATTATCCGATGAGTCTACAAATGTGTGATATGTAATTGTTATTGTAAAGTTTTGTACGTAAAAGCACACACAGGCGCACTAGCATTCTATATACGAAAAATAAACCGGAAAATGTGTTCATTTCCGGTGTCAGTGTCATCGTTTTATAGCATGAGCAATACTTGCATCGCCCAGCTCATGGATGCTTGTATGAAACAGTATCTAACTGTGTTGTATGTGCGTGTGTGTGTATGTATGAGTATAATGCAATAAAGGTTATAAAAATTGACTCCTATACAAAAACGTACAAAAGACTAATGCAATTTACAGACATACATACATACATACGTGCTTGCATGCTTTAGTATACACATTAATGGTTTTATGTGTTCGCTTTTTAAGCAACAAATTTTGTAAGCAGTCCCCCTACAATTGGAATTTTTTTTTATGAAAAATATATATCAGATACATATAAATAAACTGTCTACATTTTTGGAGTATACACACGTTCTCTTCCATAAAAAAATATATATCAACATTATTGTCAAAAGCAAGCAGAACAAAAAAATTTAGTTTAAATTTATTTATGTGCTTCAATAGTTGTTTTTTAATACACTTAAAGAAACCATATTAACCATAAACGTTATTAATTGACTTTAATACTTAAATAGTGATCAGTTAAGAATTTTCAGGTTTTCGAGGTATGGTCTGGACTGGGGACGAATTCACTCAATCGGTCGTTTTTTGACACAAGCCTATGGTCAAACCTATGCAATTTAAATGGGTTTTATTATATATATGTGTCAAATATACCGACTGAATGAGTTCGACCCAAGTCTGATATGGGCCGGGGAAGACGAAATGTTTTTTTTTTTGCTATTTCACACTTTTCCGTTTCTCTTTCAGTAAAATGTACTAAAAACATCTTATAACTGTGTGAACTTACCTTTGAAAGTATTATCAGTCAATGGTTATACTTATCAGCTGACTACAAATTGTGAGACATCTGGCAATCGCGTGAACACATTTCGCTACCATTGTGAAATTTTTGTCAGATGGTTAGGTTAGTTAGGTGAGGTTGGCAGGTTGCTGAGATGAGAATGCAAGTTATCAGGTTAGGTTCCTTTGTATTACCCGAGAGTAAGAAAGAGATAGTGCAAGTACAGACCAGAGAATGACAAAAGTATTGCTTTAAGTACTCTTTGAATATTGGCCGTCAAACTACTATTAATGCGTAAAGCTAAAAATATTTAATACGTATTAAATTCAAACCGAATACGTATAACTATAAATATCCAACAACTATGTTTATATGTACACATTTTTTAAATTACGCAGCATAAACAACTATAACTAAAATGTATAGACTGTGTGAGCTACAATCATACACATGAGTGTAAAAATACTCTAAGTATTAATCGGTCACACATGCATATATACAGGGCTATTTTCCTTACACATACATATATGTATATTGGGTGATTTTTAAGAGGTTTCGGATTTGATCTAAAAAAAACATAATTCAATCATCTTTAAAGATTTTATTTAAACATTGATCTGAAATGGTTCATACGCTGGGTCCAATTTCGGCATACTCTCACCAACATATCGGCCGGTATCTCACCAATAAATCCTTCAATATTGCCTTCCAGTGTATCAATCGTCACAAGGTTGTTTCTATAGACATGAGCCTTAAGACAGCTCAACAAAAAAGTATTCTAAAGGCGTTAAATTGCACGATCTAGGCGGCCAATTGACCGTCCCCAAAACGTGAAATATACTGTTAACCGAACTCGCCTCTGAATAGGGCAATTGTTTTGCGTGGTGTGTACCATGTGGCACCGTCTTGCTAAAACCACATGTCAGCCAAGTCCAGCTATTCCATTTGGGGCAAAAAAAATAGCAAACGGTCACGATCATCAACAACACTGGCGGATACCGCTGCGATATTTTCCTCTGTTCGCACTCTACGTATGCGTGTTAATATTTTAATGTTCAATAATGTAACTTTGGTTCGAAATTTAATCACAAGATTCCGAATAGCTGCCTCAGAAGGTCGCCCAAACTGACCATAACATGGAAGAAGTGCACGGATGCACTTGCTTAGCCGAGCATGAATTTTGTTAATAAGATTTAATAACAAGCGTTGTTCATTTGTAAGTCGATGCATGGTTAAATTGTAGACCAAACTAATCACTTTAAAGAGTAACATGATACATGAAAAAAGCTGAGTCGCCAAAAACAGTGTTGCCAAAAAGAAAGTTTCTAAAAAATTACAGTTTATGAAGAATATTTTCAAACAGCCACACTCACAATGATGAATAAATATCCCGAGTATCATGAGTATTTGAGTTTGGCATGGTTAAATATCCATAGCCTGAGGAGTATAAACATGCTCAGACTGAAAATTTGAGCCATAGTCAATTTGCTTGATACGCATGTGCCTTTCCATTTCTAGTTGCAGAGTATTTTATTTTTTCTCATAAACGTAGTGGAGATTTTTTTG
Organism: Tachina lurida; assembly: GCA_944452675.1. Taxonomy (NCBI): domain Eukaryota; kingdom Metazoa; phylum Arthropoda; class Insecta; order Diptera; family Tachinidae; genus Tachina; species Tachina lurida. The sequence goes on along the minus strand of OX101755.1, from coordinate 103,202,471 downwards.
CATGCTGACATTTTTTAATTTTTTTTAAAGAATTCTTATAATTTTCGTTTAGTTAACTTTGCTTAGCTTATATATTTAAGGAGATTTTTCAAAATAAAAGAACTTAGTACTTAGCTTTTAATAATACACAAAGATCTAAATATTTCTCTCAGTGTAAATAAATAAACACTTATTAAACTAACAACTAAAAAGAAATAAAAAAAATGTTTTTGTTTAAGCTTTCAATAAAACAACAAAAGCGACTACAAAATGTATAAAATAAAACGTATAAATCAAAATTTACAATGTTCTTTTAATTTCCTGTTATAAAAAAAATTTATTGTGGTTGGTTGTTTTTATTTTTGGAAATTAAGTTTACGATTTTTTTTATAAAACAACATTAAGGCGACACAAATAAAACAATCACCCTTATTCCAGTTGTAAACATCGACGTTATGTCAAATCGCCAAAAAGTTACTTATTATTTAAATAATTTCATTTTCTATTTTAACATTGGATCACTCAAGTTCTAAATGAATATTAAATGGCGCGCTTAAGATAAAGTACGTACTTATCAAGCATTTATTTTAAAAGTGATATAAGCCACTTCATAAGTCACACGTTTAAATTATTAAATTGTTAAGTATAACATTTGGAAACGGTATGGCTGACATTCAAAACGTCAGTTGCTTTATTTCTGAGCAAAGTAGCATAACGAAAAACATTGACAATGCACAACCTTTCCAGTATTAAGAACGATGCAAGCAAACAATCAGCGCATTGGTTTTAAAGCCGGTCCACATGCTCCCTTTTGCACAACGTTTTGTCTGCGCGGTCTTAAGGCGGAATAAAAACGTTCTTATTTTTATAGCGTCCACACAGCACATACATATCTGTATAATTTGCTCAGTTTTGTGTGAGATCGTCATGGAGCTCTCTTGCTTAGTTTTAATAAAACTGTACCGTCTTCGCAATGGATTTGGCTTTGGCTGAAGTAGTTTGCACGGCACGTTGACTACAAAACCGAAGGTCCTGGGTTCAATCCCTGTAACCAACAGTCATTAAATAACAACACCACGCATTTTTCTGATGTGCATTAGTGTCCCTTTGTATCAGTTGTTGTAGGAAAGTTCAAGTGATGAAGGCATAGTCACTGCTCACTGAACTATACCGACTTCAGCAGATACTAATCCTAAAGTAACATCAGAGCGCCCTCCTTCGTTGTGTAGCTGAATCATCGGCGAAGTAAAATAACCAATAAAATGGCTACTAAACACAGCTTCAAAAAATTAATACGCCTCATTTAACATCAGAGGCGCTGCAACACTGCATTATCAAAAAGCGTGCAAAGAGCAGAGTTGTAAAAGAAGGAAGCTTTCCTCTATATCTTCCTTCACCAACTATCTTCTCTAGCACTATCCCTTTCCCCAAGAAGGTAACACCTAGTAATAGTAGTAGGCATTAATTGCCTGAGTGTTACTTCTCTTAAAAAAAAAAAAAGTGCAGAGTTTTCCAGTCCACACGCAACGTTTTATATGCAACATGTTGAACTGTGCAAAACGGAGCGTCTAGACCGCCCTTTAAAGTTGATACTTATGGTTGCAGCGTTGCGCAACATTTTATCTGTGAAATATATATAAAAACTGCTTCAGAAAAGTATACATACTTTGTGTTGATACGTTTTAAAATTGAAATAAATTGTTATTCATATATTTTGGCATACACGTATCCCTCCTAATGAATTTCTCTTCGAATATAGTATGCGTACAGCTTTATATCGCTATGACAATTGTTTAATTCAAAGCTTATTTTTTTTTTAATTTTAAAATATACTTTAGTAGATTCCAAAAGTTACATTAATTTAACTGGTCATTCTGTTTGTTGTTTGCTTTTAATTAACATTTTCATTGTTTAATGGTTTTTGGAGTCAATAAATAAAACTTTTTATTGTTTCAGATTCGACTTACTAAAATATCGAGTATGAGTGTGAGCTAAATTTGAGGTTTATTTTTTTTATAAAAAAATAAACAAGCAATCATATAAATATTTGTAAAAATTTTAAATTCTTTTTATACATATTTATTTAATGCTTATCAAAATGTATACGAATTTCAAAAATGTAATCTAAAAATTAAATAGGCAATACATGCTGAATAATATTGTTTGTTGGTGTTTTTTCAAAAGATTTATGCCCTAATTCTGTTCAACGATTGTATCGCTTTGTCTATGGATGAAAAAGCTCGCAGTTGTGATTCTTTAAAACAATTATTATTTATTGTCTATGCTAGAAGGTTCGTGTATTTGCTTTATAATTTTGTTCCAAACATTATATCCAAGACATATTTTTTCATATATTTTTCAAACTATTGTATAATACTTTATAGTGCATTTACACTGTCTCGAAATCTAGTACTTTCGAGATTTCGAGCTAAATCAAGCTGCTTTTTTCCAGATTTCCCATACAAAACGGAATCTAATTTTTGAATAGATTTGTAGGAAATCTAATAAAAATCTAATGTTTTTATTTATTCTTTACTACCCTGTACAACAAAAGGTGAGTGAATTAGCTACGGTCTGCTTAAAAAAGTGTGCGAATTGGCTACAATGCAGTTGTGTGGTTGTAGTTTTTGAAACAAATCAGTTGATAGGTTTTTTTTTGGATACAAAAATCTTGATAAATGTAAAAAAAGTTGGTGTAAACGGTATAGATTTTCACAAAGATTTTAATCAAAATATGCTAGATTTTGTGCTGATGTAAATGCCCTATTAATTGAATTTTTATGTTTTAAAAACATGGCAATAATATTTATATTTTTCATTATCAAATACAACAACCATTTTCGAAGAAAATAATTTAGAGAATTCAAACACAAGATCTCAAAAGTATTTTCCTATATCTTCTTACTGAATTAGGGCATTATTTTGTTAGCCTACTGTGTTTTATAATTCTCAATAGTTTGTTGTGAGTTTATCTATAAACAATGAACTGTTACCGAAACAACAATGAAATTCAGTTAGACGTGCTTAACCAACAACAAGTTAACTTTTTTTTAAATATACAGTCAAATCCCGATAATTCGTACCCCGATAAATCGTAATTCCCGATAATTCGTAATAAACTGTCGGTCCCTTGAAAAAATCTCGTTAATTCGTAAAATTTGCATACATTTTGGTCCCCTCGCTAATTCGTACTTTTTTTTTCAAATAAAATCTTCTTTGCCTCTTATAAATCGTAATTGTTTGCTAACTACCACTTATAATTCGTAATTAAAAAAAAAAAATGGAAAGAATGATGAAATGAATTTGTCAGTTTTATTTTTATTTTATTGTTTTTTGGTTGCTATTAAAATTACTCATATTTTACGCTAAGTAAATTAATTTTCTATTTTACTTTATTTATATATTTTATTTATTTTTTATTTTATTTTTGACAATTGTTTTTTTATGTTCATTTTTTATAGTTTTAGTAAAACCCCCGTTAATTCGTATTTATTTTATTTTAACCCCGTTAAATCGAAACCCCGCTAAATCGAAAACCCCTATAATTCGTAAGAAATGCCCGGTCCCTTGCGATTACGAATTATCGGGATTTGACTGTATTTTGTTTTAATTTTTGTTCGAAAATATTTTAATTTTTTGGTTTTGATTAGGCTAAAGTTCACGAAAATTTATCACTTTCACTACGCAAACGAGCCGCTGATTTGAAATAAATACATTTAACAAGATATCATATTCTCGAATGTGATTTATTTTAGTAAAAAAGCTAAAATTGTCTAATTTGTGTTAGTCTAAAATTATTTACGTCCCTTTTCACAATGTATGATTAGGAGTTTTTCTAATTAGTCTTAAATAGTCTTAAAAAATTATGTCTTTATTATTTTAAAACTTTAAACAATTTAGCATTTCTGTGATTTTAAAGTTTCATTGTAGTGTTAAAATCTCCAATATATTGCAGGTCAGTATAGAAACACACCTGTTAAATATAATAGCTATATCCTGTATAAAATCTATTATTGTTTATATGTAAATATTTATATAAATATTTACATTTCACCAGCTTATGTTTATATGCAACACGATATGTATCCATAAATTCCCTCAAGTGTTGTAAATTCTATTAAAATACACCCGCTCCATTACTTGCCAACATGTAAAATCATGTTTTATCGCCAGAAATATTCTATGCAATAGTATTTGTGTATACGTGTGTGTAAGACCCACTACGCTTCTACAGCCGGAGTTTTATTAGTATTCCTCTTCTGCTGTGTTTATTTTTTTTAAATAACCAGCAGAAAGGTTTAACAGAAATCTGCTGAAACTATTTATATTTGTTTGCTTACAAACGTTTTTCTATAGCCTAAAATATTAACACTGCTGTTTTTGTATAAAAAATTAAATAAAACTAATAACAAACTGTGAAATAAAAAAAAACTAAAGTTGCACCTTTAAGCAACGGCCGATTGCAAGGTTTTTTTTCATAACCATATACTACAGCATATGTCTGTACTCGTACTCGTAGTTTAGGGGAATGGTATGGATTTTTTTAAGTAAAACTGACCAAAACAAAAACACCAACCAACTAATGTCATTCTTCATAATTAAAAGCTCTACTTGCTATTTTTCAATAACATCTATAAATCAACTGTATGGATATAGTCACTCGTTGTACCGAGGGAATTGCTATAAATTACAACTCCAAACAAATATACTTTAGCCGGTGCTCTTACACAACTTCATGCATGTAAGAGTATGTATCTGTATATATAATAACCCAAAATACCACACAATAGCCAAACTTCAATACAACTTGAGAATATAATACTTAAAAATAGTAAATTTTAAGCCATGGTGTAATTATACAGGTGACTGCGTAAGGATTTGTTATACAAAAATACGGCAACCATAGCTGTGTAAAGAACCGAAGAATGTCAAAAGCACAAAAATAATTGTACCAAAACAAAATCGAATTTTTTGACATTCTTCAGCTACAAAGCACATAGAGCAAAAAATTATCAGCTGAAGTAGCGCTGCCACCTAGTTATGTATATACACCTTGTTTTAAGCTTTACGTAATCTAATTTATAAAAATTTCCGAAAAATCTTAACATAAATTATAACCTGAAAAACAAAAATTATTATAAATAAAATTGAAGAAAATAATTCAAATTTTTCTTCTTCATTATTTTATATAGAGTAATACACTAGTGGGGTTTCGAGACCACGTTTAAGGTAGTATAATTTAAACTTTTATTTTTTAACAGTCAAGTAATTATATAAAAAAAAACTTATTAGAAGTGTTGAGAAAAATAAGCTCTTATATACAAAACTTAATATAAGATTATTTTCGTAAGCTTATTCCACATTTGCAATGATAAACTTATAGTAATCATGCAAATGTAATATAATCACAAGGGTTCCGTTTTGGTTTTTCTACTATTGATACGATAACCCTTTTCGATATATTTTCAATACTTTTGCTAGCTCAAGGCTTCTTGTAATATTTTTCTCAATGCATTTGGTATGTTGGGATTCTTTAGCCAATGTTCTTACACAACTTCATGCATGTAGGTAAGTGTGTATGTCAGTGTACACAATAACGAATATTTTAAATAAATAGTGTGGTATGAGTATTTAAGTTTTTCAATGTTTTGTGTTTTATATTTTTAAACCCCAAAGTTTAATGCCAGCGGGAAAATTTTTTAAATAGTTATATATTGTGCATGTGTGTAATATACATATCAACTATTCGTCCTCAAAAAGCTACAGAATAATGTCATTTACTTTCTCCCCACCTCATGCTTTTGCTGCATCTTAACCCCAGGCATATCAATGCGACTTGTTTTAACCTTTCATAATTTTTTTTATAAAAAATTAAATTTTTATAAAAAAGTAAAATATTTCCGAGTTAAATTTCATTAAATTTTTCGCAGCCTTTTGCATAAACAAAATATTTCTAGAATGAATGTCAATGAATTAACTAAGAATCCCTTGGAAGAGTCCAGTGTAACCATGTTGGATGTGTTGGAAGAAGCAAAAGTACTAGAGGAGCAGTACGTTGCAGTATATGGAGCATCTGACGATAAAAGGTGCACCTACAGTTTGGGCCCAATCAAAAGGCAAGCACTCTATTCCTGCTTGACATGTTGTCCAGATGGACGTAATAACTTTAAGAAATGTGCAGCAATATGCTTAGCTTGCTCTTATCAATGTCATGAGAATCACGACTTGATTGAATTGTACACAAAAAGAAATTTACGTTGTGACTGTCCCACAGACCGTATAAAAGGAAACCATTGCAATTTAAATTCTAGTTCTAAACAGCCTGCAAAAGCAAACGATAATAATTTGTACAATCAAAATTTCCAAGGCTTGTATTGTGTATGTCATCGTCCATACCCAGATCCAGAGCAACCGGCGACTGAATTGATGTTGCAGTGTATTATTTGTGAGGACTGGTACCATTTGCAACACTTAAATGCACTAGCTAATGCTGAAAAGCTGGCTGAAGCGTGCACGGAAATGATATGTGGCAATTGCATGGCTGAACATAGAATTTTGCATCATTATACAGGCATGACATTGAAAAAAATTAATAGTTTGGAAGATAATACTGGTGAGGATAATGAAAATAAGTCGAGCAGCGCCTTGGATAAAAGTAGTTTGCAAATAATGAATACGAATGAGGAAAATGGACCGTCCCCCAAGCGTCAAAAGTTGGAGCAAGGTTGCCGCAAGCCTAATCTAACAAGTGATTACATTAATGGACCTACTTTTTGGGGGCCAGATTGGAGGATGGCACTTTGTCAATGTTCTTCTTGTTTAAGAGTATACGAGACAGAAAAAATTGAATACCTTTTGGACCCTGAAGATTCAACTAAGAGTTACGAGGAACGAGGCATAGAGAAACAGGGAATTCATGAGTCAATATATGAACAAGGTATCCGTGCTTTAGCTTCAATCGATAGAGTCCTAGAAATTGATTTCATTACCGAATACAATCGGATGAAAGATAAGCTTAAGGATTATTTGCAAAAATTTGCAGCCAACAAAGAGGTAGTCACTGAAGAAGATATCAAGCGTTTCTTTGCTGAAATGCGCAATGAAAAAAAAGAACTTTGAAGTTGGCGTACCACTCTTGTGTCTTTAAAGTTATAACATTTTGAGTTGCTACATATACAAATTATATAAAAAATTAATACCTAAATAAAATAATATCTATGTACACAATGCAGATAATTGGACGATCATACATATAAGTAAACAGATTTTAACTCTTTATATAACGACACATATCGTTAGCTTAACATGGAAAGGAGCTAACACATTAGTTTTTAAGATCGAGATTATTGCATTTTTCGATACATTACATGTTTTTTTTTTATTTTAAGAAAGGTAACACTCAGGCAATGAATGACAAGCTTGTTGCTTGGGGTTACCTTCTTTAGGAAAGGCATAGCGATAGAGAAGACAGGTGGTGAAGGAAGAGACAGAGGAAGGCGATTTTATTTTACACATTTTTAATAATGCTTTGTTGCAGCACCTCTGGTGTCAGTGAGGTGTATTAAATTTAAATTTTGAACCTGTACTTAGTAGCCATTTTATTGATTATTTTACTTCGTCGATGATTCTACTACACAACGTCGACGAAGGAGAGCACTGTGATGTTACATTAGGATTAGTATCTGCTAAAGCCGATGTAGTTCAGTGACCAGTGTCTATGCTTTCAGCACTTGCACTTTTCTACAACAACTGATACACAGGGACACTAATGCACATCAGAAAAATACGAGGTGTGGTTATTTTTAATGACTTTAGGAACCGGACTCGTATCCTGGACCTTCGGTTTTGTAGTCAACGTGCCTTCTACTTCAGCTATGCTGCCCTGAGATATTCTTCTTTCGAAATATACAAAAAACTTGATCGAAAATAGTAGCCCTTATTATGAGTTGTTGGCTATCGACCGCCAAAAATTGAATGTCAAATTTATATTATAAGTATCGAACAGTTCAAATTATTGCAAATTTTAACAACTGAATTGAGGGATATTCACAATATCGAAATTTTTTGTTGAATGCTCGTGATAATACCAAATGAAAGTTTCTTCGATCAGTGCTTTCGTCTAAAGTCGAAGATCGAAAGTTGCTAATAATAAGGATGTCAATGTTAATGTTTTTTATCTATGAAAAATACCATTTATTGTGTTAAATAATTTCGCCAACGTTTAAAACATTCAATAGTTCTTCCAAATCCCTTTAAAGACGCTTTAAAACAAACATTGTCAGATTGAAAAAATCGTAAAAATGTCCAAAAACTTTCGACACATACATATCTGTCAATGTTCTAAGTTTCATCCAAATTTGTTGAACAGCTTAGGCGGGAGGGCAGAAGTTACCCAGCAGCCCTTCTTGGTCCTAATTTAAAAGAAGATATGAAGCCTGTGTCTCTGCCTGTTCTTCTTGTATCATAAAAAATCAGTTGAATATTTTCGGAGAAGCAGTGATTGCCCCCCCCCCCATTGCCCCTCTTGGACCTTTTTTTTAAATTTATTTATATATAAAGCGTATGTGACCTCTTAGGTGCAAATATAACTATAATGTTTATTTAATAAAAAATATTTAAATTGTCTAGGAGAGGCAGAAATTTCCGCTGCCCCCTTTTGGTCCTAGTGTAAAAAAATATATATAGAACGTATGTGTTCTTTTAGATGCAGATGTATTTTTGTGTATGTTTTGAACTTCTTCCTAATTGGTTTAATAATTTTAAACAGTCAGAAATTTCCCTGTGCCCCTCCCCACCCGCTTGGTCCTGAATGTTACAAAACACGAATAGTGTTTTTGTGTGCCCTTTCATATAGGAATTTGTCTGTATTAACAAACAGATAAAACTACTTTTGCATTCGGTCAGATAATAAACGGTCGCACTGGCGGATCGACAGACGGACTGGAGGAAGAGCAGTTACTTATGTTATTAGGATTCTGTTTTTCTTTTGAATAGATTTCTGCTGAAACTTTCTGAGCATGGGGAACTTATCGCCCCTCAACCCTATTCTAAGCACTTCAATGGGACAATAAATACCCTCTGCCAGTTAGGAGACTGTGCTTGAAATATGAACATATATTCGGGGGGGGGGGGGATAAATTAGGAATATAGAGGATTTACTATCTGTGGACATTCGACTTGAACTTTTACATATTTGAGGTGACAGGCAATACCTCTACACTTAGCTTATTGCACATACGAGCAGTACTGGTAAAAAAAGAATTTTCTCTCTGCGGAATGCGATTCACCTTCCAACCGACTACAAATTGTGGTACCCTTAATGAAACATATGTTGTGGGTAAAAAAAGTATGGGTTTCAGGAACAAGTTTGCCGATTTCACTAGAACACATTCCATTGTAGTAGCGATAGAACTAGGAAATGTACTCCACATTGCGTTGATAATCCAATAAATCAATAGAGTTGATACATCCTATTGTCATCTATGTGCTTTTCCACCCTTTCCATGCTTGCGGTCAAGCAGCTCCAAGAGCAGATAGAGTAAAGTATCTCTTGCACCATTTAAAAAAACAGCTGCAATTGAATGCTTCTTTTGAGACTTGAAATATGTGTTCAGTGTATCGAACATCATACTGAATTTTCATGTCAAGAACATGAAAAGCTTCTGATTCCTCAATATTAATACTACCCATACTTATGGATGCAGCAGAAGAATGAATAATTCTTACACAATACATATTGCATGTTAAAGCGCTGTTCAAACTATTATACTTTGTGTTAATACATTTCAAAAATTCAATTAACACGATAAAAATCTCTAACATTCCGTAAGACTTGATAATTTTTTTATTAGGTCTGCATTTTTACAAAATTGAAAAGTCGTCTCTTTCGATGTCAATGCCGTACACGAACAGACCTTATATCTACATATAAAGCCTCATTTACAGTCTCTAGTAATTTCTTTTTCGAGGTAAAGATTCTTAAAATATGATATTAAACATCTAAATAAGCACACTCAGGCGAAATTTATCATTGTTTGCATAATTTTTCTAATTTCATTTACGTGCACAATTCCTAGTTCTTCGGTAATCCTTCTTCTACATTGTTTCTAAACATTTTAAACTTTTTCCTTTTACTTATTCAACCGTAAATGCAACAAACTAACAGTAAAAATTCATCATCAGTTTATTTGCACAAAAAGAAGAAAGTTAAAATCTATAAAATTTTTTCATTTAATTTATATGGATTGTAAAACTGATGAAAGTAAATACATAAATAAATACTGGGTAAAATACTAATAGGGATTCCTTAAGGGTTCACATTTATGTACATTAGGTGTATAACTTTTTTTTTACCAAAAATTTGTTAGGCACTATAACCTGGTACTCACTATCCCACACAATCGCGCTACTTATGAAAAAATACAACCCTGATCTTACGAATTGATATTATCCATTAAAAATTTTAATAAAATAACCAATAAAATGACTACTAAACACAGCTTTGAATATTTAATACGTCTCATTGACACCAGAGGCGCTGCAGCACTACATTATTAAAAACTTGCACAAATCAGAGTTGTAAAATAATGAAGCTTTAATCTATGTCTTCCTTCACCACCTGTCTTCTCTATCACTACCCTTTCCCTAAAGAAGGTGACACCCAGTAATAGTAGTAGGAATTTATATCCTGAGTGTTACTTCTCTTAAAAAAAGCAATGTGAGTTCGATCACAAGGGAGATGGTAAACATCTAGTAATGAATTTTTTTTAATGTTGGCTGCAAAACTGCATCTATAGTAGTGGAATTATTAGTTGTGGGGGTTTGTGGAGAATTGCTCATATGCAAGTGGAAAACGTCAAATAAAAATTTTGATAAAGCTTGCGACTGTGGGTTTGCAAAATTTGTATTACATAATATTTGTACCCATAATAATTGGCATGAGATGGAGATTGTTGCCGAATTGTCGTGCACCAGCTTCAGTGTAAGGCAACAGCACGTAATGAAGATGAAAATTAACATTGCTCCTGGAGGTATGCTTTAAAATTTAGTTGAGTTTATTTCTATGCAGCTGTTAAGTTTCTCTGTACTTCTTGTTGTCCGTATGATTACACTAATACACTCATACATAGCTCACACCGATTTGATAACGCTTTACGATCTTACTCAAAATTTGTGATTGTATTGTGAAAATGATTTTTCCCCCTAGCGTACAGATGTTTACACATCAAAATTTAAAATAAGTTGTGTAGGTAATAATTATTATTATGCTTTAGTAAATAAAGTGTCATTATTAATCCTAATCAGTACAGGGGAGGGAGTCTTTTATTCATTTGCAAATATTCGAGTCCACAGAAAAGTATTTTTAAAGGGTAACAATATTTTTCCATGGACATTTCAGCCCTGCCAGGCAAATTTTGAGATAAATATGTAAAAAATTACAAAAGTTATATCCCTAATATGAACAGTATGTTTGTATGTGCTTACGTATTTCTAAAAAGCTTCTCTGCCCTTCAAATTTATGATAAATAATAAACCACAACTTGGAGTATACATAAGTAAACAGATTATAGTTTTCGATGTAAATGATTTTTGCATAAGAAATTACATATAAAAGTGTAGTAATCTCCTGGTATGATGGTAGTTTTATTTTGAAAAGATGTTACAAAATTTTTTATATATAATTTTAACATCTTTTAACAATAGATTGATTTTTATGATTGTCTTTAAAAATACATAAGGATAGTTAAATATTTACTTTTGGATGTAAACATACATGAGTACATTTAGCGTTGGGATTAAACCAAATGTTTATGTTCGAAGTGTCGACCATAAATTTGTTAAATATTTTTCCAATTTTTTTTATTACACAAATAAATTGTGTATGTGTCAAATATTGTCATATTGACAGCTGAGCCATGAAATCGACAAAACAAAATATTGCTGCGAAGAGTTAATTTATGTCGTTGGCTTTTACTTTCGTTTATTTTTTAAATATTCTCTTTTTTTTTTGTTTTGGGCTATTGTATTATTTTATACCCCCACCACACTAACTGCATTTGAAAGGTTTATTTTTGCACAATTTTATTTTTCATTGAAATCATGTGTAATAAATCATAAATTTTTATGATTTATGAAAATTGGCCTAGCGTGTGAATATTTTATGACGTCATTAAAAAAAAAAAAGATGGACAAACTAGTTATTGAGGAAGTATTTTATTTTTGTGAACAATTTTAAATGAATTGTCAATTAAGAGTTCAATAGTGCCAAATTGTTATGGCAAATAATTAGTTAATTGTGGTAAAATTAAAGAGCGCATTGTTACGAAATTTGCAAGTTTAATTTTTGTTCGCTTAAATGTGACAGAGGATTTTTACGATTTTTATTTGAAGCAATTTCGAAAGCAAAAGATAATTAAGTGTATTTATTTGACAATTAAATGAGAAAATTCAAAAGGAATGTCGTGATATTATCCGCGTAAATAATCATACAGAGAAAAATTTTGTAATGTGAGAGGAAAAAGTGTTATAAATGGAACTATAATGGGTCTTTTAATCTACTGTTGCATTTTCTTTTATATATGTACACATAACGTTACCCGAAACGCAAAATGCCTTAACTAAGGTTGTCACAAATTTTATAGAAAAAGGAAAAACATGTTAAAATAGAAGATGCTAAGGTGTTTAATGCGAGTTTTTGCAGTGTAATAAAATAAATAAAATCGACTCAAATTTGCTATTTTTCTATAGCGATCATCAATATAGATGAACTGCACAGAGAAAAAACTGCCTCATAGAATCAATAAGATTTTCTCTATGAAGCGTTTTTAGGCTAAGGGGTATCCCAGCAGAAAGAAGCGAAGATTTTTTCATAGAGATTCCTTATTGTTTTTATGTGATAAATCTTATTAATTTTATTAAAAAGAAAAACATAAAATCAAGAAGAAATTTTATTATTCACAACTTTTTTTACTCAATTTCCGTTATTTTTGGCACCAAAAAACCATCCATAGAGAAAAACTTCTTGATTCTATTAGGTTTTCTTATAAACTGTAAACTATAGGGATTTCTTATTGATTTTATTAGGTTGCCTTATTAATCTTTTTAAAAAGGCTTTCTTCTTGATTTTATTAGGCTATCTTATTGATTTTTTCAATAAGGCCAGGTCTGGGAATATTCTATTTGTTAAATTCAATTGTAAAATTGAAACAGAAACTGAATTCTTCTTAATAATATATATATATATATATATATATATATATATATATATATATATATATATAGAAATGATTTCAATTTAATCTGCAAGCTATTTCAATAAAAATTGCTTATCGCTTAAAATTTATTAACTATTTTTTTTATCAAATTAAAACTCCCATACCATGTTTAATTTCATGCTATCAAATAAAAGTGTCAACTTCAATTTCTGACATTGAGAAATACTATAAAATAACAATTCAAAAAAAAATTTTGTTTACGATAAATTACACGACTGAGCTTGTGAATTAAGCAATTATAAATTTAAAACAGAAGAAATTGCAATACTATTATACTTATATTTTATATGTTATACATACATACCTCTAACGTTATATCAAATATACATTTTGCCTTGAAAAAAATACCCATACATGCTTACAAATAGCAATAAGCTATTTTGTATCAGTTTTGTAAAAATAAATCATGTTGCGTGTTTTAAAGTTATTTGTAGACTTGTCAACATTGCAACAAAATCAGCAACAACATGCAACATAATAGTTACACAGGAAATATGAAAAATTATAAAAATCACTAAATAAAATGCTACAATATTATATTTTATTATATTAAGGAGCAGCAGTAAAATATCCTTTTTTTAAATTAGAACAGTTTATACGATTAAAGTGGCACCATTCAGTAAAGTTGGTTAAACTAACCAATCTATAGCGGTTAAAAAACTTAATTAAAAACTTTTTTAAAGTACAATTGCTGCGTTTAAGTTAAATAGATTAAATAAATTTGAAGTATATTTAATATAATTTTTCGATAAAAATTGAGCAATCAATAAAAATTATTAAAATATGTAGCAGTTAAATGACAGCATACCACACATTGTAGTCGGCCAAACAGGCACCATAGTATGGAACTCCAGTCCATAAACGAATACATTTCTCTCGGTTGCCAGGACTGCCTTAGGTGCCTGTAAATTGTTGGTGCTCACCGAGAGAAATGTATCTATGTTTTTTTATGTTTTTCTCGGTTTCATGTTGGAAACTCAGTTAACTTTGAACTAGCTTTAAGCTAACTATTTCACAACTACTACTGACTGACAACTGGATTACATTCCAATGTAAACAACTAACTATTTTAACATTGGGATGTGCTGTGCTAGGCGGCAGTCAATTGCCTCGCTATGCACTACTTTTCAACTAACTTAATGTTGACTTTATTTAAGTCACTTGGTAGTCAGTAAATTTGAAAAACAAATGTGGCTGGGCTTAAACTATGGTGTGTAGTCAATGCGCTTGCTACACAGCCAAGGTACCATCTAAAATAATAACAGCAAAATATTAATATAAAATTAAAATGAGTTTTAAAGTAGCTGAGAGTAAATTTGTTCGTTCTCACCAAATCGGATTACGTACTTAACTTAAAGGATTGATTTTGGGTCAGTTCTGTATTACATTATAGTTAGCTTTTAGCTAGTCTAAGTAAAATTAACTATAAGCTCATTAATTTTGTAGTTAACTACACATTCTCTGACAGGATACTGCTACAGTGAGAAACGTTGATCTAAATCAGAGATAGACAGATAAAGAGCATTGATGAAAAAAGAGTAAATAATTTGCCAATGGGATGTTTGAATTGAGAAGTTTTCAAATATGAAATTTTATAAAATAACGGAAAATATGGAATAAGTTACTTTATTCGGTATGTAGATAAAATATAAAAATTATTTCAAGCGTATCAAATAGTAACACGGTTTTGCAGACCATTGTTATGAAGAAAATTATGAACCCAACAACTTTTCATCCCTGTCGTAGTTTGTGTTAAGTTTTGTAAAAATTATTTAAACCGCTTTTACATACGCAAAGTCTTATTTCAGCTGGGTGAAAGAGAGAGGTAGAAGTACTTTCTTTTCCTGTCTTGCTTTCAGCTGAATTAGGACTTTATGTGGAAAAGGGTTGTTACTTAATTTAGTCAGATATGGCAAGCATCATTTTTTGTGGCTCACATTTTGTTTTTATAATGAAAATAGAAAAATGTATATATTACTTTCTCTTTCTCTCATAAAACCATTACTTCAGCATAGAAAGAGATAGTTGTAAAACGGCGCACTATGAGCGTGGAAGGACAAACAAAAAATTTTTCCAAAGCATAAGAGTTCTCTCAACTGCGATCCAATAATGAGATTATTTTATTTCATTCATTTCATAACTTTAAAGATCGCCTTTTTCATCACACTAAACTTAACAACATTTAGTCATGAATCCGTATTTGAAAGATTCAATTAAATTTTCCGTATGCTTATTTTTCAACAATCTCATTCCTGATGAAGATATCTATTTAAAAAAAATGCTTTCCTATTCTTTTTTGATGTTTTAAGTAATAAAAAAACCTGAAGATTATTATCAACACAATTTAATCTTCTTAAATGTTGAAACGAATAGCAGGAGTATAAATAAATTGTGCAAGAAAATACCATAATCATTTAATCTGTAAGAGCATTTATCTGTGATGGTAACTTATACATAAAAGAAAAATTATAAAAAAATAATACCTTAGGGTGGAAACTTTTTTTTTTAAATATTAGCCCAATTCACAAACTTGTGCAAATGGTCTTGCATCGTAGCATGTGCAAAATGGTATAGTATATTCATACTCACCACTAAGAATTATTAAGTGATGAGTATCAATATACCATGCCATTATGCGAATGCTACGATGCAAGACCATTTGCACAAGTTTGTGAATTGGGCTATTGTTTACAATAGAAGCAAAACCTAAGTTAATGCAACTATTTAATATACGAGTAGCTAGATTCGAAAAAATTATACTTAACTTAATGACAAATATTCAATACAGTTGCGTTAATAAAAGAAATATTCTCTTATACAAATTAAAGTTGAAACAACAAAAACTGATTCCTATAGAACTATAAAAGCTTAACAAAATAGAGTAATGAAATAGCCCTAGTGTTGTTTTCGTTTTCCAGTAAGTTTGACTCGCTGAGGAACAAGATTTTTTAGCCAATTCCCTTTTTGCTTTACAAAAGTAACCATTTAAAACTATTTTTATTTTAAGATTTTATTTTTATTTAACGTGAGTTAAAAAGAATACGAATTAAAAAAAATTATATGTTGTTGATTTAACATGCCGATATGCATTTCGTTGCTGCTGCAGTAACGCATCAGTAGCCTTCAAACACAATTCAAAAAAGCTTACAAAACTCTAAACAGACAAACTCTCAACAGAAGCTCTCTCAAAAACAACCAATAATTTTTTTTTCTACTAACTTTTTACATCAGGTTTCAGTTATCATTGAATGCATTCAGCAGCTACGAAATGAATCTAGACGTGCTAAGCCAACAACAATCTTTTTTTTATAAATTCGTATTCATTTTGATAAGTGTTAAATAAAAATTAAATATTGAAATAAACTTTTATAGTGCAATGACACTGTCTCAAAATCTAGTACTTTCGAGATTTCGAGCTAAATCAAGCTGGTTTTTGCCAGATTTCCCATGCAAAACGAAATCTAATTTTTCAATAGATTTGTAGGAAATCTAATAAAAATCTAATGTTTTTTTTTATTCTTTACTTTACCCTGTACAACAAAAGGTGAATGAATTAGCTACGGTCTGCTTAACAAAGTGTGTGAATTGGCTACAATGCACTTGTTTGGTTGTAGTTTTGGATAAAAAATCTTGATAAATGTCAAAAAAACGTTAATGTAAATGGTATAGATTTTCATAAAGATTTTAATCAAAATCTGCTAGATTTTGTGCTTATGTAAATGTTCTATAAAAATTATTTTTTTCAAAAATGGTTGTTGTTTTTGATAATGACAAACAAAAATATTATTGCCATGTTTTTAAAACAAAAAAGATTATATTATAAGGATATTTCCATTGTCTCGAAATCTAGTACTTACAGGATTTCAAGCTAAGTCTTGCTACTTTTTACTAGATTTCCCATACAAAACAAAATCTATTTTGCCTGCAGATTTGTATCCAATCAAATCAAAATCTAATATTTTTATTTAATTTTTTTTTATTTTACTATCCTGTACAATATATTAAAAAAAAAGATGAGTGAATTAGCTATGGTCTGCTTAAAAAGGTGTATGAATTGGCTACATTGCAGTTGTTTGGTTGTTGTTTTGGAAATTCTTCAAATAATGAGTTTTGTTTTGGATAAACAAATCTTGATAAATGTTAAAAAAAAGTTGGTGTAAACGGTATAAGTTTTCATAAAAATTTTAATTAAAATCTGCCAGATTTTGTGCAGGTGTAAATGTCCTCTAAAGTATTATACAATAGTTTGAAAAAAATATATAAAAAATATGTGTTGGATATAATGTTTGGAACAAAGTCATAAAACAAATACACGAACCTTCTAGCATAGACAATAAATAATAATTGTTTAAAAGAATCACAACTCCGTTTGTTTAATATTGTCAACTAATTTTTTATTTTAGGCTATTATTTTGAATATTTGCAAAGCTTTAGAATAATAATGCAGCAACAAAGTAATACAATTGCAACTGAAAGCGCATTTGTATCTAAATGCTACTCCCAATATTAAATTCAACAGTATACGTAAAAATGCTCTTGCACATACATACATACATACTTTTATAGAAATACTAGAATCCAAAGAATATTTAAACTCAGCTGCATCTACAACTTAATGCAGAACATCATCTATGAATGTCACCCATAGAAAGCAAAATAATAATAAAAGTTTTATTTTGAAGCGATTTTTTCTTTATTCGTTTACTTTGTGGTCGTGTTTTGCGATTCCTTTTAATGCCTTGAGATATTTTTTATTGTAAAGCGACTTTGGGAGCACAACAGCAAAGATTATAAGAACTTACTTGGCAGTTTGTTGACAAATGTACGAGGATAGTATAACTAAAATAACATTGATAATTTCGAAAAAGTTAATGGTTAGAGCGTCGAGAAGCCTCTTTTATGTACATGAATTGGGCAAGGAAATTGTGCAATAAAATTTTAAATTTTAAACTAAACTTACAAACAAATTTCTTAAATGACCTCCGTCAATTTTATGTTTTTTCTTTTAAAACCCTTGTGTATTAAATAATACTAGGTCCGTTTGGTCTGAGACTATTCCCAGCCCCTTCCTTTAGCGATCAATAGTTGCCTGTATGATTGCACTGTTAGTAGGAAAAAATTTCCCCATATGCACAGAAAAAATACCAATGTAAAATCAACATGCAAAAAGGTTGATTCAAGTTCATTCAAATCACATTAAATTTACAAGAAATAATATGTTGTTTGAGTGTGTTGGTGTTTATTTGCTTCGTTCATAACTGCAATACACTTTTGTGCTTAGTTGTGTAGGTTGTTTTTGTATTGTTGTTGTTTTTTTTGATGTTTCTAAGCAGCCGACAAACTGCTGCTGGCTGGTAGGCAGTGTACTAGTCTTGCAGTTGGAGGATCGCAGGTTGTTATCCTGGTGTCAATTCAAATTATTTTGTTTTTTTTTTTAACTAAAACTTTTCATGTGAAAGCATTTTGTTTCTTTTTTAACTAATGGCCTGTCTCACAATAACGAAACGAAACTTTCGACTGAAAATTTATATAGAAAACAACAATAAAATATGAAAATTTGTTTTTGCTTTAAATATAAATTTTCAGTCGAAAGTTTTGTTTCGTTATTGTGAAACAGGCCATAAAACTAAAACTTTTCAAATAAATTGTATGTTAAATGATCAATGAAATAATGTTAAATTAAAATTTAATTCAAGATGGTACATAACTACAGGGTGTTTTTTTAGAGGTATAGAACTTCGAATTGAAATAAAACACAAGAAAATCGTTTTAATGTCCATCAATTTGGCTTTATTGGAAGGATAATTTTATGCCATTAATGTTTAAATATGATTTCGGGCATGTGGCCGCCGCGGCTGGCTCGAATAAAGCCAATTCTACAGGTCCAATTTTCAACCACTTTTTCGAGCATATGGGGCCGTATGTTGGCAATAACGCCACGAATGTTGGCTTCCAAGTCCCCTAAAGTTTCTGGTTTGTTGGCGTAGACGAGCGACTTCACATATCCCCAAAGAAAATAATCCAATGGTGTCAAATCACACGATCTTGGTGGCCAATTGACAGGTCCATTCCGCGAAATTATGCGCTCATCGAATGTTTCCTTCAATAAATCGATTGTGACGTGCGCTGTGTGGCATGTAGCGCCGTCTTGTTGGAACCACAACTCATCCACATTCAAAATCTTCAAAATCTTCCATAAAGTTGATGGACAAAGCTCCAATTGCTGTGCACGGTGGCGAATCGATTCATTCGGGTCCTCTTCAACACTTTGCTCTACAGCGGCAATTGTTTCTTCGGTGCGCACTGTTCGACGTCTCTGCGGATGCGTATTATCACATAGAGTAAACGTAGTGCGAAAACGATCCATGGTTAACCGAATTAATTGCTCTGATGGACGATTATGTCGACCATAAAATGGACGGAGCTTGCGGTAAACTTCGCGAACTGAACCATTATTTTCGAAATAAATTTGCACGATTTGCAAGCGTTGTTCTTTTGTCAACCTGTTCATGATGAAATGGCAAACCAAACTAAATATTAATCACTTGACAGCTGAAAAAATGGCCGCCAGTTAAAAAAGTGATGCCAACTTAAAGTTCTATACCTCAATAAAAAATACCCATTATTAGTGTGTATCTTAAGAATATTTAAAATTGTTGTGGCTGCAGCGGTAAGCATGTTGACTACCACGCGATGAGTTCCGAGTTCAAATCTTGTCCGGAGAAGCTAATTTATATACAAAAATTTTTCTGATGTCTATGTCACCAATACGTAAGTTAAATAATTAATAAAATACAATTACACTACATTAAAGTAAATTATATTCATGTTGTTCCAACTTGAAATAACTTCGATTCAACACGATGCTTCATTTTGATTTAACAGTACGTAAATGTTAAATCAACGTGAAATCAAGTTATTTCAAAATTAAAAATTTTCTTTGACAATTACTACAAATCATGTTAAATTAACATGAAGCACATATGAAGCAAAATCATTGCCGAGAAAGATTAGATTGACGTTGTTTAAGTAGATTTTAAGTTGAAATTTTTCTGTGTGTAGCTGGTTTTACAATATCATCCGTTGTAGGCCAATATTCTCGAAACAACTGAGAATGTCGTTCAACGCAAGTAATGTGACTTATCTCTCGTCAATTTTTTATTCAAACACACACTTCCCAATTTTAGGTTGATACGAGTAGTTCTGGTTTCTAGCATGATACTTATTCACTGCACAAGCAAGTCCTGCACATTGAGTACTTCTACCTTCTTCGTGATTGTTCTCTCAATATCCAAGAACGTGGTGCTGTTCTATATCCTGTATCATGCAGCGAGCTCTCAATAGGTCTACCCTTAAAAAAGGCATGTGGAGCATCACTGAAGACGCTCCTATGTCGGGCTAAAGGGTCTAAAGTTCCTCGGCTTTGGGTGACTTGCCAGCTTACCAGCTTCGGGTAGAAAAAAATATCCAAGTGCTTGTCCCCCTTTCGGCATAAAGCTTCTACCCAATCATATCCTAAAGAAGATCATAAAAACAGTGTTTCATGTGTAGATGTATTCTGCAGAATGTCCTTGATTCTGATGTTTTATAGGGCCAGAATGTATTTATCGTCCACTCTACTCTCTCCAAAGCTATTGTGCTGTCTGCAGCCTCACCTATTTCTATTGATGACGTGGAAAAAATAGTTTTTTCTATTTTTTCCTCATCACACAGCCTAGAAAGTGCGTATACATAAGCATAAAATGTGCCTTATAGCGCATTAACACTGTCTAGTACTTTCGAGATTTCGACCTAAATCAAGCTGCTTTTTTCCAGATTTCCCATACAACACCAAATCTAATATTTCAGTAGATTTGTGGGAAATCCGATAAAAATCTAATGTTTTTATTAATTCTTTACTACCCTGTACAACAAAAGGTCTGTGAATTAGCTACGGTCTGCTTAGAAAAGTGTGTGAATTGGCTACAATGCAGTTGCTTGGTTTAAGTTTTTGGAAATCAGTTGATGGGTTTTGTTTTGGATAAAAAATTTTGATAAATGTCAAGAAACGTTGGTGTAAATGGTATAGATTTTCATAAAGATTTTAATAAAACAAGTAAGAGTGCTATATTCGGCTGTGCCGAATCTTATATACCCTTTACCAACGTACGTACATATATATAGTATACAGACACATACATACATATTTGTTTTGTGAAAAAATTTATCATTTTTTTAAAGTTTCCATCTTTGGAGCTGTAATTTTCTTTCAGAAGCATAAAATATATTCAATTTATAAAGAAAAAGAAAAAAATTGTTAGACCTATTTAATTTTACATAACACAAAAAGTGTGAGTTTTCCAACCCTGGAGTCATAATTTTGGATTTTTTTGATTATTGATACCAATCTAGTTCTTTAAAAAATACATAAAATATGTTAAGTGAAAAAAGCAAAAACGAAATAAGGAAAAACTTAAGGTCAGATTTTGTAAATTCAAACGATTTTTTCGTTTTGAAATTTGTATGGAAAAAATATTTTTTGAAAAGAATTTTCGTTATTTTTCATACAAATTTGAAACGTTTAGAAACAAAATTTTTTACAAAATCTGCTTATTAGTTTCATTTAATTCCTTTAATATTAAAAACTTCAGTAAAGTGCGACTTTGAATCGCGCACGGCTTTTTTGAAGTTTTTTCTTCAGTTTAAACGATTTTTTCAGTTTTGTCGCTTTTTTCTCGATTTGGCGATTTTTTTCTGTTTTTGGAGGTTTTTTTTATTTTGGTGATTTTTTTCTGTTATTGGGATTTTCTTCATTTTGTAGATTTTTCTCATTTTGACGATTTTTTTTTCATTTTTGCGATTTTTTTCTGTTTTTGGGGTTTTTCTATGTAGGAGTTTTTTTTTTTCTTTTTTTTCATTTTGGCGACTTTTTTCTGTTTTTTGGGTTTTTTTCGTTTTGGCGATTTTTTTCATTTTGGCGATTTTTTTTCATTTTGGCGATTTTCTTTCATTTTGGCGATTTTTTTTTATTTAAGCAATTTTTCCGGTTTTTCGCGATTTATTTTAGTCCTAGAAATTTTTTTAATATGGCGATTTTTTTCTGTTTTTGGGTTTTTTTTTCATTATGGCGTTTTTTCCTGCTTTGGGGTTTTTTTTATTTAGGCGATTTTTTTCTCTTTTTTGGGGTTTTTTCATCTTGGCGATTTTTTTTTGATTTTGTCGTTTTTTTCCTGTTTTGGGTTTTTTTTTCATTTTGGCGATTTTTTCATGTTTTTTTGGGGTATTTTTCGTTTTGGCGATTTTTTTTGTTTTTCGCGATTTTTTTCGGTTTGGCGATTTTATAATTCCTTGATTTTTTAGTTTTACCGTTTTTGAAAATTTCAAGAGTTTTGCTTTTACGGTTTCCAAGATACAGCAAGTTGTCAAAATTGCATAGTCAAAATTACATTAACTGATGGTACACCCTCTAATTAAATTTTTTGAAATTTTAGTGTTAATTTTTGTAGTCTGTATAAAAATACACTAACCTTACAAATTTCAAGTGTATATACATATAATTGTATGTATGTATATTACATGGGATTTTAGAATTTTTCGTTGCTCGTTTTGGAACACCCTTTAATTTCTAATTCTCATGTATTTGTTGTTGTAGCGGCCAATGGTCTACACACTGTGTCCAAATTTCAGGTCTGTAGCTCTTACGGTTCTCGAGAAAATACTAATATAGTTTTAGACATAGTTAATTTTACATAACACAAAAAGTTAAAGTTTTCCAACCCTGGAAACGTCTTTTTAATTTTTTTTATATTTTTTTTTATTTAAAATACCAATTTTAGTCGTACTGAAGTGTAAAATAAATTTATTTATTAAAAAAAAATAAAAATTTGTTTTCGGTAGTTACGTTTATATGGCAAAATATAGTTTACGTTTTCCAGCTCTGCAATCGTCTGCCCGATTTTGCTGAATTTCAATACCAATCTAAGTTGGACCATTTCTGATACATCAGTCCAAGAACGAAGTCTCTAGCTTTTCTGGGAGCTTCGGAAAACCGATTTCACGTACACCGGACGGACAGACGGACGGACGGACGGACGGACGGACAGACGGACATCGCTTATTCGTCATCGCTATTCATAAGGACCCAGAATATATATATTTTTTTGGTCGCAAATTAAAATTATGGAAATTACACACGGAATGACAAACCTATATATACCCTTTTCCATTTTTGGTAAAGGGTATAAAAAGGCTAGATTTTGTGCTGATGTAAATGACCTATTAGAGTCTTTGAATTTTATTTTTCTGAGCCTCGATAATTAATTTACAGAATTTAAGGCCTTACAGTCAGTTACTCGTGAGGCCCTTTTTTGTCTTGTAATACCCCCTTATATAACTATTGAACGTCACCCTATAGCTATTCCAATTAGCTTTCCTAGTAAAGCAAGCACACAGAAAACGTTCATATTAAAATCATAGAAAAGGCTAATTTAAAATTTTTCGGTAATGGTTTTGCTTTATACGAGCATATGTTTCATGTTAATTTAACATGATAAACAATAACCTGCAAACAAATTTCCTTTTGAAATGACTTTATTTTATATTGATTTAATAGTCCAGTTATGTGAAATCAAAATTAATAGTCAATGTTGAATGAAATTTATATCAAGTTAAAGTAATGTGCATTTTATATGAAAAGAACGCGTAAGATCAAGTTGAATGAAAGTTATTTCAAGTTAAAACAGCATGAATTTTATTTAATAAAGTCAGTAATTTTATTAGTTATTTAACTTACATAATGTACATATATTCGCATTGGCTTCAGGAAAATGTGACTTGAAGTTGGCTCCCAAAAACCTACAACACTCTTACCTCTGCAGTCACATTAGCCTTGCTCGATGTTATGAGTCTACTCCAACCTCTTGGATACTTCCCCATCTATTTCTATTTCACCATATTTAAGTCAATTATGGGAATTTTGAAGTAGGTGAATAGAAGCTCTTAGTTATGCAAAAAAGCTTAGTATGTAAGTGTGTTTAAAAACATAAAAATTTAAAGCACTTTTCCAGAAAACTTTTACAATAATTTTAAACAAATTCCAAAAAAATAATGAATTTAATTTTCTATTTAATATTTAATAAGGGAAAATACTTCATGCAGGTATAGCGAATACGATAACGAAGCTTTGAAGATTAGCATATTTATTCCCAAAAATCTAAGCTGGCAACACAGCTATTGTTCAATCTAACCCACAAAGGAGTAAAAATAAACCTTAAGAAATATGTTTGTAGGTAAATGCTTATCCATGATACTTACAAAACTGTTAACAACAACAAACCAATATAAATGCTAAAAGTTTTTTCCAATAGTTGTTTATGCATCCCAGCAAAAAAATCAAACTAATCAAATAATTTTCAATGTATTAAATTTAAGCCTATTTTTTTTACAAGATTGAAATTTTAGATATCAATACAATTGATTCCGTTATTATTAAAAAAAATTAGTTAAATTAATTAAATTAAAAAAAAACATCTAAATACATACATATCGATGGCTTAATATAAGAAAGGCGGAACTCGAATTTTCGATATTTTACAGGAGAATATAAAAACTGAAGAAAAACTAACGCATTCACATGTAGAGATAGTTTTTTAAGTGGCCATAAGTCCTTGATTTTAAACTGTAACATACTAAGATCTTCATATGCATATAGTTGGCCACAGTATCATAGTCCTTGAGAATCTGAGTGCAATCCCTGGCTAGACTCGTCATTTCAATAGTACATATTTTTCTGATCTGCTTTCAGTATATATGCTACTGCATATCACAGTGCCCTACTAGTTCGAAATTTATAGCAGTGCATCGACGGAAAAGTAAAATAACTACTTGAAAAATTAATACATATAGCTTAGAGTAATTCGCTTACTTAACACTAGAGGCGCTGCAACGATGCTATAAAAATTAGCAGATCATGCAATAGCAGCATTGTAAAACGATCTAGGAAGCTTAATAATTTCATACTTCGGCATCTGTCCTCTCTTCACTATCCCCTTCTAAAAGAAAGTAACACACATAAATATCGAGCCATAACCGCAAAAATGTATAAGTGACATATTTTTTTAATTTCGGTTTTTGTAGAAAATAGATTATCTACGATCGCAAAGAACCGGTTTTCATAAGAAATTTAAACTCGAAAATTATTTCGCTTAAGGCTTTTTTCACGATATGTACGTTTGTAGACATATCCCAGTAAGCAATTTTGTTTGAAATGAAGTCTAAAGGAATTGTTATTCAAGTCACACATTCAGTTGTCAAAGGATGAATCATGCTTGATTTACACTTTATTTCAAGAAGATTCTCCAGTGAAAAGGGTACTTGAATTCAATTCGAACAGTTCAGTTGTAGTATAGCCTTAAATTATATTTCAATTAGGCCTTGTGTTACAATTGCATTCAATTACAATTCAAGCTACAAGGACAATGCTTTTAAAATAGAAAGGAAAATACCAATTCATATATTTTGTAATAATAATTTTCTACACATCTGCCTTCACTTTTTTTTCACGATTTTACTCACTTTTTGTTGTTAAAAATTCATATTTCATTCACCACAATTTTAGTTTTATTAACAAATAAATTCCCAATAAGCACTCAAAAAATTAAAATTCAAGCACTTGAAATTAAAGTGGAAACAAAGTTGAATTCAAGCATTTTTTCGAGTAGTTTTCAAGTTTGAAAATATTTTGAAATAAAAAATCAAACAACATATAATATGTATGTTCAAATCTTGTCAGATGTGCAGATAATTATTATTAAAAAACGCAGGAATTTCATTTTATTTCTATTTTAAAAGCGCTGCCTTTGAAGCTTGAAATACACTTGAATTCAATTGTAATACTAGGCTTAATTGTAGTATAATTCAAGGCTTGAATTATACTGCAGTACAACTGAATTGTTTGAATTGAATTCAAGCTGTCTTTTTACTGGAGAACGATATTGAAATAAAGTTTAAATCAAGTGTAATTCAACCCTTGACAATTGAATGTGCAACTTGAATAACAGTTGTTTTACACTTGATTTCAAGCAAAATTGCTTATTGAGTTACGTATTGGAAAAGGTTTGAGCATATATGAATGTTGTTTGTTTTTTTATATCAAAATATTTTCAAACTTCAAAAGAACATGAAAAAAAGCTTAATTTGAACTTTTTTTCCAGTCAAATTTCAAGTTTTTGAATCTTAGTTTTTTGCGTGCTTATTGGGATTGATTGCCGAGTGTTACTTCTCTTGAAAATAAATATATTATCCACTCACGTAAAATGTTTTCAAAAATAAAGCATTTTATCATGAACCAATTAAAAAATCCAAAATATATGAACTGGAACCCACTATCAGCAAAATGACCGATTTTCGTCGGCTCACAGCATTAAAGTTATAAGTAATAAACCAAAAAGGCATTATCGCTCAATTAATTCTAGAATAAGTCTATATGGCTTTAAGACAACTGCAGCGTGGTGCAATTATGTCCTTATATTTCAATTAGTTGAGAAATAAGGCAAATTTAGCTTATTACTTATAACTTTATTTCAGTGATCCGAGGCAAATCGGCACATTGTGCCAATAGTGTGATCCAAGCTTTACACATTAATTAATTTATAAAATTTTTACTAAGAACTAAATGGGAATTTTATCAAGTTTTACTCACGCACGCACATTATTAACACGCTTTTTATTTAAACAACTATTTAATTATTGTTTGTTTAATTTCTTAAGAAAAGAAATAATAAGATTAGATATATAAATATTTGCTTTATTAAACGGAATGTTTTTTTGCTGGGATATTAAAATATTTTTTCAAACGCACACAAAATATATTTTTTGTAAACAATAGAGGTGATAGAAAAATATTTAAAGAACGTGATGAGAATTTATCGATAGCACTTTATCTCAGTCTACGACAACAAAAAAAAATCTGCTGAGCAAATATATTGAAAAAGTTGAGGACACAAACAAAATCCTTTATGAGTGTCCTGTGTGTGTGTATGGTGTGCAATGCAGTGTTTGCTTTCTGAGATGATGTAAAAAACTTTTATGTGGAACACAATAGTTTATCTTGTGTAAGCAGCATTTAAAATATTTATAACAAAACACAAAATTAACTTTTAAAGTATATAACAATATCCATCAAATAGTATGATTAAATATATATACATATATATATAATATGTCTGTGCATACTTACATACATATTTTTAATTTTGGCTACAGACATAATACACACACTGCTTTATGGGACAGGGCTTAAATAAGTTTTACTGGAAGACCTGCTTAATGTATTTCGATGTTCTAAACTTTCTTATCAGGACCCAATTTTAGAAAAAGTTTTATATAATAATTTCGCATTATTACAGTTTACTTTTATTAATTATACAATAGACATGCAATCAATATATGTATGTACAAACATAGTCCTTTTTAAATTTCTTTAAGGAAGCTAAATGCCTTTAATTAAGCATTTGTATGATCAACAAGTAGCCATCGTTAATGTTTTCAAACTCATTATGTGTGCACACTTCAAAATGTTAATATACATACATAAATCACCAGCACTCATGGTCTTTGTTCTTAAAGGCAAACTTTGCCTTTTTTATAATTTCCCACAATAAAAGAAAAGCAAGAACTTTAAACTTTTCAAGCAGACACTTAATAAAATTCATAAATAAACTATTTTATTCTCATTTCCCAACAACTCGAACTCGGCTGTTAAAAACACATTTACATATGCATGTGCATATTTTGTGTGTGTGTAAGTGTGTGTTTGTATGTGTGTGTGTGTGTGTTATTGCATAATGCGGCAGAGTCGGTAACTTTATTGCAATAGCACTTGTTGCCGCAACAAATAATAAACTTATATTTTCATATTAATATGAACCTACTTTAGCTTTAATAAACTCATATGAAATTTTAAATACTTTTTGAAAAAGACCAGGAAAAAATATGTATATTGTTTTTTATATATATTCGAATTTTTAAACATATGAAATATAAATAAATATAAAAAGTTTGTTAATGTAAGTGTTGGCATACGCTCTTGTAACTGCAATACCAACATATTCATATTCATTAACATCAGAAACAATGCGCATACGCACGGAGGCAAAAATGCTCGTATTGTAATAGACTGTAAAATACACTTAAAGAAATGAGAATTATGAGAGTTAGTTGGTTAAGGTTGAAAATAAAAACAGAAATCCAACTGAAATTATTTATATAGACATATGTACATATATGATTTGTAAGCCAAATTACATGTGATAGTTATTAACAACACCAAAGTTAACTTTAAATATTCTGACAAACACGTAGTAGAACTGAACAACTAGCTGTTTTCGAAGGCCATTACACCTTCATCATCAGCGTTCTTTGTGTTTTTGTCCACTGTGTGTGGTGATGCAGATTTCTGCTTTATATAGTTAGATTTTTATTGCAAATGGAATATGTGAATTGTTTTGATTCATCTTTTTTTTTTGTTTTTGATTCAGCTTTTTTAACGAAAGTATAATATAAGCAATATTGTAACGTTTTGGCTTGAATTTTTGCAATTAAATCAGACGTTCCCAGTATACAATTCTTAATAAATCAGAACACTTTGTTTACTTAATTCCGATAACAAGAGCTTTTAAGGTCATAGTGTTAAGTTATGCCCTACAGGAATACCACGATGTTAACTTTGCTGTTTGCACAATACTTTATGTTTAGTTGCGCATTCCATTTTTACATTTAACATAAAGCTTTCACTTCATTCAAAAAGCTCTTTTTAGTAACTTTGGATCATGTAATGTTTTGTTTTTGTGTATGTGCGTTGGGAATAGAACATATTCAGTAAAAAATGTACATACAAACTAAAGTCCTGCACAAGAGTATTTATAAGACCTTTCAAGACATGCGACATTTTTCAAACGCTTTACTACAGCGAAATATTCTGGAACAAACGCTAAAAAACACTGTTGGCAAGACAAATAACTAAAAAAAATCTTGCCAATAGTGTTGTTTAGCGTTTATTTTAGAATATTTCGCTGTAGTAAAGCGTTTGAAAAATGTCGCATGTCTTGAAAGGTCTTATAAATGGTCTAGTGCAGGTCAATAATACAAACCATTAGTTTACAGCTGCTACGTCCAAACACACATACACTGACATTTGTATTTGAGGTAAACAGCTTTGAAAGCATTTAAATTTGTTCTTGTTTCTTTGCAAAGTAAGAGCAAGCATTGGTGTCAGCTGTGTTGTTGTTGTGGATGTTGTACTCTCGTCGGTGTGAAAGCACAAAAAGCTCTTCATAAAAGTTTGTACATTGTGCATATGGATTGGACGTAGCTGGTTTACAGCACTGATGAACTTAGCTCTAAGTTGTTCTATATCTGGTGAAACATCAATGAATTTAACACATGGTTGTCATAGGATGGAAGTGATCCAAATAACTGAATGGTAGAATATTAAATTCAATACCCGTAGTGATTGGTATGCAATGAAAGTGGTAAAACTTTCTAACTAGTTCCAACTTTCTCTTTTCTGGTTATTATTGTTTGTTTGTCTGGCGTCAGTATTTCGACATTTGTCATACATTTGATTGGAAAAGATTAATGCTTAACTGTTGGCTAAAATGATGATGCTATTAGCTGAAGTCGTTAATGCGGGACTACAAAGCAAATGGCGATCTTTAAGAGCCCGATTTCAATCTCTTGGCTCTTCAATTTCTTCCCTCCTTGGCTGACATTTCCATCAATGAAGAGTTGGCGCAATCAATTAACTAATAAAAAGGCTGCACAGCTTAAAGTAATGCCCCTACTGAACACTAGAGGCGGTTCAACGATACTATTTTTTCACAACTTAGACTTGTTTATAATCAGTAATAACTTCTTAATCCTTCTTACGTCCCTTTCACAATGTATGGTTAAGAGTTAACGTGAACTTTAACTGACAGTTCTTTATACTAAACTTGCAGTTAAAGTCTCTGTTATCTTTTAACCATATATTGTGAAAAGGTACGTTAGTAACTAATAAACAGGCTGAATAGCTTGAAGTAATGACCCTGCTGAGCACCAGAGGCGCTGCAAAAATGCTTCTTTTTCCACAAATTATAAGTACTTATATTCAGGAACAAATTTTAAACAGGTTAAGGTTCAGTATTTTAAATTTGTATGAAAATAAAAAAAATTTTAATAATTAATGTGATTTTTTAAAGGAAAGTAGAAAAATTAAACTAGACTTTCTTAGCAAGGGAAATTACCGCTGTCTACTTATTATTTAGGGAGAAACTGGTTATTAACATCAGCTATTTAACATGAATTTTTAATGAAAAGGAATATGAGGAATTATTATAGTGTATTTACAATTATTGATTTACCTTTGGTAAATGCATTTGTAACTATAACTATTTTTGTTCAGTTCTTCCATTTTTTCATTTCCTATTCAGGTTATATCACTCTACTAATTTTTCTAAGCGCCACATAACAAATATAGTGCAGCCTATATAATACAAAATATGAAATGAAAGAATTGTTTATTAGAAAGAACAAATTAATAAAAAAAATAATAGTTTGATTCATACATATGTATGTGTGTGTTTCATGTTAATTTAACATGTTCAAAGAAGATTTTTCATTTCATGTTGATTTAACATTCCAATACTGTTACTGTCACTTTGTTGCATCAAAGTGATTTCAAGTTGAAACAACGTTGAATCAAAGTTATTTAAAATTGGTGAAGTGGAAAATTTTTGAAAATGGCACCATTGAAATATATTTATATACTTAAATATCAGGATCTTATGATATCGCTGCCTCTTTCAAAGTAATTATGTAGGTAGTTGGCTACAGGGACTATGGGATCAAGGATCCCAATTAAGGCTCTTCGGAATATTTCGCATACTTTTCATGTATATCCTGCATATAAAATAATATACATATTTACTTGTTTTAAAGCTTGAGTAATCAAGTCAAGTGTTTTTCTCCGTGTATATATTATTAGTTTTACATCTACGAGTATGTTAGATTATGTGCATGCTTGCATTTAATAGTGTTAAGTTTTAAATAATGGCTTAAAGTCACGATATGCTAAGTATATATTATATATACTAACAAATTCAGCAATAGCAAATAATAAAATTTATAAAAAAATAAGTTGTTAATACCAACACATAATTAAATAACCACAACATTGTTTGAAACATTTTTTTCCGTTGTTGTTGTTTGTTAAGCGAAGTTTATACTCTACATGTAACTGAATTTTCCATAAATAATTTTGTCCTGTAAATGTTATTGCATATGGGTGTTAGTTTGTCTGTATTTTAAGCTGTTTTTAATAACTAAATACATACATATGTAAACATTTTCATAGACATATATATGTAAATATGTATATACGTATAGTTTATTATTTATATTGTGTGTTTACTATTGCCAATGAATGTGGAAGTAATCCTTTTCAGCGATATTATCCTTATAATGAGAAAACATTTTTATAAATAATAAAACAATCATCATGATTGTTATCATTAAATATATGAATGTCGGTCATAAAGTAAATAAATAAAAAAAAAATAAAACACAAATAAAACAACAGCGACTATTCATGTCTATAATTCTTGTCACATAACACACCTTATTTTCTTTTTTTTTAACCACTGTACGTGTTCAAACGTGCGAATGCTTTTATAATGATGAGCTTAATCCATATGAATTCTTGAGATAAACTGATTGATAGAGAAATCTCTAGGGATCATATCATAACTTTGTTATAGGAGATGTTATCAAATAAATATATTTATAGGCAGTCAAAAGCTTAATATTATAAAACCTAAACTGTCATTAATAATATATAAATATTAAGCTACAATAGCTTGTGACTTAAATGTGTTTACTTTACGAGCTGATTGATTGTACTGTTTTGCCAAATTCCTATAGCTGATTCTGGCAGAGAGGACCAAAAGAAAATACACCTGTACAAATAATTTAAAAGCTTAACCCTGCAATTATTAAAAAATTTAAGTTGCGCATCTTGGCGTATATTCGTTTATTCCATTTGATGCAAAATTTTGAGAGCAACACGCCTGTGCAATATGTCGATGAATAGAGAAAATCTCCAAATTCAATTTAAACAGCACAAATACAGACAGGATGGCTGATAAATTTGTCTATATGGCTAAGGAAACTCGAACAAGTTTTTTTTATAATTTATAAAGTATAGGGCATTTAAATCTGCACAAAATCTTGCAGATTCCAGTTAAAATCTTTATCAAAATCTGTAATGTTTACACGAAGTTTTTTTTTCACATTTATCAAGATTTTTTATCCAAAACAAAAACCATTGACTGCAATTTTTCCTAAATATCAACCAAACAACTTTAATATAGCTAATTCATACACCTTTTCAAGTTTATTTTATAATAGGACACTTACATCTGCACAAAAACTAGCTGATTTTAATTAAAATCTTTATGAAAATCTGTTTATGACATTTATCAAGATTTTTATCCAAAACAAAAAATTGCCTAAAGTAAGACCACATAGCTGCAACGTAGCCAATTCACAAACCTTTTTAAGTACACTGGAGTCTAATCGTCGCTTTCGATAACTTGCTGATTTGTTCAAGTTTTTTCAGTTAGAGATTATGACATTCGTTATCGAATCATATTATTACATTATTCGATAACCAGTGTCATAACCTCAATCTGAAAAAAAGCTATCGAATCAGCTCGTTATCGAATGAAATTATTAGACCCCTGGTTTACTTTATAACAGGGCACTTACACCTACACAAAATTTCACATACTTCAATTAAAATCTTTATGAAAATCTATACCGTTTACACTAAGTTTTTTTTTTGACATTTATCAAAATTTTTTTAAGAAAAACAAAACTCCTTATACATTGTCTCGAAATCTAATACTTACGAGATTTCGAACAAAATCTAGTTGCTTTTTACTAGTTTCCACATGCAAAACGAAATCTACTCGTTCAGTAGATTTGTAGGAAATCTACTCAAAATCTAATAATTTTAATTATTTTTACTTTTTGGGTTAAAAATTTTAGACAAATGATTTGGTCTTGGGTATTAAATCTTGAAAAACTTCAAATAAACTTTGTGTAAACTATATAGATTTCGATAAAGATTTAAAATCAAATCTACTAGAATTCGAGATAATTTAAATGCAGTATTAACCTTAAGTTTTCCAAGACTACAATCAAACAACTGCAATGTAACCAATTCACACAACTTTTTAAGTACACAGGCTGACTTTTTAGTACAAATGTAAAAAATATAGTTGCATCACTAGAAGTTAAGTGAATTTTGTTATATATCGAAAATCTACTAGATTTACTTCGAATTTTGTAAAAAAAACTATAGGTGCATCACTAGAGTTCAAGTAGATTTCGACAAAGTCTAGTGGAAAGTCCACTAGATTTTGAAGTCATATAAGTACTAGATTTTATATAAGCACTATTATTGACTTTTATATCATTTGATCTATTGTTTTATTTTATTGTGGCATGTTAACAAAAAGTTTTTCATGTCCGACTGAAGAGTTGATGTCGGAATCGCTGCAAAAAATAAGTTTAAGAGTTTCAAAAATCTATTGCATTAAAATCAGGAGATCGGGAAGGCCAACAAAATGTTGTGTTTTTTCAAATACATTGATTTGCACATTTTTTTTTTTGTAACTCTGCTATAACGGACCGGACTATGCTTGAACTTGCCCTTATCTTATGGAAACCTTACAAAAATAAAAGGCATTCCCTTTCGGTGCAGTTAAAATAAAATAACGATCTCCGGTGATGATTGCAGTGCCACCTTCTTCTTTGAAAACATTTTGGCCCGACAATACAGCTTGATGAATCTACTTACCATACTCTGACTCCAACTGGGTGCAATTTCCTCTCTTAAAGAATATTGGGATTAGAGTTACTGCACATTTCACAATTTTGCTTATCAGAATTTTGCTGTTTGTATTGAAATGGGCCTCATATGACATACAGACATGATTGAGCATGATTTTGTCCTCTTCCATCATTCGTAGAATCTATTGATGAAACTCCCAGTAGATAGACCAGTCTTTGTGGTTTTATTTGCTTATAATTGAAGCCTTATGGAGAAACAAATTCAAGTCTTTGTGCTGAATTGTCGGCTGAAACTTTCTGAGCAGATACATTTCTTACTAAAACGCTTGGAGTAGCCTGTAATACAATTTTGAAATATAACCCGCTTTTACAAAACATGAGAAGAACACGACTTAAATGTGTAAACTGCACCCCTTAACAACAAACCACTGCCACTTGACTCCTGCAACAGAGCCAAAGCTCTAAATAATAACGACTTGTCATACAGTTGAAATGTATTTACATGACAATTTTAAAAGTTCCTTGCAGCGAAGAAAGCATATGCAATTTTTTTTAACTTCTTCAGCGTAATCGATAAAATTGTTACATTACATTATTCTGTTTGTCTTAATTTGATCATAACACCAAGTATTTGCTCAATTATTGCAAATTTTAATTAAATTGCTACTTGTTAAGTAATTTAATAATATATAATTTTCTGTTTGACGAGCCAAAGCTTTTAATAATTTGCAAGCATTTTATTTTTTGCTTTAATATTGATTTTAAATTTGTTTGCTGCCATATTAAAATAATAATAATTTAGTGAGTCCACAGGCTCCTTCGTATCATGTGGTTTGTAACGATATGCAAAAGTTTTTCTTTTTTACTAAATGAAGAAAATTTAGCTTTATAATGCTGTATTATGTTCTAGTTGAAACTTACAGTACTTAGAATGTTAGATATGCAAAGATGGGATCACACAAAAGTGCAAGCATGCATTACAGCCTAGTAATATATATTGTTTTATAAACAGAAGTAAAATTCAGGCACTGAATACCTACCACTATTACTAAGTGTTACCTTCTTTAGGAAAGGGAAAGTAATAGGGAAGACAGTTGACGAAGAAGAGATAGAGAAAAGCTTCATTCCTTTACAACTCTCCTTTCTGCACGTTTTTGATGAAGCAGTATTGCAGCGCCTCTGGTGTCAATGATGGGTATGAAATTTTTGAAGCTGTACTTAGTAGCCATTTTATTAGTTATTTGACTTCGCCGAAGATTCTGCTAAACAATATTGATGAAGGAGGGCGCTCTGATGATACATTAGGATCAGTATTCACTAAAGCAGAGAAAAATTTCGAAAAACACAGGTTTTCCTTAGGAGACCTAAGCAACTATTACATACTGGCACATATACATACATATGCAGGGCTGACCTTAGCTGAAAAATAACACCGTTGATGTAAAAATAAAAATTATTTTACATTATTGTTTGATATAATGATTGCTCCCATCTCTGAATAAAATATAATTGTACTACTCAAACGGTAGTCTATGACACTTGGTCGTGGTGTCCTAATGTTTTAATTTTTTTTTAAATAAACAAAAGCAAAAGCATTTATATTAAGACATTATGACTCTGACGACTGCCGTTTGGATATCCCAAATATTTTGAAGATTTATATATGAAATATTTTAATAAAAAATATTAAAGTTTAAGTTTAACATTTATTAACGCACTAATAATCCCAAATTATTATTTTATTTATTCAGTAAAATATTTTTTTTATTAAAAATATATTGAAGTTCTATGATAAAGATCCTATGCGCATTTCAATGTTGCTAATGTAGATTATCAGGGAACCTCTAACCAAAAATTTCTTAGAACAACTAGAGCTATTATGTTATAAACTTTCATTTAAACAAATGAGAAGCTCAACAAATAAAAAAAATTAGACTTGGATCGAACTAGTTGCTCTTTTTCGACACAAACTTATGATCAAACCCTTTTAAATTACACTTTTATATTGTAATACAATAATACAATCGATACAACACTACAAGAGGCTTGTTATTAATTTTAAAATTTTTAATTTCATACAAGTCTTTAGTTTTTCCATGGTGATGGGAAATGAAAAAATCACGTTTCTAGCAGAGACTAGTACATATTTTTAACTATTGTAAAACAATACAATTAATACAAAAATACCAGGGCGTTGTGCTGTTACCCATTGCTGTTTTATTTAATATTAAATATTCTTTTTATACAATTCACTGCTATTTAATGATAAACTCATTGATATAATATATATATTATTAATGCAATACATGCAACAAGAAAAAAAAAAACAGATTTATATGTTTAAAACCACTCGAAATAATTTCATCCGAATTGTTGTTGTTTTCGGGCTAAATACAAGTTGTTGTATAACCATTCAATTCATTCATTCAACCACAAAATTTATGTAACATAAGCACACATTAACACAGATAAATACATACATACATATAGACATATGAAAAGTATTAAGCCTATAAACGGTTAAGTTGTATAATTATGCTTTGGCTTGTCGGTTAAAACAACATTAAGTGTCATTATGAAATAAATTTGCGTTTTATTTAACTATAACAAATTAAACTGGTTTTTGGTGGAGACAGACAGGCGGGCAGGCAAGCAGGCAAGCAGGCAAGCAGGCAGGCGGTTTCATAAAATGGTAGACTTGCAGACAGTTGTACGAACAGGCATATAAATGGGCGGACAAATTTGGAAATGTTATATTGCAGCATAATTGATGAGATATGAATTTGCATATTGGTTTTTCTTATGGAATTCTGATTGTTTCACTAATTTAGTTCGCTAATTCAATTGTAATACGAAATTGAGGTTTCCACTTTTTTGAAGTGGACTAAAAAAAACAAAATAACTTATTTATTGCAAGGAAATGATTTGAGGTTTGTCTAGACTTGGGTGGAACTTGTTCTGTAGCACTTGGAACGTATTCGTTCAATATTTCATTTTTGGCAGAAACCATTTAATAACATGGTTTTGTTTACAGGTTTCTGTCCCAACTGACCGAATTCACTAGTTTGACCCAAGTCTACTACATTGTAGATACTAGCCAATGATCAAACCCTCTTAGATTCCATGGACTTTAGTCAAAGGTTTGTGTCCAATCTGACCGAGTGCACAACTACAGACCAAATCTTCTACATTGGATTTGATTGAATATTTTAGTGCTCGTTAGCCGTTTACTTAATATCTAACGACTCTCTAAAATATTAATCATTCGCCTCACAAGATATAAATATGTATAATTTTTATCCTCAGAGGAGTGTATATGTAAAGGGTGTTTTTTTAGAGGTATAGAACTTCGAATTGAAATAAAACACAAGAAAATCGTTTTAATGTCCATCAATTTGGCTTTATTGGAAGGATAATTTTATGCCATTAATGTTTAAATATGATTTCGGGCATGTGGCCGCCGCGGCTGGCTCGAATAAAGCCAATTCTACAGGTCCAATTTTCAACCACTTTTTCGAGCATATGGGGCCGTATGTTGGCAATAACGCCACGAATGTTGGCTTCCAAGTCCCCTAACGTTTCTGGTTTGTTGGCGTAGACGAGCGACTTCACATATCCCCAAAGAAAATAATCCAATGGTGTCAAATCACACGATCTTGGTGGCCAATTGACAGGTCCATTCCGCGAAATTATGCGCTCATCGAATGTTTCCTTCAATAAATCGATTGTGACGTGCGCTGTGTGGCATGTAGCGCCGTCTTGTTGGAACCACAACTCATCCACATTCAAAATCTTCAAAATCTTCCATAAAGTTGATGGACAAAGCTCCAATTGCTGTGCACGGTGGCGAATCGATTCATTCGGGTCCTCTTCAACACTTTGCTCTACAGCGGCAATTGTTTCTTCGGTGCGCACTGTTCGACGTCTCTGCGGATGCGTATTATCACATAGAGTAAACGTAGTGCGGAAACGATCCATGGTTAACCGAATTAATTGCTCTGATGGACGATTATGTCGACCATAAAATGGACGGAGCTTGCGGTAAACTTCGCGAACTGAACCATTATTTTCGAAATAAATTTGCACGATTTGCAAGCGTTGTTCTTTTGTCAACCTGTTCATGATGAAATGGCAAACCAAACTAAATATTAATCACTTGATAGCTGACAAAATGGCCGCCAGTTAAAAAAGTGATGCCAACTTAAAGTTCTATACCTCAATAAAAAACACCCATTATATGTAAATTATGGCAAAACAACGTGCTTAAGAACTCATTACGTTACATTTTCTGCATATTGCTCTTCTGAAACTCAAACCTACACTAAATGAAAAAATACATATGTACATATATACAAACGTGTTTAACGCTAAATGTTTATGATTACTAACAAAGCAACATCAATATAAATATAAAAAAAAATAAAGAACGGAAAAAGGAAAAAGAAAAGTTGAAGAACAATAACACGGTAACATTTCATAATGCAAGTGTTGCTGCATTATTTTGTTGTTGCAAATAACAACAGGAAACATGCTATTTTTCCTTTCATTCATAATTTTCCATACTTTAAAACTGTTACAACTGAAGGAAATGTAAAAAACATTCTTTTTGCTAGTACTAGAGCTGTTGGCTGTGCTCGTTATTATTATATGTAGCAGATAATGTCGTTGTTGTTGTTTTTATTTTTCAAAAAAAAAAAAAAAACAATAAAGTTGCATAAAACAACTCAACATTTGAGAACAATATGTTTTAATATCATGCAAACATCAAACTGTTATATGATGTTTTGTTACATTATTTTCTTTTGCCCCGTTTTGTTGTACTATTTCCTAATAAACTAGATGCGAGCATGTATCTGTTTGGCAAACGTATGTTTGCGCGAGATCTTATATTTTACAACTACATATGTACATACAAGAGCGATTTTTTATTAAAGGTAATATTAAATTATTTTATAGACTTGTATCGAACTCTTTCAGTAGCTCGTTTTTGACACAAACCAATGATCAAACCCATTTAAATTACATGGGTTTGATCATTGGTTTGTGTCAAAAACGAGCTACTGAAAGAGTTCGATACAAGTCTATTATTTTACGTACATACGGTACATGATTTTCTTTTTTTTATTTTTATTGGGTCAGGGAGAACAATTTTTCAGTGTTTAATGTATAAAAGGAGCTTAATACTTATCATGGAATAGATGAATATCGTACTATTTGCAATTAAGCATTGGCTTACGATTAATTTTTAAATCGACTAATTGGTTTTGTCTTAATAAGAAAATATATCTTTTCGTGCTTTCATTTACAATGAAACCACAAACAAAGAAAAGTGGGTACTTTAAAAGATGAAGTTACTTATTTCACCGATGTTTTCCCCAAATCAACTTTTCACCATAGGACAAATTACGCTACTAATTATCGAACGAAATTACAAAATATTTCAATAGAGTTTATACGGAAATATTTTTAAATTTCGAATCGTATTGAATGCCGTAATTTGCCCTGTAGTTCTCAATGTTTTGACGTAATCAAGTTTTCATCAGGGGTCTAATCGCTGGTTTCGATAACGAGCTGATTTGATCGATCTCATTATATATCGAACCATATTATTATATTGTTCGACAGCGAATGCCATAATCGGAAACTGAAAAAAAACGTGATCGAATCAGCTCGTTATCGAAAGCGACGATTAGACCCCAGGTCTCTATGCTTTCAGGTCCGGAGAATTTAATGTATATATCTATGTGTGTGTATGCGTTAGTGAGTTCGTGTGTGGAGCAAAATTTGCACCCTTCTAAGGACATTGACCTAACATTGATCTTATGAGAGTGCAGCAATTCGGTCCAACATGTTTTGAGAATTTCTGAAAATAAAATTTATGTAAAAAAATTTTTTCAGGAAAAATTTTATCCAGTCCAAAATCTGATAAGATCATAATTTAAAAAACGATCAACATCATTTGCTGCAAATTTGATAAGAACAAACGATTCGTTCGCAAATAATAGTCAAGGAAAAATTTTCCGAAAAGGGCTATGTTTTTATTAATAATTATTGCACTCTCAAAAAATTTATTTTTGGACTTACAAAATTGAACTGATAGAAAATTTATAATTGATTGATCACTTCGCCATTGATTGATCGTCTGCCTATTTATATATATTGCGCCCTCCTCCATTGTGTAGCAGAATCATCGGCAAAGCAAAATATCCAATAGAATTTCTACCAAACACAGCTTCGAAATTTAATACGCCTCATTATTACTGGAGGCGCTGCAATATTGCATTATTAAAAACAGGTGCTAAAAGCAGAGTTGTAAAAGAATGAAGCTTTCCTCTATATCTTCCTTCACCACCTGTCTTCTCTATCACTATCCCTTCCCTACAGGTAACACCTACTAATAGTAGTAGGCATTCATTGCCTGAGTGTTACTTTTCTTTATAAAAAAAAAAATTCAAAATTGAGTTACTGATCTCAAAACAAAATATTCTTAGATAACAATTTTATATGCCTCAGCAAATGCTTTCGTTAGAGCTAGAGTTTGTGAACTTCTACTCTGAAATATATTAAAAACAATTTTAATAAAAAAATATTGCAAAAGAAATTTTTATTGGTCCGCATTTATAATAATTAATGCTATTTTTTCAGTTATTTAAAAAAAAATCATTTAATAATAATATTTTTGATTAAAAATGTAATTGAATCAAATAAATATTTTAATTGTTTCACTTCATTCAACTGTAGATTCTTAATTTATTAATTAAATTAATGGTGAAAATTTTATAAATAAAATAATTGAAAAAAATTTAAATAATGTATTAGAAATTTAATTAAATCAATTAAACCTTTGTTCAAAAAATTTTTGATTAAAAGTTTGATTAAAAATTTATTTAAGTCAAATAATTCTTTGTTTTAATTTATTGACTCTAATAAATTTTTATTTAATCAATTGAATTTTTTTAAGTTTAAAGTGTGATTGACAGAAAATTTAATTAAAATTGTAATTGAGCCAAATCTTTGTTTTAATTGAAAAGTTTAATTGACACAACTCAATTTTTAACTAATTATTTAATTTTTTTTTTAACTTAAAGGTGTGATTGATTAAAAGTTTCATTACAATTTTAATTGAGCTTATTAAATCTTTATATTAATTAAAAAGTTTGATTGACTCAAATACATTTGTAACTGATTTTTTGTTTTTTTTTTTTTTCAATCAAATGTGTGATGTGATTAAGAGTAACAACTTCTCTGTCTACGTTTCGAAAGTATTTATTTTTATACATATTTAAATTAAATTAAACTAGAATGAATTTACATCAGGAATAATTTTTTAATCAAGCTGAAGGTGAATATTTTCAATACTTGTGTAATGAAATATTTTTATTAATAAATATGACGTTTCCTCTAGCTAAGTTCTAGTTAAATTTATCAGTCTGTATTCTTTAGAAAATCTTTTTAACTTGATAACTTAAAATGTAATCATTTATTTAAATCATATATAGAACTCTACTTGAAATCATACCCAATATATTCTTTTCATTTTGAGAGCAAACAGCCAACTTTTGCTTGCAAAACAACATGTAAAAATGCTCAGGAAAGAATCTAAAACAAAATATACCCTGTGCTGAAGAAGAAAGTGTGTAAACTAAAGAAGCTGTTCCCGGACATTTGCCAACAACGATGTAGACGCTGTTTCTATTGTAGTTTTTTTTCCCTACTTGAGGCTTAATATTATCACCAGTGATGCAGTTTGATGTTGCTGCTTCTTCTCCTGTTGTTGTCGTATGTTTTTTGCTCTTAACTTTTTATATTTCGCTTATTTTTACATTCATTATTTTGCATGCATGCTAGAGATGAGAGGCTGCTGTCATATATAATTGTAGTGAAATTCTAAGATAATTAGAAATAAGTCAAATAAAAGAAAAATTTGTTGACCTTGTGGGCCATTACTGGAAGCTCCCTATAGTTTTTGTAGTATATAAAGTTAAAGGACAAGAAGACATTTATTTGACAAGAACTTTAAGTTAACAAGTAAAATATTAAAAGTCAAAAACCCCGACTGCGACCAAATTTAAACAATTAAAGATCCTAAATGGTCCTTCGAAATTAAAAATGATAAGAGACACCTAAAGATGGCGTCTTTTGATCGCTATATTAAATTTTTACCACTTTCATATCTTTAGTAACAGTTCCGGGACTAAAATCAGTTTACGCGTTGGGTTTATATATAGCCGCAAAGGAAAACACATACATACATACATGCATGCATTCAAAGGCTGATAAGCACAGTATGAGGCAACGACAAAACTGTAACAAAAAAGAAATAAATGGAAGTTTTATAAATTTGATTTCCTGAAATTTCTACTCATCGCAATACTGTTGATTTCGGCCAAGGGTTTTTGCAGTTTAGTAGGTTCACCTGGAATGCAATTAGATGGTCGATCTTATCTAAAGGTTCTCTGCAGATTAAATTCTATAGCTTTACTAACAATGTCTGTTGGTCCTTTACTGATAGTGGCTGTTTTAATTCGACTTGAGATGTCAGCGCTTTAGCCACCAGTATTGCTGATAATAGCCTCAAAATAACAAAATGTGTCTACCTCCTCTAAAGTTTAACTGTTAGTCAGAAAGGAATTTGTATTTTCGAATCGAATTATCATAATCTTTGTCTGGTTAATATTACTTTCAGACCTGCTTTTCTAGATATTTCTGATTATTCATTTGAAGTTTCATTGAAATATCAAAATTAGCTATCAGAGAGGAGGACGATATTATCTGCATATTCAAGATTCTCCAAACTATCGTGCAGCTTCCAAACAAAGACTTCGGTTTTAGCATAGATATAAGCATATCTTTTTAACGTATAATGAAATCCCAAAACTTTATTTTTCAAATATATTAAAGTCAAATAGTATTAGCAAGAAAAATATACATGTATGTACCACTGACCCTTGCATGGACAAAATTAAAACTTTCTTAAATATCATAAATGCATATTTCTTATACAAAGATTTCTCTACAAAATTTCATCATTTGACTTTTAAAATTGAGTAATCAAGAGATGGCGGTTTGATCCCAATGTGCCGATTAAACTTGCAAAACCCCGCTTTTCGAAGACATATCGAAAGAAAATCTAAATAGCGATTTCTTGCTATGCCACTCATTGCGTGGTCTTGGCCTAAGCTTCAAATAAAATAAAATAATGACTGGAATATAAAATGAAATAAATAATTTAAAGTGTTAGTATAGTAGATTTGTTAATGTTTTTTCCGTTAGCCACTTCTGCTGCACGGCTTATATACCGTGATGGCGGGTTAAACACTATACGTACACCTGCTCATCCCTAATTTGTGCGGATATGGAAATAAATGTGTGTGTGTATGTGTGCTATACTTTTCTCTTTCACTAAAACTGTATGTAGTTCCTTCAAGTAGTTAAGTGGAACAAAATGATGATGCTCTGTGCCATTTGTTGTTATTGTTATTATAGCTTGTATATATATATATATTCGTTAAAGAAGCGACATTATTAAAATGTAACAAATGCTGTTGTCTATTATGAAAAAGACAAAATATTGAAAAAATAGAGATGAGGTCGCTGATGATGGTGAAGGTATGAACATGTGATTGTGTGTTAATATTTTTTTTAACGAGGTGAGGATTAGAAGTTATTGAGAAAAAATTCAGGATTGTCTTAAATTTTATAAATAACATTTATATGTATGTATATATATATATATATATATATGCAACAATTCCGTAAATAATTTTGATATGCGTTATGCCTGCCTTACTGCGGTAAAGTATACATAAAAAAATCTGTAGGAGGCACATATATAATATAATAATATTGATATATTATCTCAATTACACTTTCATTCCCATTTGTTATAGTTTTTTAAGGTACCCATAGACTAAGTCCCAGTCCAGACTTGCAATTTTTGTTGCAGCAACTCCTTATTTTTTAGTGCAAAAGAGCGAGAGAGAAATACAAAAATATTTATTTCTATTTCAATACTCTCACACATATTCAAGAATTGCTGCAAAAAAAAATTGCAAGTCTGGACCGGCACTAAGCAATACTATTGAGTAGAGGTGAGCGCAAGACATTAAAAAGTGCAAATTTTTGTAATTTTTTTTTTTAAGACCAAATACTGTTTGTAGTAGCAATTGAAATTGATTGTAAAGCACTTGTAGAGAACAATGAAACAAAAATGGAAAAATTTTTTTTCACAACAGTTGAATAGGTAGTTGGGTCAAGTGTGCAGTATTTTTATTGTATAGTGCAGCATATTTTATTTCACAAACTCAAAATTTCATAAAATATATAGTGACAATAAAACTTCTTACAAATATATCCATGATGAAAGATTTTATTTAAACTAATAAATAATGAAACTTTGAACAGCACCACATGCAAACTAACATTCTCAAATAATCTGCATTATTTGCTTTTTTCTTTCACACATACACATATTGTCACACTATAAACAATGTTTCATTTCATTTGACACTAATGTCAATCGGTATGCAATAGTGAAGTTTGCTTCGACACCAGTATAAATAATGCCTCTGTTTGGGAGATAAACAAATATGTTGTGTGCTTTTGAAAGGAGGGAATAACAATTTTATTGTTCTTTTGCTCACCTCTGATACACAATAAGTTGCGCAGTAGTAAAAAAATATATTGCTAAATTTTCCTTACAATTTACGTAACAACTGTGACCTGTGCCTGAATTCAGTAACCTTTATTTGATTTATGCAACTCAAAAGCATTTGATGGCGTTGGATGAAGTAGTTAGCACGTTGACTACAAA
This sequence comes from Tachina lurida, assembly GCA_944452675.1. Taxonomy (NCBI): domain Eukaryota; kingdom Metazoa; phylum Arthropoda; class Insecta; order Diptera; family Tachinidae; genus Tachina; species Tachina lurida. Next base: position 103,157,534 of record OX101755.1, on the reverse strand, counting down.
ACCGAAGGTCTTGGGTTCAATCCCTTGTATCCAACAGTCATTAAATAACAACACACGCATTTTTCTGATGTGCATTAGTGTCCCTTTGTGTCAGTTGTTGTAGGAAAGTGATGATGGCATTGTCACTGTTCACTGAACTATACCGATTTCAGCAGATACTAATCCTAATGTAACATCAGAGCGCCCTCCTTCGTTGTGTAGCAAAATCATCGGCGAAGTAAAATAATCAATAAAATGGGACAAAACACAGCTTAAAAAAATTAATACGCCTCATTTAACATCAGAGAGGCGCTGCAACACTGCATTATTAAAAACGTGCGAAAAGCAGAGTTGTAAAAGAATGAAGCTTTCCTCTATCTCTTCTTTCACCACCTGTCTTCTCTCTCACTATCCCTGTCATAAAGAAGGTAACACCTAGTATTAGCAGTAGGCATTAATTGCCTGAGTGTTACGTCTCTTAAAAAAAAAAATGGGTTTGATCATAGGGTTGTGGCAAAAATGAACGACTGAACAATTTGGACCCAGCTCTAAACAATTAACGGAAGTCCTATGGTGAGTATAAAAATGGTTATTATCTCAGGTAAGAAAACCTGTTGTACATATCACAGACATTTAGGCTAGTGTTAAGATCAGAAAAGTAAACATTGTGATATTTTAGCAGCGAATAATGTAACATTATGTGTTACTTTTGTTTTATTTGTAATTACGAACTTGACTAAATTTTTTTTAGCTAAGTTTTTGACCTTTTCTTGGAAATGTTTAATTAAACTATTTTTTCAAGCTGTAGGTCTGTTTATATTTTTATTTTTTAGTTCCATATTTTGTTAACTTCTGCAGGATATTTTTCTTTATTTTTTTATTTTTTTGAAGAATTTAAGTGAAAGTAAACGAAATATCGCACTAATAAATACAAATATAAACAGACCTAAAGCTTGAAAAAATAGTTTAATTGAACTTGACTGAATAAACAATTTTAAAGGTGAATACATGGTATCACTGAATTTTAGACAATTCCTATACTGAAGTAAATGTATAGCTTAGCAATTATATGCCAACTAATGTGTAACTAAAAATATATACATATGAGTATATGTATATAAATTCTTTTTGTACTGCTTATATTTCCTTTGTATAATAGAGTAGCATGTTGCCTTTTAAAATACGCTTATTGTTTTCCCTCTATCATGTGACGCAAATTGGAGTATCGGTATGAAGTAATAAAGAAGAAAAAATCTAGAATTTGCACAGTGATTGTTAGTTGTTTGTATACCAGTTTGTTGCATTAGTTTTGTTATTTGGATTTGTTTTAAATATTTTAGTAAACAAGTTTAAGTGCTTTTAAATTTTTTTTTTCAATAAGTTGTGGACATGTTCTTTATAATAGATTTATAAGTGACTTTACTAAAGATGGTTGTTGTACCAAAGTTTTTCTGCTCCAGAAGAGATAAAAAAACTATATATGTATATAAATAAATTTGTCTAGCATGATGGATTAATTTAGTTTAAACTTTTTGGGGTAAAATTTAATAAATGTAATTTATTGGGAAACTATTGTAAACTGTTTCAATTTTCAATTTGAAGAGCTTTATAGCAATGTTTAATATATGACGAATTTAGTTAAATGAAAAAACTATGTCTTAGCAAAATAAAAACTCTAGCAAACTAATTTTGTTTTAATTTTGTCTTAGAAAAATTAAAACTCTAATAACTAGTTTTGTTTTAATTTTGTTAAAAGATTAAAAAAATTACTATTGTATCAGAGGTTCAGATGTTTAATTTGAAATAGCAATAGATTCATATTTTAACCAGCTCGAAATTTAATAGATGAGAAAATCTGAATTTGGGCTTAAAAAAGAGTTTTAAGCCTAAAAATATATTAAAAAAAACATGTTTGGGCCCACATTGTTGTCTCATATCCAAATTTAAAACGAAAACTACACAACTTTTGTTTAAAATATGAGAATCATAATAAAAAATAAATATTTTTATTTTTCATTATTATAGCATTGCTTTTTCTTTTAAGGTTTTTAATAAACACGTACTTCTTGTATCATTATACACAAATAGCTGATCATTTTGTCATGTATTCTTACGCAAGTATACACATAAGCATTAAAGTATATTACAGAATCCTGGTGCACGTTTATACAGTAACACTCTTGCAGACAAGAACTCATTGTACTTTCTTCCATTTTTTCTGCTTTTTATTGCTTTTTATTCTTATACGAGTATACAGTTGATAGACTAAATGACTGACTGGCTGCCTCTACTGGCTGGTGACTGAATCTACTGGTTTTGCAGGAGTCAAGTAGAATGACAGGCTGCTAGACAGCTGCATCCTGGACTTTTTAATATCATTTGCGTTAAGAACATAAATACATACATACATACATATGTATGTACTTGTGTGTGTGTATATATGCATATGTGTATAAGTTTTCATATGCATTTGCCTGCTGCTGCTTATACTGTTTAACATGCATGAAAATCAAGCTCATATTGGTTACTTGTTATAGGCTTTGGGTAGAAGATGTGTTATATGAAGTTATGATTTCATTAGGTTTTATTTGTTATAAAAAAATTTGTGTTTGAAAGGTACGTTTGCACTTGTGCACACATTTGCACAAAAAAAGCGCAACCAAAAAATACTAATGGAAAACCTATTGATTCATATAAGTCAAACTGTTTGCTATAATATTGCGTTCTATGGCATTGTCTGTTAAATATGTTAACTTAATCAATAACTATGTGAACTAAAAGGGTTTTAGTTAGTTTTATTATTATTGTTCTAACTTAATTTGTTTCTATATTTATGATTTGATTAGGCTAAGGTTCGTATCGCTTTGTAAGCCAAATTACATGTAATAATTATTTATGAACAAATAATACCACAATTATTTGTAAATATTCTGACAAACACTTAGCAGAACGGAACAACTAGGGTTTTCATTAGTACTTAGCGGTTAAATTTTTTTCTTCATATGTTTGCACAAGTGTGAAACTACCTCAAGGATCATGATTTCTTATTGAACGTGTTATAACTTTATTATTATTAACTTAGACTGATTGGGAAACAACGTAATTTAACATCACCCATGTCTCCGATCAACTGTTAACATAAACTTTTTCATTGAAATGGAATACGAGAATTAGACTCTTTCATTGCATAATCAATTATTTTATGTGATCATGTTAGCACGAAGTGATATCACTCTAACTAAGTACAAGGTGACACAAAAGTAATGCTATAAATTATAATCACCCTTATTCCAGTTGTCGACATTGACGTCACCTTAACACAATTCCAAAAAAAAGTGGGGCTTGTGCACCTGTTTTCGAAAACAACTTATTCCTGTTGGCAAGTTTATGCTATTTTCTAGACCTTAGGGAACGGAAATAGATTGTCAGTAGTACAAAATATTTTTCAAGAGTGAGTAAGCAAGCTTCAATTTTTTTGGTATTGTGTTAAAGTGACATCGATGTCGACAACTGGAATAAGGGTGAATGTCATTATGATATAAATTAACTAAATGCAGTAAAGTGCGACTTTGAGTCGTACCGACACTACATACTCGTATGTAATATGTACTATAAGAACTTTAGCCTATATAATGGAATATCTTACTAAAGGCCGTTTCACACTATAATACAAGTAAATATTAATACTTTTGACGAAAATGCATCCATAATCTAATTTCTGTTTCAAAAATTTCAAAAGACAATAACAACTCAACATGTCAGAGTTGCATTTTCCACAAAAGTATTAATACTTGTATTTTAGTGTGAAACGGCCTTTACGAGAATCCTAGATATTTAAAAAAAAATGTAAGTACCCAGCTTACTTTTTAGAGCTATGCTCTTTATGTCAGACACAGGAGCTAGAACGTGATTTTCGTAACAAAATTATTCAACACTGTTACAGTTATAAATTTTGTTTTTGTTTTAATTTCTTTGTTTACATTTTTTAGTTTTCGTTTTCGGTATTTTTCTCTATTCATAAAAAAGGAGATGCCAGATGAAATGCTAATAGGAACTTAAAGTAAACAGGGGTACTAGTTTTTTTTTTATAAATAAGAATAAATTAAACTTTATAAATACTAAATAAGTATTTACAAAATACAAATAATTTTATAGCATTGTTATTTAACACATGAAACTTGTTTTTTGTAGCTAAGTAGCATAGCTCTTAAAGGGTGTCCTAAGATACCTTTCTGCTCTTTGTTCGGTTTTTGGCGATTTTTTTTCGGTTTTTAAACTTTTTCTTAATCATGGCGCTTTTTCTGTTGTTTTTGGGATTATTTCGGTTTTTGACGTTTTTTTTAATGTCGGCGATTTTTCGGTTTTTGGCGATCTATTTTCGTATTAGCGATTTTTTTTTTAATTTTGGAACTTTTTTCGTTATGGCAATTTTTTGGTTTTAGTCAATATTTTCGCTTTGGCGATTTTTTTATTTTGGGATTTTTCAGTTTTAGCGCTTTTGAAAATTTAAAGAGTTTGCCTTTTATGGTTTCCGAGATACAGCAAGTTGTCAAAATAACATTGACTGCTTTTTTAAATTTCAGTGTTAACTGTTGTAGTCTGCATATAAAAATACACTAACTTTGAAAATTTCAGGTCCGTAGCTCTTACGATGATCGAGAAAACAGCCTGCAATGGACAGATGGACAAGCGAACATTGCAGCGAAAAAAACAGTGTTCCTTTTCGGTGTACGGAACCATAAAAAAGAGCTCTGTTCGCAAACGGCCAGATCAAAACAAAAATCAAAAGTTGCCGTCTCAAAATCTCCATCATTGCTGGAACTATGTGAGTAGTTGCTCCGATCAAGACCCATTGCAGCCACTGCGTATTGTGCGTAGTGATTGTTTGATACTTAGATCCTGCTTCACCAATTGTATTTAAATATCATTTAATATTTAAAAGTAGTTCTTCATATCTCTTTATTTATTTTTTAAGGAAAAACTATTTTTAAATAGGTTATTAAAGTCGAAGTATGCTTATACTCAGAGTATTTGTACACATATTCGTATAAAATAAATATACTTCTGATACTCAGAGTATTTATTCATCATACGCCACCGTATGCATTTGTGTGTAAGAAATATTATGAAAATGTGCTTTGGCTGTCGGGTATGGGACAATTTTCCTTATTTTCAATCAAAATAACTTTTACGTTAGCCAAAAAGAAAAAGGGCGTGACCAAAAAAAATTCAAACTGGAGTTTTTGATTGATTACTATGAATACTATTAAACTAGATGTCTAGGCAACATTTTACACTTCAGCAATCAAAAATTATGCTTTTATTAACAAAAAATAAGGGGACTTAACACAAGATTGATGAGTTTTTAGTTCTTCTGCTTCTCCCGTAAAATTATATATATAACAAAATCTATTTTTTCAGTAAATTTTTTAGGAAATCTACTCAAAATCTAATATTTTTATTTATTTTTTACTACCCTGTGCAACATATTTAATTAAAAAGATGAGTGTATTAGCTACGGTCGGTTTAAAAAGGTGTATGAATTGGCTACATTGCAGTTGTTGGATTGTAGTTTTGGAAATTTCTCAGTTAATGGGTTTTGTTTTGGATAAAAAAAAACTTGTCAAATGTCAAAAAAAGTTGGTGTAAACGGTATAGATTTTCATAAAAATTTTAATTAAAATCTGCTAAATTTTATGCAGGTGTAAATGCTCTATTGATAATATAAAAGATATCGTAAACAATTTTGATTAAACGATACGATTATAAAGGAGGCTTTGGTTTGATTCAAATATTTTTCATTATTTTTGCTTCATTTTTATAGGACTTTTCTTCTTAATAAATTATTTTGTTACACTACTTTTTGTATTACCTTTTAACGATATAGAAATATAAATGTGCATGTAAATATATGAATGTAATGCATGTATATGTTGCAATTGCAATGAAAATATTGTTGGTGTTCATATTTAATATGTATTTTCATACTCTTACAGCCGACTGTGTTATTACTTTATAATAAACTCGTTGTGCCGTTAAAAAATGCACTATATTCCATTATTGACTTGTAAAGTTCAGCAATTCGCTTGCGGTGGAAAAGCCAAATTCACAGACTCATAAAAAAAACGGGTGGAATAAATGAAAAAGAAACTGCAAAACACTTCAAAAAAACATATAGACGATTAACAATTAATGTTTAAGGCAGATATTCACAAAACGAAACGAATAATGCGACAAAACTAAAAAAATCGCTAAAATTAGAAAAACAACTGAAAAAAAATCGGCAAAAACAAGAAAAAACTCCAAAAAAAGTCGCGAAAAGAAATCGCCAAAAAAATCGCCAAAAGAATTGACAAATAGAAGAATAACGCTAAAATTCAAAAATCGCCAAAACATTTTTTTTATTTCTACATTAGTACCTGTGGTGCGATTCAGTAACTTTTAACGATCCGACAATCGTAAGTTTTGTCTATAAATTTTGTAACTTATTTTTAACGATAGTAGGGGCAGCTGATATTTTCTGTTGATTTTTATCGATAAAATTAACGGCACATAAATTATTGTCGCTTAAATAAGGACACAGCTGACATTAACCTACAGCAAGTTTGATAAAGTTTTCGTTATAGTTATTTTCACCATGTGATAATCGTTAAACAAAAGTTAGTGCATCCCAGTTCTGGATTCTGCAACTTCGTGCGAACCGAAAATCGTAATATTTATCGATATATTTATTCCTTTATGGCAACGATAATGTAATTCTGTAATTTCTTTTTTACGATGGTGTACATCTCCCTTTTACTCGACATGTGACATACCTGCATACAACTGTCAAAATAGGCGAAAAGCACAAAAAGGAATTAAAGAAAAACTAAATGGATTTGAGCCTGTTATGTTGTTACTTTTTTTACTTCAACCGACATTCGCTATCGTTAAAATATATCATGTTATTATAGCGATACGATTTTCGTAATAAAAATTACTGAATCCAGTAACAGGTGAAATATTTGATTATAAAGGCTAAACTATAATATACTTAACTCCCGTGCGAGTCAAAGTCTCACTTTACTGAATTTATTTGATTCATGATTAATAGTGAACTTTTGGTTCGTTTCGATCTTAAAACATATTCATATTTGTTCTTTTCGTTAAGCCAGTTGTGTATAAATATGAGTTATAAAAAAGTTTAAGCACTGAAAATTATTGTGCGCGTTAAATTATGAGATGTTGCGAGTGGCAATAAAAAAAGGAAGCAAGTGTTAAATTGTATTTGTTTCACATCACAGTGCGCCATAGATGTTAAGTGACAGTAGTGTCGATATATTTCCTGATAATAATAAATATTACTTTTTTTTTTGGGCAACACAAGAGAATCACAATGGACCCAATTGAGCCTCCGAGTGGAATTGCGGTATACACAGAGAAAAAACTGCCTCATAGAATCAAGAAGATTTTCTCTATGAAACGTTTTTCATAGAGATTCCTTATCGTTTTTATGTGGTAAATCTTATTAATTTTATCAAGAAGAAAACCACATAAAATCAAGAAGAAATCTTATTATTCACAACTTTTTTTTTACTCAATTTCCGTTATTTTTGGCACCAAAAAACAATCCATAGAGAAAAACTTCTTGATTCTATTAGGGTTTCTTATAAATTGCAAACTATAGGGATTTCTTATTGGTTTTATTAGGTTGCCCTATTAATTTTTTTAAAAAGGGTTTCTTCTTGATTTTATTAGGCTATCTTGTTTAATTTTTTCAATAAGGTTTTCTTGGTTTTATGATGTGTCTTGTTATTTTGTTTCCATAAATAGACATACACACAATTTTTTTCATAATCTTTTTCATTTTTGTATAAGAATGTTTGCACAATAGTTTCAATGATTGTTCATGCTGCTTGTTAGCATATTGGTTAGAGTGCTTGTCTATCAGGTAGAAGTTTGCTGGTTCAATACTTGGTGAGTAAGTTAGTTAAGAATATAACATAATGTGTTACATACACATTATGTATTAGGGTTTGGGAAACGGGAATTCCCGGGCGGGAAATCCCGGGAAATGTCTGTCTAATATTCCCGGGAAACTTTTGAGATTTTCCCGGGAAAACGGGAAATTAAAAGTGCATGTTATTTTATAAATAGAATTTATAATCCAATTTCACTTTAATATAAAAACTTATTATTTTTTTATATATTACAAAAGTTCGTTTGAATGATTGTATGACTAAATTTACACGAACGTTGACACGCTTTTTATTGTCTGTTTAAACACTTACATATACCTTGTTCGAAGGAAATTTTTTAATCTTAAAATTTAAATTGAGTTTTTGTTTTAAATGTAACTGTAAGAAAGAAAGAATTCTTTCGACTCCGATAAACAAGAAGTAAAATGTCCATGTTTTTTTTAGTATAAAATAAAAATGTGAGCTATTCAAATCTAGTCTGAAATTTCATAAAAATTCCATTAAATTGAGGTCATACCATCATATCTCCTAAAAAAGTGGAATAAATTGTATAAGTATCAATGATTGCAATGATATCATCGTTTCCTAAAGTAAATAATTCGATGCTAAGCGAACTTGAAGTGATTTTTCGCCGAATTAGTGAACAAATTTTGAAAAGTGTAGTGAAAATTTTAAGCTGTAAGAACTCTGAGTTGACGAAACTTAAATTGATTACAAGTAGACGCTATTATGGAAACCCTGCAGAAAATATTTTAGGAGAAATAAAATGAGAGACACTTAGACATACTGTGGCTCAGGGTATTCAAAATTCGGCGCAGCGCAGTATGGTACTGTAACCTGCTTGTACTTAACGATAAGAAACCGCCTGGAACTTTTTCAAAAAGAATGAGAAACAAGCAAGGCAAATTCTTATTAAAATGAAGGTAGGTCTTATTAAAATTGTCTACTAATTGTGATAACAGTCATCAATTGGTTTTTATATGATCTTTTGCTGTATAATAACTTTATTCCATTTGCTTAAATTCAATTAAAAATTCTTAAAAATTTGTCTTAGAACTGCTTTTTATTAAATTTTTTTTCAAAAGAATGCTTACATTAACAAAACAATCGAAATTTCACCAACTTTCATTTAATAAATGTATTTAATTTAGTAAATTAGCTTTTCCCGGGAATCCCGGGAACTTGATTTTTTAATTCCCGTTTCCCGGGAAGTGCAAAAGTCCGGGAAATCCCAAACCCTAGTACGTATGCATAAATAAATAACATCTACAAATACTACATACATACATATGTATATGGTATAGAATTTAAATGAAAATACATACATAAGTACAGAGAATAAAGAGGCAATTTTTTTTTTATTTTTTTATTGAAAAAATCAATAAGATAACCTCATAAAAACTACAAGATTTCTTCTTGATTTTTTCAAAAAGGTTTTCGCTATGAAATTAATAAGATCTCCTTATTGAAAAAAACCATAGAGATTTCTTATTAATTTTGTTCTATTTTATGAGGTATTTAGTAGGCACTGTTTTCTCTGTGTAGCACCACCCTTCCGAAACTAACCTAACAGATAAAAGAAATATCAGAACGTCAGATATTTTGAAGACAAAACTAACGTGCATAATTTTAATGTGTGGAATAACATTTGCGCTTGACTGTAAGTATACGATACTGTGCATTTCACTGCAGGTGTTGTGTCCTTGCAGCTTCATTTTATCATATTATTTCTACACATTAGACTTGCAACAAATTTTTTTCATCTATATACATAGTTATAGTACATATTTGGAAAACAATATTTGCAACGAAATATTTTTGAATTTAAAGAAATATTTAAGATATAAGAAAAATTATAGTTATCCTTAAAATGACAAAAAGTTCAACAGAATGGGGAAAAAAATTAAATAAGTGGCAAAAAAATTTTTTTGAAATATGTAAATCCAAAGTAGTGAATTAAATCCAAATCTGAAATCTGAAAATATAATTTGAATTTTGAGCATTTTCGTTGTCAGAGTGTAACTTTGTAGCTTCCTCATAGAGGGAGGTCCTTGAATTTTTGTAAGCTTCTTTCTCAACCAAATCATAATTATTGCATGTTGTGAAAGCACACTTTTCTTATAGAAAATCTGGCTGAGTTATAGCAAACTTTTTTTATAGCAAAATTGACTGTGCTTACTATAATATGATCATCAAATGAACCATAATCATATTCTTAAAGAAATTATGAACCACATTTTCCAAACGCAATATTAAACTTTCTACAAAATATAATTTATGTATAAAAAATAAAACAACAAAACTTAACTTAAAATATATACAAGCACTTGTATCGACCGGCCGGCCATTGTAAATCAAAGACCTCAAGGAAGTTTCATATTGTTGAAGAAATTCCTTGGCTTGTTATGCAACGATAATAAATTATTTGTTAATAAAAAGATTTCTTTTTTGCCTTCCACACTCCATTGCAATGTGTAGTGGTTACTGTGACATGTACTAAAAAAAAACAGAAGAATAAGAAATGAAAGGAAAGAAAAAGCCGAGAATGAACGAACACATACATACATACATACACACATACATACATACACACATACATACATACTTTCATACATTATAAATAAAAGGAGTAGAATCGATTGTAAAGGGTGTTTTTTATTGAGGTATAGAACTTTAAGTTGGCATCACTTTTTTAACTGGCGGCCATTTTGTCAGTTGTCAAGTGATTAATATTTAGTTTGGTTTGCCATTTCATCATGAACAGGTTGACAAAAGAACAACGCTTGCAAATCGTGCAAATTTATTTCGAAAATAATGGTTCAGTTCGCGAAGTTTACCGCAAGCTCCGTCCATTTTATGGTCGACATAATCGTCCATCAGAGCAATTAATTCGGTTAACCATGGATCATTTTCGCACTACGTTTACTCTATGTGATAATACGCATCCGCAGAGACGTCGAACAGTGCGCACCGAAGAAACAATTGCCGCTGTAGAGCAAAGTGTTGAAGAGAACCCGAATGAATCGATTCGCCACCGTGCACAGCAATTGGAGCTTTGTCCATCAACTTTATGGAAGATTTTGAAGATTTTGAATGTGGATGAGTTGTGGTTCCAACAAGACGGCGCTACATGCAACACAGCGCACGTCACAATCGATTTATTGAAGGAAACATTCAATGAGCGCATAATTTCGCGGAATGGACCTGTCAATTGGCCACCAAGATCGTGTGATTTGACACCATTGGATTATTTTCTTTGGGGATATGTGAAGTCGCTCGTCTACGCCAACAAACCAGAAACGTTAGGGGACTTGGAGGCCAACATTCGTGGCGTTATTGCCAACATACGGCCCCATATGCTCGAAAAAGTGGTTGAAAATTGGACCTGTAGAATTGGCTTTATTCGAGCCAGCCGCGGCGGCCACATGCCCGAAATCATATTTAAACATTAATGGCATAAAATTATCCTTCCAATAAAGCCAAATTGATGGACATTAAAACGATTTTCTTGTGTTTTATTTCAATTCGAAGTTCTATACCTCTAAAAAAAAACACCCTTTATATACAAAAAAATAAAACCACTTCACATTTATTCTGACCACTGCCACTAACTAATAAATTGAAATGAATGAATTGTGGACTTTTGCTTTTGAAGTTGTTGCCCGTTTGTTGGTGTATTTATTTTGTTGTGATTTTCAATGAAAATTCTTTGTGGGGTTTTTGCATTGTCGTCTCGTTAGAATTATGTTGGTGACTCCACTGTTGTTGTAGTTTGTTTGTTTTGTTTGATTCCTATTGTGGGATGTTCATAAATAATTTTGCAAAAATTTCAAAATATTCGCAAGTAAATCATTGTGGTCAGTTTTGTCATTTTGCTTATTTTTAGTTTACCGAGTAGATGGATGGATGGCCAAGAAGGCTGTAGGAAATATAATATTTTTTGTTTTGTTTCAATTAGAGATGGACTGGGTTAAGTTCAGTTGCATGCGCCATAACGCATGATCATGGGTATAATTGCGCCTGAATGAGAGAAATTATCTCCTGAAATTTTTCGAATGCAATTCTGAAATGCTAATATGCCATTAAAAGCGGTGCATTACTTTTGGTATTAATAAAAGTAAAATTTTGGAAATAATCTTAAAAAGGGTATATTATCATAATAAATTTTGTTTATTGCCTTAATTTTATTTATCAATTGTATCGTTTTCTCTATACACGAAAAAAAAAACGAAAACCAGTCACTGCTATGATTCTCTAAGACAATTATTATTGATTGTCTCTGCTAGGGGGTTCGTGTATAGGATGTATGCTATTGCTTCAAACTATTTTATCCAAAACATATATATTTTTTTCATATACATATCTTTCACACTGTCTTGCAATAAATACTTTAATTTAATTTTTTCTGTATTAAAACCATGGGCAGAATATTTTTATTACTGATTACCGAAGACAACAACCATTTTTTTTTTGAAGAAAACGATTTATACTGCATTTAAATTGTCGAAAAGATCTAGTACATTTGATTTGAAACCTTTATGGAAATCTATATCGTTTACAATAAGATTCTTTGATGTTTTTCAAGATTTCTTATGTAAACTTTTGTCTTACACTGTAATCCAAAAAATGCTCACTTAGCTCATGCACAAAGTTTCATTAAGAAGTTGTTTAGAGCTTAGCTAATTCACTCACCATTTATATAAATATGCTATACAGGGCAGTAAAAAAGATATACTCGTACAAATATAAGATTTTGTGTAGATTCCGCATAAATCTACATAAAAAGATTTATCTCGAAGTTTCGTAAATACCATATTTGGAGTCAATGTAAATGCCCAATTAGGGAATTCAAAAACCGATATTGAAAAATACAAAATAAAATTTTTATACGGCCCTTACAACCAACACAAATTCTAGCAGAATTTTTTTAAAACTATGCAATGCAATGCAGCCAATTCACACACCTTTTCCAGCAGACTGTGGCTAATTCACTCAACTTTTATATAAATATGCTGTACAGGGCAGTAAAAAAGATATAAAAACATTAGATTTTGAATAGATTCCGTACAAATCTACTTAAAAAGTAGATTTCCTTTTGTATAGGGAACCTAGTAAAAGCAACCAGATTTAGCTCGAAATCTCGTAAGTACTAGATTTCGAGACAATGTAAATGCCCTATTAGATCTTTTTTAATGAATTGGGGCACAAGTTTGAGTAATGAGTAAAAAATTGTAATCGCAAGCGAGCCTGATTGTGACTGAAAACTTTTTCACAATTTCATCTCTAGCCTTCTAGTGCAGTTTAATTTCACAGCTGAGGTCGGCGCCAGCCTTGCCAGGATCCTATTAAAAATTTGCTCCCTTTGTTAACAAAAACATGAAGATATTTAATACCTTGATCTTTAACTAATGCCCTAATTCTGTTCGAAGATTGTATCGTCTTGTCTATGGACGAAAAAAAAGCAGCGCAGTTGTGATTCTTTAAAACAATTATTATTTGCTGCCTCTGCTAGAAGGTTCGTGTATTTGCTTTATGATTTTGTTCCAAACATTATATCCAACACATATTTTTTTACATATTTTTCAAACTATTGTATAATACTTTAATTTAATTTTTATGTTTGAAAAACATGGTAAAAATATTTTTATTTTTCATTATCAAAGACAACAACCATTTTAGAAGAAAAAATAATTTAGCGAATTCAAAAGCAAGAACTCAAAAGTATTTTCAAAGAAAAATGTCCTGAATATTCTTACTGAATTAGGGCGTAACACAGTATACTTTATTTATAACACTTCAATTAAGTAATATTTACTGTATCATCATATAAGATTAAAAAGGGCGTAACTAAAGTATATGAAGTAATTAACGAAAATCCATACACGAACAAGGATTTTTATCATTGTGTGTCCAACAATATCTAATTTATTAACGAAAGCCAAATCGTAATTCTGTACACTAAAATTTATAATATGTTTGCTTTGGCTTCCTCTTGGCTTAAGCTTATTGGCGGCAGGATTTTCTAAATAAATCGTAGAAACGCAGAAAGATGACTGGATCTTTGGTTATTTTAGGAATACGCAAAAAATTCAGACACGATTGTGCTGTGTTAACTAAACATACTCATATGAATAAATATTTTACGAACGCATGAAAAATTGGAAGAAACGAGTATGAAAAACTCTAGAAATGTTCAAAAAAGCAAAAACTAAAAAAATCGCAAAATTAAAAAAATGCGAAACGAAAAATCGCCAAAATGGAAAAAGCGCTTAAGTGTAAAATATCAAAAAAAAAAAAAACAATATAATAATAATAAATAAAAAAAATCGCCAAAAAAAAAAACAAAAAAAAATCTAAATCGACAAAAACAAAAAAATCGCCAAAACGAAAAAAATTGCCTAAACAAAAATATCGTGAGAGCTAACAAAAAAAAAAAAAAAAAAAAAACGCCGAAAAATTGCTAAAACAATTTTTTTTAATGTCTACACTATAGTGTTTTCACACTGACATGGTTTTAATAAAAGTTGGTTTTAACGTTAAAACCTGGCTTTAGCCTGCATTTTTGCCATCCCCTGAAGAGAACAACATATGTACTTTAGCAGAAATTTAAACTATTATAACCTTTAGGGCCATTATTACAACTTAAAGTTAGTTAAAAGTAGGATTTTGTAGGACGTATAAAACGCTCTTCATTATTATAAATTTAATTTAACTTACCAGGAAGAATACATTTTCCTTTACCTTAGCGCTTACTTTAGGTTAAGCTAAAATTGTACTGATGGAAAACTTTTTATACGTCCGATAAAATCCTACTTTTAACTAACTTTAAGTTGTAATAATGGCCTTTAGAGTTATTTGATGCCGGCATCAGTGCAAACGTGGTGTAACACACATTTTATTTTTGGTTGCTGTTCAGGTGATAAATACTTTCTTTACATTATCAACTAGCAATAATAACATAACATAATAAATAGAACATAATATTGCAAAGTAATAGAGCAATTAAATATTTAAATATTTTGGGGTTACACCATTTTGGCGCTGATAGCCTCATATCATTACCTTAAAATAGAAAGGCCCTAAGTCATTTTTTTTTAAATCGAGATTTTTGCATTTTTCGTTATATTAGATGTTCTTTTATCAAAATATATATACAAAAAACTCGATAAGAAAATAATTAGTTAGGAAAATTCTATATCCAGATAACGATATATAGGTTTGACATACCCTTTGTAATTTCCTGGCCTTATAAAGTATATACCCATGCATCATATTCTGAATATGATGGTCGAATAAGCGATGTCCGTCTGTCTGTGCATAAAATCAATTATTCGAGACTGATGTGGCAGACTGATGTGTCAGAATTTGACTTAGTTATAAAATTCCTATTTTCCTTTTTCCTATTTAATTTTCGGGCTTTCAAGGTCATTTGAGTCTTCTTCCATGTAAATAAAGGATTATTTATTCATTTTTAAATCCTACGTTTCGTTGGTATTTTTCAACTTCTTTAGGGACTCTTTATTAAAATACAGGATGAATAATATTTTTATTAACAATTTTACATTTTCAAAAATATTACAGATTTGTATGTATGTGTAAAGGGTACGAATCACAAACACAAAATTTAATAAATTAAAAAATGTAAAATTACAAACTAAAAAACTATCACAGCCGGTTAAATTGTTCTTTAAATCGTCGTTATTAAACTAATAATACTTAAAAACAAGTAAGAGTGCTATATTCGGCTGTGCCGAATCTTATATACCCTTTACCAACGTACGTACATATATATAGTATACAGACACATACATACATATTTGTTTTGTGAAAAAATTTATCATTTTTTTAAAGTTTCCATCTTTGGAGCTGTAATTTTCATTTTTCAAATTTTATACGCCAAACTTTTCTTTCAGAAGCATAAATATATTCAATTTATAAAGAAAAAGAAAAAAATTTTTAGACCTATTTAATTTTACATAACACAAAAAGTGTAAGTTTTCCAACCCTAGAATCATAATTTAGGATTTTTCTAATTCCTTGTACCAATCTAGTTCTTTAAAAAATACATAAAATATGTTAAGAGAACGAAGCAAAAACGAAATAAGAAAAAACTTAGTTTCATTTAATTCCTTTAATATTAAAAAATTCAGTAAAGTGCGACTTTGACTCGCGCACGAAGGGTTCCGTACATTCGGTTCTGAGCACTTTTTAATGTGGCTTTTTTTTTGCTTTTTTGAAGTTTTTTTCAGTTTAAACGATTTTTTCAGTTTTGTCGCTTTTTTCTCATTTTGGCGATTTTTTCTGTTTTTCTCGGTTTTTTTCATTTTGGCGATTTTTTCTGTTTTTGGGGCTTATTTTCATTTTGAAGTTTTTTTCATTTTGGCGATTCTTTTTCCATTTTGGCGATTTTTTCCTATTTTGGGGGTTTTTTCATTTTGGCGATTTTTTTTCCTGTTTTTGGGCTTTTTTTTCATTTTGGCGATTTTTTTCTGTTTTTTGGGGTTTTTTTCGTTTTGGCGATTTTTTTTCCATTCTGGCGATTTTTTTTTTCATCTTGGCGATTTTTTTCTGTTTTGGGGTTTTTTTTTATTTTGGAGATTTTTTTCTGTTTTTTAAGGTTTTTTTCAGTTTTGTCGCTTTTTTCTCATTTTGGCGATTTTTTCTGTTTTTCTCGGTTTTTTTTCATTTTGGCGATTTTTTCTGTTTTTCTCGGTTTTTTCCATTTTGGCGATTTTTTCCTATTTCGGGGGTTTTTCATTTTGGCGATTTTTTTTTCATTTTGGCGATTTTTTTCCTGTTTTTGGGCTTTTTTTTCATTTTGGCGATTTTTTTCTGTTTTTTGGGGTTTTTTTCGTTTTGGCGATTTTTTTTTCCATTCTGGCGATTTTTTTTTCATCTTGGCGATTTTTTTCTGTTTTGGGGTTTTTTTTTATTTTGGAGATTTTTTTCTGTTTTTTAAGGTTTTTTTCAGTTTTGTCGCTTTTTTCTCATTTTGGCGATTTTTTCTATTTTTCTCGGTTTTTTTCATTTTGGCGATTTTTTCTGTTTTTCTCGGTTTTTTCCATTTTGGCGATTTTTTCCTATTTTGGGGGTTTTTTCATTTTGGCGATTTTTTTTTTCATTTTGGCGATTTTTTTCCTGTTTTTGGGCTTTTTTTTCATTTTGGCGATTTTTTTCTGTTTTTTGGGGTTTTTTTCGTTTTGGCGATTTTTTTTCCATTCTGGCGATTTTTTTTTCATCTTGGCGATTTTTTTCTGTTTTGGGGGGTTTTTTTTTATTTTGGAGATTTTTTTCTGTTTTTTAAGGTTTTTTTTCGTTTTGGCGATTTTTTTTAATTTTGGCGATTTTTTTTCATTTTGGCGTTTTTTTCATTTTGGCGATTTTTTTTCATTTTGGAGATTTTTTTCATTTTGGCGATTTTTTTCATTTTGGCGATTTTTGCCTGTTTTGGGGTTTTTTTCATTTTGGCTATTTTTTCTGTTTTTGGGGCTTTTTTTCATTTTGGATTTTTTCTGTTTTTGTGGGGTTTTTTTCGTTTTGGCGATTTTTTTTAATTTTGGAGATTTTTTTCTGTTTTTGGGGGTTTATTTTCATTTTGGAGTTTTTTTTCAATTTGGCGACTTTTTTTTCATTTTTGCGTTTTTTTCATTTTGGCGATTTTTTTACTGTTTTTGGCGCTTTTTTTCATTTTGGAGATTTTTTTTTCATTTTGGCGATTTTTTTTTATTTCGGCAATTTTTTCCTGTTTTGGGTTTTTTTTTTTTAATTTTGGCGATTTTTTTCTGTTTTTGGTGCTTTTTTTCATTTTGGATTTTTTTCTGTTTTTGTGGGGTTTTTTTTCGTTTTGGCGATTTTTTTTCATTTTAGCAATTTTTCCGGTTATTCGCCATTTATTTTAGTCTTAGAATTTTTTTTTGTAATTTGGTGCTTTTTTTCGCTTTGGCGATTTTTTTTGTTTTTGGCGATTTTTTTCGGTTTGGCGATTTTATAATTTTTTGATTTTTTAGTTTTACCGTTTTTGAAAATTTCAAGAGTTTTGCTCTTACGGTTTCCAAGATACAGCAAGTTGTCAAAATTGCATAGTCAAAATTGCATTAACTGATGGAACACCCTTTAATTTAAATTTTTTGAAATTTTAGTGTTAATTTTTGTAGTCTGTATAAAAATACATTAACCTTACAAATTTCAAGTGTATATACATACATACATACAATTGTATGTATATTACATGGGATTTTAAAATTTTTCGTTGCTCGTTTTGGAACACCCTTTAATTTCCAATTCTCATATATTTGTTGTTGTAGCGGCCGAAGGTCTACACACTGTGTCCAAATTTCAGGTCTGTAGCTCTTACGGTTCTCGAGAAAATACTAATATAGCTTTAGACATAGTTAATTTTACATAACACAAAAAGTTAAAGTTTTCCAACCCTGGAAACGACTTTTTAATTTTTTTATATTTTTTTAATTTAAAATTCCAATTTTAGTCGTACTGAAGTGTAAAATATGTTCATTTATTAAAAAAAAATAAAAATTTGTTTTTGGTAGTTACTTTTATATGGCAAAATGAAGTTTAAGTTTTCCAGCTCTGCAATCGTCTGCCCGATTTTGCTGAATTTCAATACCAATCTATTTTGGAAAATTTCTGACACACCAGTCCAAGAACGAAGTCTCTAGCTCTTCTGGGAGCTTCGGAAAACCGATTTCACGTACAGACAGACGGACAGACGGACAGACGGACAGACGGACAGACGGACAGACGGACAGACGGACAGACGGACAGACGGACAGACGGACAGACGGACATCGCTTATTCGTCTTCCTTATGCATAAGGATCCAGAATATATATATTTTATGGGTCGCTTATTGATATTATAGAAATTACAAACGGAATGACAAACCTATATATACCCTTTTACCATTTTTGTTGGTAAAGGGTATAAAAAGGACATGGATGATCGTCCTTGGACAAATTGCATATACAGTTGGACGCGCCTTACGAAAGCCTTTCTTATCGTATATGTTGGTAAGGAAACAGATTCTCAAATTGAGAAAACATGCACAAGTAGACCCTTTTTCAAAATGGTCCAGCTAACGAGAGGTCAAAGCTGGAGCCGAAATATTTTAAATGCCATCTTAAAAAAGTCCAAGGTTTATTTTTAGGAGGGTACATCGAGCACTTTTTTTAGTGAGTCGCTCTAGTGTACATATGGATACTCGTGTATGTATTTATATTTTATAACTTGTGTAGTGTATATTAAATTCCACACTGCCGAATGTAGCACTCTTGCTTCTTTTTCTATAAACATCAAAATAAACACATATAAATTTAAACTAAAACTAAAGCAAGACAACAAAAACTTATTCTTAACTTTTTCAAAGTGATGCTCGCTCGTTTGCTTAAACTTTAAATTGGTCTACAGACAACTGTCTGGCATTCGATACTACGAGTATTTGTTAGGAATTTTGAGCTCCACAGAAAATATTTATGTTTATTTAAAAATTTTCTTTTCTAAACCACATGTCTGACATATAAAAATACCTTTGGCTATTGTTGTAGTTAGTAGTGTCGTCCTTAAGTTTTTTTTGGGCTAAAAAATGCAAAAAAAAAACATGCAAAGAAGCAACAAAAAGTTTTTATTATCTGTCGAGTTTTTTTTTTTTTTTTTGAATGGAGAAACTTAAATTTCAAAACTTTTCAATTGGTTTCACAAATAAACACATTGACATGGGCACCTTGAACGACAACAAACAAACGTTAGTAATCAGGAGCCAGGACCAGCTTAATGTTGGCAAAATAATAGACAACCAAACAAATAAACAAATTATTTATTTGTTTTATTTTTCCACATTCCAAAACAATGAGTGAACGACCCAAGAAATAAAACAAAAGTTTTATCTGTTCATTGAAGTTGGTCACCGTAAACACTGAGCGACAAAAAATTAAAAATATTGTTCTAGAGGACTTGGACATCCTTAATATAGGGATATACTTATATATAGTAACTGTCATATACAACCAATTTTAATTTAGGATCCTGCAAAAAAAATTCAAAAATGGTAGTCAGCTTTGGAATTAAGAATTTATGGTGGAAGCTCTTCCCTACTGGATTACTAAATTAATGATTTTAACAGGGTGTGAGACTAAAATAATCGGTGCTTGAGAAGTACTTACTTCTTTTATTTGGCAACATGTTCGTGTAATCTATTTAATCTAAAAGAACCATTCTTCTCATTTGTCAACTTGTGCATAATTTTTTTAAAATATTATGTAATGTGATTTGTAAGCGAGTAAGGAAATTTTGCAATCAGGAAAGTAATTCATTATATGGCAAGTAGTTTTGATAGTAAAGTGAAATCGGTGCCCCTGTGGCTGAGTGGTAGCGATGCTAGCCTCTCAGTACAGAAGTCGTGGGTTCGATTCCCGCCATAGACCCTGGGTGTTTTCTGCTGACAAGCTAATTGCTTCGCGGGTTGTGTTTGCTTAAAAAAAATAAAAAATTGTTTGCTAACAATTTTTGCAGAAAACTTCAAATTTGTCGATCAGTGTTACTGACACCGATAACTCCTTAAGGGAGTTTTTGTTAATTTTTTTTTTCAAAACTTTTTCAAAACTATATAAATTTATTATTTAGATGTGTTGATTGCTGGCAAAACAAGGATAATAAAAAAAACATTTTTTTCCTATTTCACCCTAATGTGTCAAAGTTAAATATTAAACAAATTTGATGTTCGTCTTTTAGTTATTTTACTTTTTATTTCATTATATTTGGAACTTTTATGTTTGTTGGCATTTTGTTTGTTAATTTGTAATACGCTCATATTTCATCAGTGTGGCCCGTTAGAGGTTATATTTTACGAGACATTGGAATAAAAATTTATTGTATAAATTTCCATCAGCAACTATCATCAACACACTATCACCACCACCAACCAACCAGCAGCAATATTATTATTTTAATACGAGTATAACAAAAAAAAAAAAAATGCTCACTTTAACTCACAATTATTACGACAGACATGCAACAATAAATTGCAATTTCAAGTCACTTAAAATTCTGCAAAAAGTGCAAAAGTAAAAAAAAACACTAAATGTTGAAAAAGGCAAGCAAGAAAATAGAAATGATTGTATTTTATGTATGAATAAAAATAAAATGTATTTTATATGAGACTTTACAACATGTGACACGGCACACAAACTGGCAAAAGAAAAATAACAAAAACAAAAATGAGAAGTAAAAAATGGCTCCACAAAATTTGTGAAACTCTTCCACTTGATTGCAGTGGAGTGTGCAAGCTGATGAAATCCTCCTGAAGTGAGTGAAGCAACAACTATGCCAAGATCTTAAGTGGTTTGTGTGTTATTATTAGAATTAGAAAGAAAATGTCATGGTAAGAGGGAAATATTGTTAAAAATAATAATTAATTGTGAATTTTATAAGCACTTTATTTAACAAGTATTTGAAAATATATTAAAATATAACCAGCAGAGACAAGAATCAAATTTTGTAGCAGAGCCTATTTTGAAGTTAACAGACCACTTTTAACCATTCAACAGCACTAGTAAAATTAATTAATATTGCCACGGAAATTGCTTCGAACATGCCTATTATATGCAAATGATTTCACAAAAATAAATATTTGGTAAACAAAAAGATATATCCAGAATTATTTAGCTAAAGAACTAAATACACATGCAACAACAATAATTGTATAGCTTCTGCTTCTTCAGAAGATACACATGCACATACACACACACATACATTCACGCATGGTAGTGCAGATAAAAAAACCAAACAAATATACACCACTAAACAACAAGCTTGAGTTGCTGATGACGATGTCGATGGTGATGTTGATGTTGATGTTGATGTCGATGACGATATTGATGTCACCATCATCGTCATCGTCATCGTCATCGTCATCGTCATCGTCATCGTCATCGTCATCGTCATCGTCATCGTCATCGTCATCGTCAACGTCAACGTCATCGTCATCGTTATCGTCATCGACATCGTCGTCGTCATCGTCATCGTCATCGTCATCGTCATCGTCATCGTCGTCGTCATCGTCATCGTCATCGTCATCGTCATCGTCATCGTCATCGTCATCGTCATCGTCATCGTCATCGTCATCGTCGTCGTCGTCGTCGTCGTCATCGTCATCGTCATCGTCATCGTCATCGTCATCGTCATCGTCATCGTCATCGTCATCGTCATCGTCATCGACATCGTCATCGACATCGTCGTCGTCATCGTCATCGTCATCGTCATCGTCATCGTCATCGTCATCGTCATCGTCATCGTTATCGACATCGTCATCGTCATCGTTATCGTCATCGTCATCGTCATCGTCATCGACATCGTCATCGTCATCGTCATCGTCATCGTCATCGTCATCGTCATCGTCATCGTCATCGTCATCGTCATCGTCTTCGTTATCGTCATCGACATCGTCATCGTCAACGTCATCGACATCGTCATCGTCAACGTCAACATCAACGTCATCGTCATCGTCATCGTCATCGTCATCGTCATCGTCATCGTCATCGTCATCGTCATCGTCATCGTCGTCGTCGTCGTCGTCGTCGTCGTCATCGTCATCGTCATCGTCATCGTCATCGTCATTGTCATTGTCATTGTCATTGTCATTGTCATTGTCATTGTCATTGTCATTGTCATTGTCATTGTCATTGTCATTGTCATTGTCATTGTCACCGTCATCGTCATAGTCATCGTCATCGTCATCGTCATCGTCGTCGTCATCGACATCGTCGTCGTCATCGACATCGTCGTCGTCATCGACATCCTCGTCGTCATCGTCATCGTCATCGTCATCGTCATCGTCATCGTCATCGTCATCGTCATCGTCATCGTCATCGTCATCGTCATCGTCATCGTCATCGTTATCGTCATCGTCATCGTCATCGTCTCGTTATCGTCATCATCGTCATCGTCATCGTCATCGTCATCGTCATCGTCATCGTCATCGTCATTTAATATTAAGTCGATTTTGTTGAAAGCGGCTCGACAGAATTTTAGCACGTTTGTCTCATTTTGTTTTCCTGAGTGTCCACTCTAAAAATATATAAGATTTTGGCGTGGAAGTCTGAGAGTGCCCCTACTTCCGATAACTCGGATAGGCTACTGAAGAATAATCTGCCAAAGAAGTTCAGACGGTGATTCCCTAGAGCGGGGCAGAAGCAGAAGAGATGCGAATTACTTTCCTCCTTTTCGTCATCATTACAACAGTACCAGTAATCATTAAACGATAGATCCACGCGTTTAGCTTGGGTTCCGTAAGTGCTGTGGCTGGTCAGTGTTTGTCAAGAGATTTCTCACGTGCTACCTAGTGAAGCTTAAGAGATTTTTATTACTGTAGGGGTTAAGGCGAGGCCAAAGGGTTCTCGCTATCTTGCAGGTGGCCTCATTGCGCCACCTGTCTTGAGCTGAATTGAGAAAGGCAACATCGAAGTGTCTCCAGCAGGATGAGAATTGGGGCCCACAGAGATTGTCGATATTGACTGCTCTAAGTATTGTTCCCCTCTTTGTCAGGTCATGCGCAACTATCTTGCCTGAGTTAGTCCAGTGTCAACGCACCCAACTCAAAGACTCTGGTCTTCAGGCTTTTAAAGTCCAGTTAACACAAGAACTCACACCTATCGACTGACAACAATGTAGTATCTTTGCCATTCTTTTGTTTAGGTACAAATGAAAACAAACTTTATAGTTCTATTAATTTAGCTCAAGGTCACTTCAATAATTTTGATTTAATAGACGTAATTTACGAAGTCACCGAAAATTTGTTATATAAGCAAAAATTTTATCCCTTTCGACATGATTAAATTTTAGAATTTTAAACTCTTATTGCTGAAACCTTCATATGAAAAATTTAGGCAGGGACGTCTAATTTCTAATCTTTTAGATACACCCAGAGAAAAAACAGCTTAAAATCAATAAAAACCATATTGAATTAATGAGAAACATTAACGAAAGTCTAGTCATGTTGAAATTTCTTATTTCAATATGGAAAAATATTAAGTTACAGTATTAATTTAATAATTTTATTTATTTTTAAGTATCTCAATATACATTTTCTATTACATTGAAAATTATTGAATTAATGTGACGCCTTCTTATTTTTAAGTTGTAGCTTTTCCCTGAGTGTATATTAGAACAAAAATAATTGCGAGTTTCCATTATTAAGCTTTTCAGTTTTGGCTAAAAAAAGGAGAAAATTTCCCATAGTGCGGAAGGGTTATTTAATTAAGGATTAATCAACGGTTTCGGTTAATGGATTGCAATATCTAAAGATGATTAGTTATTCTGCATGACCTCCCGAGTGACAATATCATCGATTGGTTGTGTAAAAAGTTTCACTACCGTTTGATTTCTCTAAAAAGCAATCCTCATTGGTGCCCCTGTGGCTGAGTGGTAGCGATGCTTTCCTATCAGTCCAGAGGTCGTGGGTTCGACTCCCACCATAGATCATGGGTGTTTTCTGCAGACAAGCTAATCGCTTCGCGGGTTGTGTTTGTTAAAATCAAGGACATTCAGCCGCAAGTGTGCGAATTGGTTTTTTAAATTTTTTCTATTAAAATATGGTCCTTCAAACGTAGCCGGGGCGGCCATTGGGCTGATATTACTTTCCATTATTAATGGAATACCCGTATCTTTACATTAAAAAACAAGGCGATGATTTAATTTAAAAACTCAAATTGTTTGCATATCAAAATGAAACTTCTTAGTTGAAGACCCTTTAGCAGTATTCTGCCCGTTAACGAACTCTCTAAAAAAATGTTAGCTCACTAAATAATTTAATTAAACTTTAATTTCTTTTAGAGTGAACTATATAAAAAAATGCGCTATATTAAATTGTTTAATAAATTTTTTTAACTGCTTCTCATTTGTTAGTTTAACCGATATTATTGAGTGATGCAATTTTACCTATCAAAATTGGTTAGATTTACTTATTCAGCTTTTTTTTCCTAAGGCAGCCCTATAAGCTATTTGGAAACTAAAAAAACTATTTATAATTTTTTCGGATTTCGTTACACAGTGAAACTATTATTTTTTTTAATCAGAAATAATTTCTTAATCAGGCTTAAGTTCAGTGATTTCAATTCTTACCGAATGAAATATTTTTATTAATTTATGTGAGTTTCTATATAAGAGAAGAAAAATTAAACTAGACTTTATTAGCTGGGGGAAATACCGATATTTTCTGTGCAGCCACACACTTCATCAGCACCCATGCCTATCTACTGGGGTAGATATTATTATTAACATCAGCTATTTAACTTAAATTTTCTATGAAATGGAATATGTGAATTGATTGTGCATACAATTATTGATTTACCTTTGGTAAATACATTTGTAAGTATCACTATTCATTTTCTGTTTTTTTTTTGTTAAAAAAAACAACTACATCGAAAAAATAAATATAAGTTTAAAATGATATTTTGTTTATATGACAGATGTTAAGTAGACTTCGACAAAATATATGGACGCAGCAGATTTTATTTTGTATGGGAAATCTATTAGATTTTGCTAGAAATGTCGTCTGTACTAAATTTTGCTCATATATATAATATAAGTAAATTACATACAGAAGTTGTACTACACCTAATTTTTGAATTAACCAATATCGTAAACTGGTGAAATTGTAACCAACGAAATTGGTTAAACTAACCAATGAGAAGCAGTAAAAAAATGTACTAAAAAATTAAGTACAGTACAACTTCTGTATGTAATTTACTTATAATACGTTTACATTTGAGCAAAATCTGGCACTACTTCACAAAATGCTTAATAAGTAAATCGAATCAACTTTGTTGGTTACAATTGCACCAGTCAACGAAATTGGTTCCATTTACTTATTAAACATTTTGCAAAGTAGTGCTACAAGCTTTGGTAGATTTTGAAAAAAATATTTTTAATATATTCGAACAATGCAAAAATTGTACTGTATTAAATTGTTGAATAAAGTTTTTTTAACTGCTTCTCATTGGTTAGTTTAACTAATTTTGTGGTTTACTTTTAATCAATGAAATTGGTTAGATTTACTTGCCAAGCTTGGTTAATTTTTAACACCATTTCTATTTTTTTCTGATTTTGGTACACAGTGAAACTATTATTATTATTTTTTTTAAGCAACTTCATAGGAATAAATTTCTCATGAATTCCAGTTAAAGGATAGTCTTGCGTTGATTGCATTTGCATTACTTAAACATAGACTTGTGTCCAACAGCTCTTTTCAACTAAAATCAGCTGTTGGACACAAGGTTGGTCAAAAGCTTCAATGTATAGGTAAATTAAATGGGTTTAAAACAAATTTTTGATTCGAACGCTCTCAAACTAATTCAAAAAGAGCTGTAGGACACAGTCTAGTTCAAGATCATATATGTTTAAATATTATTAAAAAAATGCATACAATTTATGTAATGCGAAGCACTGTGCTGCTCACTATATACGATGGTTTTGGCATTGTTACAATTCTTGAATGCTTTCTTAAACGTGTTAACTATTTATGTTTTATCTTATTTTCTTCAACTGAGCGTGCATTGTGTTGTTTATTGATTATTTGTACACACATCATAGAGAACTAAATCAACAAATAAAACAATTTCTAAGGTTTAGAATCTAAACACACATATTCAAGGTTTCTTCCGTTTGTCTAATTTTACAAAAAGATTAACTGCACGAGCACAAATTATTAAGTTGTCAAAAATTTTGGGAATTTTAAATCTATTTACTTTTGTGCTGCTTTAAAAGTTTCATTTGTTTTCTCTTAAGGCCTAGTAGTTGTCCATTTTGCAACATTTCACAGATGATATTATTTTTATTGTAAGATTCCTCTTGTGACATTGTTAAGAAATTAAAAGAGGCTAGAAAAAGGTTGACACAAGAAAAATCCTAAACAATCAACCACAAATCCCTTAACACATTTGTCAACACTTTATCAAAGTCAATAAGAGAGCAAATAACATAAACTTTAACCCAAACACTTACACGCTCGACTGTTACCAGCAACATTCGTCAGTGGTTAAAGTTGTTAAAATACCTCCAGCTATTTTGAGTTAATTCAAAGAAATAAATAAACAGAAAACTTGAGGCTTAATACGCAACCAATTCATGGGAATGCGAGAATGTGAGTGGGTAGTGGTCGAAGGCGAAATGCTTTTTATAATAAAATTTTAAAACACAAATTTAACAAAAAGTTCTTAGGATTTCCGAAAGTCCTCTGTGTGTCCCAGAAAATATTTTGCAATATTAAAATTTTTTTTTAAAATGTGTTTAAGCTCCTAAACGTGCAATTCTCACATCAGCAAAACAAAAAATTTTTATTATATGATATTTACTTGTGTATGAAATCTATTAAATTTTAGTTGAAATCTGTAACAATGTTGTTTACACCAAAACAAAAACCATTAACTGAAATGTTTCCTAGACTACAACCAACCAACAGCAATTTAGCCGATTCACACACCTTTTTAAGTGCACAACTGTACTTTTTAGTACAAGTTAGACAAAAACCATAGTCGTATCACTAAATTGCACTAGTTGTCTCTAGATTTTGACAAAATTTAATGACAAAGTAGATTTTGTTTCTTTGGGGAAATCTACCAGAATTTGGTCGAAATCACGTGCTATAGTTCTAGATTTTGCTCAAATCTTAAAGCACTATTAAAAGTAAAGAAAAAGTATGAAAAAAATATAAAACCACATTGAAATAATATACCTTTTATGGTCATACAGCTTAAAGAGCAGTAAATGCTGCTTTCTGGGCCAATAGTGGCTCAATCCTATTTACAAACACCACAGTCCACAGTGTATTTTCCTAAATCCTAATTCAGAGGTTAGGCCACACAATAGAGCCAAGAAGAAAAAAATAATTCGAACTACTCAATCAACATTTTTGACAAAGTGTGTCAATAGCAGTTTTTTTCGACCTTTTAAAATTTTGTGGATTTGTTGTTGTTGTTGTTTCGTTTCATTTCCTTTACTTTAACTGGATTTTTTGTTGTTGTAATTTAGCTTGACATATTCTTTTTTTTTTGCCCAGATAACAATTTGGCCATTTTCTAAACCATTTACAGCATTTAAAGTTAACAAGAGTAAATATCCTTCATATAAATGACAAAACACCAAAAAAAAAAAAACCAAGAAGAAAAAAGAAAATTAAACAAGCATCAACAAGGCTAACAATAAAATTGTCGTTTCCATTGAAAAAGAGCATAAGCAGTAAAAAATAAACTCTTCTTTTCTAACTATTCGTTTGGTTTGCTTAGAAATTTAATAGAATCACAAAACATTTGGGGATTACAGCAATTGACAGAGCCATCTATACAAACATTAATACACACTTTTGCAGCAAGGGTGAAGTGTGAATGTCATAGCGATATAAATAAATATATGTATGTACAAGAAAAAGAAAATCTTAAAATATACAATAGACCGAACAATACAATTCAATACATATCATACATCCATATGTAAGTATGTTTGTACGTGCGAATGATGCCTTTTAATAGTCACAAGAAAAAGTAACAAAACACTTAAAATTTATGAATGTATTCTTGAGCTTTATGCTTTTCGAACTCCAAAGAACTCCCTTTACTATTATCGTTTCAATTCGAAAATGCCATCATAAGAAAATTGTCAATTCTTATAACAATTTAAAGATAATGTGTTTATTGCATTCGTGTTAATATTTATGTACGCAGAGGAATACTTATTGATGACTCTAGCATTTCATTTAAAATCGTAAAAGAAATCATTTCAAATTGTCTACAGAATGTTTCTTTTAGCTAAAAATATTGAACTGTCTATGAATTTGAAATCTAACATCTGTAAATTAAGCTTTTCTTATACACCTTCACATAATTAAGCTGGTGATTGATTTAATTAAAAAAAAAGAAGAGAGGTGCCTTAGGACACCCGGTTATAGCTATGCTGCTTAGCTATGTATATAAAACAAACTTAGTGTGTTAAATAGCAATTCAATACAATTATACTATATGATGATGTCAAATTCTCTGCAAATATTTCAAAATGTTTCTATTTATTTTCCATTGTTTTATTTTCTAGCGGCGTAGGATCAAATTAATGTATTGTTTGTGGCTGGTGGTGACTGTTAGCAGGCTTACAGCCGGTCGGCTGTGTTCTCTGGTTCGAGCTCATGTGCAAAAACACAACAAAAACAAATTGAACAATCGTTCTCATTGTTTTTGTTTTGTTTTTTTTCACTGACTTTACTTCAAAGAACGAAACAAAACAAAAATTAGCTCCAGCTCAATCAGTAAACGTTTACTCTGCCACTTTTCAGCAAATGAGCCAACCAGTTACTTCCCGTGTATCGTATGCAGATGCTGCTAAGGCTAGTTCTATTCCGACACAAAATGTTTCACCGCAAAATAATTCTACAAATACAAACTCAAACTTTAATTATAATCGCCTTGAAGCCACTATTGAAAATCTTGTGCAAACTATAAACAATTTTACAACAAATATGACTACCATGATGCAAGAAATGTTGCGAATGCAGAATACTCTGCTTCAAGCAATACTTAATAAGCCATGAACACGTTAACAATATGTTTCTGGAACGCAAACGGCATTCGCCAACATAAAAATGAACTTGAGCACTTCCTCACGGAAAAAAATATTGATATAATGTTAGTATCTGAGACTCATTTGACTTCGAGAAGTCTTTTTAAAATTTATGGCTACACTATATATGATACAAAGGACCCTAGAGGAAGGGCTTGCGGTGGATCAGCAATTCTAATAAAGTCAAGACTCAAGCACTATGTTCTTGATAACATTTGTGAAGAATACCTACAAGCAACAAATATTGGCATTGAAAGTTTTTGTTCAAATTTCGTTATATCATCAATTTACTCCCCTCCCAGATTTTCAATCACTGAGAATCAATATGAGGATTTCTACAAATCTCTTGGACCTTGTTTTGTAGCAGCTGGAGACTACAATGCGAAACATACGTTCTGGGGTTCGCGCCTTGTTACACCCAGAGGTCGAGCATTGTTCAACACTATTTCAAAAATGGGCTTGGATGTCATTTCGAGTGGGGAGCCCACTTATTGGCCTACTGACATACAAAAAATTCCGGACGTTATAGATTTTGGCGTCATAAAAAATATCTCTAGGGATTTAATTCAAGTTCAAGCTTCTCTTGATC
The DNA here is from genome assembly GCA_944452675.1 of Tachina lurida. Lineage (NCBI taxonomy): Eukaryota > Metazoa > Arthropoda > Insecta > Diptera > Tachinidae > Tachina > Tachina lurida. The sequence continues at coordinate 103,127,397 of OX101755.1, read as the reverse complement.
TCTCGTCCGATCACTCCCCGACGATCATCACAATTTGTAGCCCATTAAGAAGTAACTTACCTGACCCATATGTGAAGATGATCAATCGTGTAAATTGGCTGGGGTTCAAAAAATATCTCAGCAGTCATTGTACGGAAAACATTACGCTTAGAACACCCGATGATATTGAATCGAACATTGCCAATCTCAGCGAGAATATTAAACAGGCTGCTGAACATGCCACTATCTCCCATCCGCAGATTGGGTTTAATAAAATTTATTTTACAGACATTGAACGTCTCGTACGTGAAAAAAGAAGGGCTAGAAGGGAATGGCAACAGCACAGATCACCACAAAATAAAATCAGATTTAAAGAGTGCACTAAACGATTCCAAGAGTTGCTTGCATCTGAAAAAATTGCATCTCTTAAAAATTATCTGGAGGGTCTTGATGTTACACCGGCGTCTAATTACTCCTTGTGGCGCGCTGCCAGAAAGCTTAAAACACCCGTTGAGTATAAGCCACCTCTACGCACATCTACCGGAGGTTGGGCAAGAAGCGATACTGAAAAAGGTAAAATATTTGCTGAGCACTTAAAATCCGTTTTTACGCCAAATATATGTACTGGTGTTGCTGATTTGCCGAATATAGTCGCTCTACCCCCTCAACACATAAAGTTTAAGACGCGTGATTTACAAAAATTAATTGCCGAACTCAACCCGAAGAAAGCTCCGGGTATTGATGGAATTAGTAATCAGATGCTGATGAACTTGCCTCGTATTGCAATGAGAATCATGTTATTCATATTTAATGCTATTTTACGACTGGAGTATTATCCACACAACTGGAAACTTGCCAAGGTTAAAATGATTCCAAGGCCGGGCAAAGATATAACAAAGGCTGAGTCATATAGGCCAATAAGTCTACTATCTACAATGTCAAAGCTTTTCGAAAAACTGCTCAAAACAAAATTGTCCCCAATTCTAATTAGTAGTGGGTGCATACCAGACCATCAATTTGGTTTTAGAAGTCAGCATAGCACCATTGAACAAACTCACAGATTAGTTCAATTTATAAGAAGAACTTTTGAGGGAAAAAAGTATTGTTCTGCGCTGTTTATTGACGTTTCCCAGGCATTTGATAAAGTGTGGCATGAAGGCCTTATTTTAAAATTGAAGACTTACTGACCAATAAACATTTTAAATCTTTTGGAAAGTTACATTATTTCCCGTAAGTTCACTGTTGCGGAAGGAGACTTTACAAGTAGGCCTGAAACAATTTCATCTGGTGTGCCACAGGGGAGTATACTCGGACCAGTTTTATATTTAATTTATACTTGTGATATGCCTGTGAGCAGTAGTATCCATACTTCCACATTTGCCGACGATACAGCCTGCCTTAGTATGCATGAAAACCCTGATGAGGCATCCCGCAAACTCCAGGAACACATTAGCCAGATGGAGCTTTGGTTAAACTTATGGAGAATCAAGGTAAATGAACAAAAGTGTGTTCAAGTAACATTTACTTTACGAAGAGATACTTGTTCCCCCATTCGGATTAACAATCAAGTTGTTTCTCAACATTCACATGTGAAATATCTTGGTATACACCTTGATCGACGACTTACATGGAAACACCACATTGATTCTAAGTTAACTCAAATGAAACTTAAACTAACTCAGGTACATTGGCTGATTGGTCGAAATTCAACACTTAGCCTAGACTGTAAACTTTTAATATACAAGTCGCTTTTAATATGGTGCTACGGAATTCAACTATGGGGCACTGCTTCAGCTTCAAATGTAGAGAAAATTCAACGCAGGCAAAATAAAATTTTACGCATGATAACATCGGCTCCATGGTACATCAAAAATTCAAATATACATCGTGATTTGAATATGCCACTAGTGACTGAAGAAATTGCAAAATACGCTGGCAAATATTTAACAAAACTCGAGTCACATCCTAATCCGCTTGTCCGTAATATTTTGAACTTTACTGGACACATCCGCCTAAAAAAGAGGGACACAATGGCTCTTATTCACAGCACTCCAGATGGGACTTCTTGAAAATACTTTTATTTTTTTTTTCCTTTTGATTATCACTACTTACATATGTATTATATATAACTACTACTAAGCTTATGTCCGACATTGGTCGGGCCTAATTATATTTTTTAGATTTAAGATTTGAATACTTATTGTTAGTTCATATATGAAGATACAATAAATAAAAATTCATGCATAAAAAAAAAACTGACTTTACTTCAAAGAACGAAACAAAACAAAATCAAACAACTTGTTTCGTTTATATTTGTGCCCTGGTTTTAAGTACAAAGAAATCAAAATAAAAATATATTTATAACTGTAATATTGTCGATTTTTTTTGTTACTAACATCACGTCCAGACTCCTGTATCGCGCAATAAGTAGCAAAGCTATGTATGTGCTCATATGCAAAAAACAACATAAGATCAAATTAAGCAATCCTTCTCATTATTTTTATTTCATTCACTTCAAAGAACGAAACAAAACAAAATCAAACAATTTGTTTCGTTTATTTTCGTAACCTAGGGGCAAATTGAGGTATTCTATACGATTCGAAATTAAAAAATGTTTACATATAAACTCTATTGAAATATTTCGTAATTTCGTTCGATAACGAGTGCCGTAATTTGCCCCCTGGTTTTAAGTACAAAGAAATCAAAACAAATATAAATTTATAACTGTAATAATTTCGATTATTTTTGTTATGAAAATCACGTCGTGACATAAATAGCATAGCTATAAAAATTAATATTTTTTTTAAATAAACTTTTTAATTATTTTTGAATGCATCTTCAATTAAATTATTAATCAAATCAATCCTTTTGTATAAGCTTACCCATTTTTCAGTTTCAAAATTAAAGTGAAATAAAATCCACAATAAGCTATAATTTCGATTAAACTTTTATTTTGTTAAAATGCCTGAAGCCTTTCCCTCGCATACAAAATACAATATAATTTAAATGACCGGCTCTATGTTGGTTGGTTCGGGTGGTATCTCGGCGATAACTTGCCAAGTGTTGAAATACGAATTTTCCAACGTTAAAGGACTATCTGCATGGATCCGGTCTTTATTTTGAATGCATACTACTATTACTAGGTGTTACTTTTTTCGGGAAAGGGATAGTGATAGAGAAGACAGGTGGTGAAGGAAGAGATAGAGGAAAGCTTCATTCTTGTACAACTCTGGGTCTTGCACGTTTTAACAAGGCAGTTTTGCAGCGCCTCTGGTGTCAATGAAGCGTATTCAATTTGTTTAATTTTACTTGGCCGATGATTCTGCTACACGATACCAACAAAAGAGGGCGCTCTGATGTTATATTACATTAGTATCCGCTGAAGCCGGTGTAGTTCAGTGACCAATGTCTATGCCTTCATCACTTGAACTTTTCTACAAAAACTCATTCAAAAGGATACTTACTAATGCCCATCAGAAAATTGCGTAGTGTTGTTATTTAATGACTACCGGGTACGGGGCTCGAACTCAGGACCTTCGGTTTTGTAGTCAACGTGCTAACTACTTCAGCCAACGCCACCTTGAATTAATGATCTAAGATTTTCTCCTACATTAAAGTTTACTTCGCCCATGATTCTGCTACATCATCCTAACGAAAGACGGCACTTCGATGTCGCATTAGAATTGTTATCCGTTGAAGCTGGCGTAAGGCTACAAAAAGAGTCTAACAGCGTCAGATCGCATGATGTTGGTTCGTTCTGGAAACTTCTTATAAAAATAAGGCCAAGATCGGCCGTCTTGTAGAAACCACATGTCGTATAGTACATAATCTCCAATTACAGGCCAAAAAACTCCGTTTTTATACGGCCATAGGGCTCTGAATTGACGGTACCAGTTCTTCAGATTATCCAACAAACTTTCACTAACAGAAACGATATTTGTGGCAGTGGGCCGCGCATTGTGATGATGTTCAGGCCTGGCAATATCTGTGATGCTTCCAGTCTCTTAAATTATTTTTAATCTGGCCAATTCCTTCATGACGACTCCGAATCACTCCGGAAATTGGCAACATTGAAACCAATACTTTTGTAGAAAGTTCGAGCTATTTGTTACGGGTTCTCCGGTGTTCAGCGATCCATATTCGTAAATGACAAAATTTCAATTATATAAATGACACTTTAGATGAGAGTCATATATTTAACATCTGACTGTGTTTTTTTTTATTATTTATTTATTTTTACTAGGACCGCCCGGAGGTCTAAATTAGACCACTTGACACCTAGTACGTCTTTATTTATTATAAGCTTTTTGCAGCTTTTGAGCCAAGAAATTAAAAAAAAGATTATATTGTACATATCTACACAAAAATACATTTTAAACCATATATGTTTCATCAATATTGGTGGACTAAAAGTGTACGACAAAAAAACGTGTGTCGTATTTATATATAAGATTATTATTGAACAAAATGGAGTACAACTAGAATTAAATCTTATACATTACAGCACTGCGGATGATGCTAAACCATGATTTGAATCATTTACTAAAAACCTCTTTTTTTACAGTGTAACTTATGTAATTATTCGTTACTAATAAAAATCTTTTCTCATTTCTTTTCAGGTAAGAAAATTTGTGCTAATTATTACATAATTAAGGTAAAGTGATTTTTTCTATACCATATTGTTACGTTTTTACCCAGAAAAAAATTTTGTTTTTTAAATTCGCAAATTTTTAATTAAAAAGTATGCAGCATTTTGTACTTATCAAATCAGATTATTTTATGTAATCTTTACTGATATAAAGAGAGTTTTTAAGACACACAATGTTAAATAATTTACTGCTGGTATACCACGATGTTAACTTAACTGTTCTTTATACAAAACTGTCGTTAAGCGCACTATTGCCAGATAATGAAGATGGGAGAAGGATCCAAAGTATCGATCCTACAGAAGCATTTAGTCGACTGTTGTTTTAAATTAGAATATGTATAATTTCTATTCTACCACTTTGGCTTTCTATGTTTAAATTTATACTTTAGTTTAAAGTGTAGTTTCTTCTATTTAAAAACAAAAATGCCAAATATAAAGGAAAATGATAATAATTTGTCATTGAGTTGTTAATTAAAATCAACTTTAGTTTTTTTGTTTAAATAATTGTTCAGCATTTTGTTATGCTGACAATTCGTTGGCTTTAATTTTTAGTCTCTATCCTTGTCAATTTATTCACAATAAAGTTATTATAACCCTGCAGTTGTTTCCTATTGAATTTTATATTCATTATTTTTAATATTTCCAAACTACTGAGACCACTTACTGCTACTGGATACAGCTGCTGGTTGCTTTACTCATTGATTGCTGCTATTCACTCCTTCCTTCCGTTCTTCCTGCTCCAGTTAAAAGTCTTAAAGCAAAATGAATTGAGAATAAAAAACAAACAGAAACACAAGTTATAATAACAACAAGTGTTAACATATAAATGACAAGCATAATGTCAACATCCTTTTCTTTTTGATACAATCGTTTTTTTTGTTCTTCTTCTTTCACAAAATTTTAAACGAAACAATGTGTTGCACGAACTTCTTGGGTGTTAGAAGAAAATTTTATCCTTAGCCTTGTCGTTTTTTGGTATTGTTTTTTTTTTTTGACTCTATTTAGCTGAAAAATTCCTCATGGTTTGTTAAACAATTTTCGTCAGCAGACAGACAGACAGGGTGGATGGGTGGATGATGATGGTTGGCTTAAAATTTAAATCTTGAAAGTAAAGAAGAGAAAAAATCCAAGCAATTTTTGTCTAAGCGCTATAAAAGTGAATGGTTTTTTGTTTTATTATTGCTTTCATACTTAAAATAGTCGTTAGAAATGATGTAAATTATTTTATTGTTATAACAGGATACAGATTATTGTTAATATAACGCTGCCATAATCGTTTAACTTTTTATATTGTGTGGAATGTAAAATGTAATTGATATGAAAGGAAATGTCTTAACAATTTGTTGAAGAATCATCAAAAAAAATTGTAAAATAGAAACGACAATTTTGAGATTATGACCAGCAGTGAGTGGTCTGTCTTCAGCCAGAGTGGTGATAAAGAAGGAATAAAGAACACCATATACATATATAAATATCGTTAATTTAAGTTAACAAGGTCATAACTCATTAAAACTATTTTAACAGCAAACGAATTTAAAGTTTTCATTTTACACACAACTTATAGGGCAGTTGCATTTGCACAAAATCTAACAGATTTCTATAAAAAGATTATTACAAAAATCTATACCGTTTACAACAGCATTTGCAGTTGCCCAAAATCTAGCAGATTTCAATTCAAATCTTTACGAAAATCTATACCGTTTACAACTAGTTTTCGTTCGACTTTTATCACGATTTCTTATCCAAAACAGAACTCATTAACTGAAAAATTTCGTAAACTACAACCAAACAACTGCAATTTAGCTGATTCACACACCTTTTCTTAGCACAGAACTAAACTTTTTAGTACAAATTTCAAGAAACTAAACCATAGTTCACTAAGCTCTATTAGATTTTAAGTAGATTTTTACAAAATCTAGTAATGAAGTTAATTTAGTTTTTTTTATGGGAAATATACAAGATTTTAGCCGAAATCTCGTAAATAATAGATTTTGTTCAAATGTAAATGCGCTATTAAAGACCGTAGAGTTAGGACGAGGTCTAAGATCGGCCTTCGGTAGGGTAATGTTACTGACACGTCAGCTGTTGAGGGACCGATGCCCATAGTACTATAACTCTCAAAAATAGTGTCTCAAAAAACTGGAAAAATTAAAAAATTTATAAACTTTCAAACAATTTGATATTGGGCTTAACAGGAAGTTTCTGGGAAGGCCTGTAAGGTCAACCATTTTTCATAAAATTTTTTGTTAATATCAAAGTTTAATAAAATTTATTCTCCGAAACTTTGATTATTAATAAGTTTTCAATTTATAAAGAAAATTATTTTCTAGCAAGTTTAGTAGAATCGAACAATGTGCTTTTTTTTATTATTAACGCAAATAGTGTCCACTGCGTTAACTTAGAAAAATTTATGTTGCTCATCGGTGCCCTTCAGAAGTTGTGAATGAATTAGTGATAGCCTCACGCATTGATTTTTCCAACAAAAAGCTCTCAGCGACTTCTGCTAACACTTTTATTGTTGTTGCTGTTCTTGTCATTGAAAAAATAACCTGTGTGACATTAGCAAAACTTTCTTAGGCTTATTAAATTATCTATTTGCGTATAATTCTTATTCGAATATTCAGTCAATGGCAGGCAATTCATCAGTAGCGAGCCTGAATAGAAAAATCATGAATAGTTGCTTGTTTTGTTGGTAAAGCAGGGTTTATATGCATTTCGTTGCTGCTTGAGTATTTTTTCTTACATAAAACACTATCATTAACAATAATTAATTGAAAATCACCTTGTGTGGGGGGTACCCGACACCCCATCCTATACTGCCAAGATTTTGTTGGAACATTTAGTTTGTTCTAGGAGTTAATCATATTAAATTCAGTTCGCCCCACTCTCGTTGTTGTTGCGCTATGCTCCAGTGGGTGTTAAAGGAATAAATATATATGTGACAGCGCATAAAGAAAGTGACCTAATGGTAAAAGAAATAAATTTTCACTTTTTTTTTGATGTGGATAACATCTGAGCATCGAATGAGACCGATCCCATGTCCCAAAAGTGTTCCCTCGACGACGATTCTAAGGTTATGTGAAAAAATTTTCGTACTAACAGAGACGATTTAAAAGAATTATAAATGAGTATTTATTATAATTCATAATTAATAATTTCATAAAATAAACCTGGATTCGAAAAAACGCGAGCAAAATCGATATCAAACTCATGGAAACATCGCGCTAGGTAGAAAACAGTAAAAACCAACTACACAAAACAAGTGGTAGGGACGACTTATGCGCGTTTTTAATGTTGACCAACACGTTCCTGACGTCATGAGATGTGTCGCTTTCAAATGAGACCAATACCAACACGCTCAGTCATGGTACACCAAAGATACACGTATTTAAATTTTTAAAATGGCTCTCCTGAACAAAACCGGTTTTTACCCTTAGGTCCCTTTCTATTTTGCGCGTCACATATATAAATATATACATGTATATATATATATGTATATAATCACTCTTGTTGTTCGGCAGATATAAGAAAAATAATAATTAATGAGGGTGGCGTTGGCTGAAGTAAAGTAGAAGTTGACTACAAAACCGAAGATGCTGGGTTCGAACCCGGTATCCAACAGTCATTAAGTAACAACACCATGTATTTTTCTGATGTACAGTAGTGTCCCTTTGTATCAGTTGTCTTAGGAAAGTTCAAGTGAGGACACTGATCACTGAGCTATACCGACTTCAGCAGATATTAATCTTAATGTAATAAGAGCGCCCTCCTTCGTTGTGTAACAGAATCATCGTCGAAGTAGAATAACCAATAAAATAGCTACTAAGCACAGCTTAAAAAAATTTAATACGCCTCATTGACACCAGAGGCGCTGCAACCACTGCCTTATTAAAACATGCAAAAAGCAGACTTGAAATATAATGAAGCTTTCCTTTATCTTTTCTTGCACCACATGTCATCTCTATCACTATCACTTTCCTAAAGAAGGTAACACCTGGTAATAGTAGTAGGTATTCATTGCGTGAGTGTTACATCTCTTTATAAAAAAAAATAACTAATTTAGATAAGGGTTGCCCCTTTCCCCCCTCTTATACCATTAAGATTTTGCTAAAACATGTAGTTTGCTCTAAGAGTTATCCACTTCAAATTTACTGACCCTTAATATTACAGTTGGGGAGATATGAATTAATCCGCAAATAACGTGGGTGCGGCCCCACTGTGCAGCGTTCTATTGTTTGTTATCAGCGTTTAGCTATTTGATCCACTGAGCTACGGCTATTTTAATTTTCCAATGAAAGTAAAATACGTGAATTGTTTTAATTTAACTTTTTTTAATATCGTACCATAACCGCCAAAAACCCTATTGGATAATGGCTATTGCATATCGTACCATAATCACCAAAAAAGCTTAAGCGACATAATTTTCTTGTTTTTTCACGAAACTCGATTAGTTTCGATTGTAGATATTCGATTTTCGTAAAAAATCACAGCTTAAAAAATGTGTCGCTTTAACTTTTTTTAGCGGTTATGGCTCGATATGTAATTGCCATCAGTAACTTACAACCACCTTGCTATCACAGAAATATAATTCCCCAATCAACTCTTTACAATGAGAAAAATAAACTTAAATCAATCAAAAATTTAGTTGTGCCTATTAAACATTTTAATCAATTCGATTTTTAGACAAATATTTAATTGACTCTATTAAATATTTAATTAAACTTAATTAATTTACAGCCTTAGTTATAAAACGTATTAAGGCTTTATAAAGGGGTTTTAAAACAAATTTTCATACAAAATTTTTCTTATTAAGCCTTTTTAGAGCCTTAATAATTTTTATAAATAAGACCGTAATTTTTATACCCTTTACCAAAAATGGAAAAGGGTATATATAGGTTTGTCATTCCGTGTGTAATTTCCATAATTTTAATTTGCGACCAAAAAAATATATATATTCTGGGTCCTTATGAATAGCGATGACGAATAAGCGATGTCCGTCTGTCCGTCCGTCCGTCCGTCCGTCCGTCCGTCTGTCCGTCCGGTGTACGTGAAATCGGTTTTCCGAAGCTCCCAGAAAAGCTAGAGACTTCGTTCTTGGACTGATGTATCAGAAATGGTCCAACTTAGATTGGTATTGAAATTCAGCAAAATCGGGCAGACGATTGCAGAGCTGGAAAACGTAAACTATATTTTGCCATATAAAAGTAACTACCGAAAACAAATTTTTATTTTTTTTTTAATAAATAAATTTATTTTACACTTCAGTACGACTAAAATTGGTATTTTAAATAAAAAAATATATAAAAAATATTAAAAAGACGTTTCCAGGGTTGGAAAACTTTAACTTTTTGTGTTATGTAAAATTAACAATGTCTAAAACTATATTAGTATTTTCTCGAGAACCATAAGAGCTACAGACCTGAAATTTTGACACAGTATGTAGACCTTTGGCCGCTACAACAACAACGACATGAGAATTGGAAATTAAAGGGTGTTCCAAAACGAGCAACGAAAAATTCTAAAATCCCATGTAATATACATACATACAATTATATGTATATACACTTGAAATTTGTAAGGTTAGTGCATTTTTATACAGACTACAAAAATTAACACTAAAATTTCAAAAAATTTAAATTAAAGGGTGTTCCATCAGTTAATGCAATTTTGACTATGCAATTTTGACAACTTGCTGTATCTTGGAAACCGTAAAAGCAAAACTCTTGAAATTTTCAAAAACGGTAAAACTAAAAAATCAAGGAATTATAAAATCGCCAAACCGAAAAAAATCGCGAAAAACAAAAAAAATCGCCAAAACGAAAAATACCCAAAAAAAACATGAAAAAATCGCCAAAATGAAAAAAAAACCCAAAACAGGAAAAAACGACAAAATGAAAAAAAAATCGCCAAGATGAAAAAACCCCAAAAAAGAGAAAAAATCGCCTAAATAAAAAAACCCCAAAGCAGGAAAAAACGCCATAATGAAAAAAAACCCAAAAACAGAAAAAAATCGCCATAATAAAAAAAATTTCTAGGACTAAAATAAATCGCGAAAAACCGGAAAAATTGCTTAAATAAAAAAATCGCCAAAATGAAAGAAAATCGCCAAAATGAAAAAAAATCGCCAAAATGAAAAAAATCGCCCAAACGAAAAAAACCCAAAAAACAGAAAAAAGTCGCCAAAATGAAAAAAAAAGAAAAAAACTCCTAAATAGAAAAAACCCAAAAGCAGAAAAAAATCGCAAAAATGAAAAAAAAATCGTCAAAATGAGAAAAATCTACAAAATGAAGAAAATCCCAATAACAGAAAAAAATCACAAAAATAAAAAAAACGTCCAAAAACAGAAAAAAATCGCCAAAACGAGAAAAAAGCGACAAAACTGAAAAAATCGTTTAAACTGAAAAAAAACTTCAAAAAAGCAAACTTCGTGCGCGATTCAAAGTCGCACTTTACTGAAGTTTTTAATATTAAAGGAATTAAATGAAACTAATAAGCAGATTTTGTAAAAAATTTTGTTTCTAAACGTTTCAAATTTGTATGAAAAATAACGAAAATTCAAAAGATATTTTTTCCATACAAATTTCAAAACTAAAAAATCGTTTGAATTTACAAAATCTGACCTTAAGTTTTTCCTTATTTCGTTTTTGCTTTTTTCACTTAACATATTTTATGTATTTTTTAAAGAACTAGATTGGTATCAATAATCAAAAAAATCCAAAATTATGACTCCAGGGTTGGAAAACTCACACTTTTTGTGTTATGTAAAATTAAATAGGTCTAACAATTTTTTTCTTTTTCTTTATAAATTGAATATATTTTATGCTTCTGAAAGAAAATTACAGCTCCAAAGATGGAAACTTTAAAAAAATGATAAATTTTTTCACAAAACAAATATGTATGTATGTGTCTGTATACTATATATATGTACGTACGTTGGTAAAGGGTATATGAGATTCGGCACAGCCGAATATAGCACTCTTACTTGTTTAATTAAAATTTTAATCAGTTTTATTGTTAGACAATTTACTCAGTTATATTTTATGCTAAATTTTAATAGTTTTATTTATAAAATTTATTAAGGCTTTACAAAGGATTCTTAAGACAGTTTTCCATACAAAATTTTTCTTATTAAGCCTTTTTAAAGCCTTAATCATTTTTATAAATTATTATATTACATTATATTATTGTTATATGGTCTTTAATAATCATAGATTCCTGGCAGTGCTAAATAAAAAATGTTTACCACTGTTATGAACTGTGAAATAAAATCAAAACTAAACCCCCTAATTTTATTTATATAAAATAATAGAATTTTTCATGTATTTCACGTTGTCTTGATTTTCTCATTTCCACAGAACTTCAGAAAACGTATAAAATACTTAATTTGTTGAGCAAATTAATGTTTCTACATGCATATTTTTTTTTTTAATATATAGAAGGTTTATATTATTTTAAGAGTTTCTTAATGATAGAGTATAAAATATTTTTCTAAAAAGTTTCTAATTAATACTACAGTTAGCAACTTTTAGTCATACGAGTATAAGCCAATTTTTATTACAGTCCTTAAAGCTTTCTTTTCAAGCTTAATCCCAGTCCAATTGCTTAAGCCACAAACTGACAAAAATTTCATTTATTATCCTCGTACAAATTTTTGCAAATAGTTGAGTTCATAATCTCACTTTTTATACTTTGTTTTTTTTTTTGTTTGCACATTTATATTTATATAAATTAATTAAAAATCCTTCATTTTTATATCTCCCGAATAAAAGAAAAATAAAGAAAGTAGAGCAAAAAAAAAAAAAAAATATGCACAGCACTTAAGCAGCCATACTTTTAGTTACTAACGGGTGAATAGTTGTTAAATAGAACGCTGTATTCAATTGTACTGCCGCTACAGGCATTTATAATAACACTGTACAACAGCCAAAATAGCCTTTAGATAAAAGTATGCGGACTATATGGATTTCGATGCGTTAAATTCAAGTCTGCTGTCAGTTTTGCTCTATCATGTAGAGATTTTTTTTATGGGCGTGGCTAATTTTGGCCCCTAAATTAGTCGGCCATACTAATATATTTTACTATAACTCGAAAACCGCTATTTCGATTTTAATAAATAATAAACCAAAAGACGCGCCACAAAATTTTGTAAAAAAATATTCATAATCGTTTTTTACCTATCGTTTATGGTTTCGGAGTTATTCAGAATTTAAAAAAGAAAATAGTTTTTCTTATGCAAAAATCGCGTAATTTTATTAAATGAAAATTACAATAAAAAAATCAGAAACTCACAAGTTTCATATTTTTTACATTTGTCTTAAAACTACATATCCTAGGAATAAAACAAGCTATAAAACGTGAAAATCCAGCAATAAATCTTGATTTAATTCACAATTTAAAGCAGGTACCTAAAAATGGAAAAATGTGTGTAATGCATTAAATGCAGTCACATTTACATCTGGCAGTGATGGGAAAGTTGGTACGATCGTACTTTTTTTGATACTATTTGACATGAAAAAGTACCGTAGTACTCCTCTAAGAAATTTGATACTCTCACGGGCAACTTAGAAATGCAGTCAGAAGACTCGCGCATGCATATATTTTGCCAAGAATTAAATTGTTTTTTCGACTAATAGAAAGAAGCTTTATTATTAAAGATATTTTAGAAAAGTGTAACCACAATTAAATATCAATATCAATATTTCATTCAATGATATTTTATGTGGGACAGAAGGTTATCTATTGAAACAACTGTTTTAAATCAGTTTAAAGAAAATTTTAAAAAGTTTATATTAAGTTCTAAGGGCAAAAGTGGACTTTGACAATAAAATGTTAGTTTGGTTTAGTAAGTTTCCCCCTGAAAGTATTTTATCTGTTAAACCAATATCATTATACCACTTTTAATTAAAATGTTACCAGGGAAAAGAAAAAAAGAAAAGAAAAATAATTTGAAATATTAACAACCAATATAGCCAGTTCTATATAAATGAATACATGTTTCCTGATATATCGAGAGTAGGTTACGGAATTTTATCCATGCCTCACTCCTTTGTAAATGTCGAAAGGATTTTCTCTTACCAAAATTTCATGAAAACAAAATATAAATCAACAGCCATCGTATTCTGTAACTCGCTAAAGCTAAATCTCTATCGCTAAGAATCCATAAAATCAATTTGTCGATTTTCGGCTACGAATGCAATTTTCAAACGGGTATAGATAAATCAGGTAATGGCTTAAAAATGTAATTCGCCGAAATTTTATTGCTTTATGTCATCGCCAAAAATTTTAAATTTTCTATTTGTTCAACATTTTAGCGGTCGAATTTAGCTTTAGATTTAGCGAGCTATGGAATACGGAGGCAAGCTTTATGTTCCAACAGTATTAAGTCTAATCCAGGCTACACCTATTTGTATATTTGTACCTATGTGTTCCTTTTTTTTTGTAAATGAATTTCTTATAATTTTTTGTTAAAAAAATTTAAATAAGAAAAATTATAATTTTTGGTACTCTCGGGATCAAAAAAGTACTAAAAAAATTTGTTTTTGATACCGAAATGCAAATCTCATTTCCCATCACTGACATCTGGTAATGCTATTGAAAGGGCATTGCGGGCTGGTAACAGAACTTTAAATTGTGAATAAAATCAAGATTTATTGCTGGATTTTCACGTTTTACAGCTTGTTTTATTCCTAGAATATGTAGTTTTAAGACAAATGTATTGTGAGTTTCTGATTTTTTTATTGTAATTTTAATTTAAAAAAATTACGCGATTTTTGCATAAAAAAAACTCTTTTCTTTTTTAAATTCTGAATAACTCCGAAACCATAAACGATAGGTAAAAAATGATTATTAATATTTTTTAACAAAATTTTGTGGCGCGTCTTTTGGTTTATTATCTATTAAAATCGAAATAGCGGTTTTCGAGTTATAGTAAAATATATTAGTATGGCCGACTAATTTAGGGGCCAAAATTAGCCACGCCCATAAAAAAAATCTCTACGTGATAGAGCAAAACCGACAGCAGATTTGAATTTAACGCATCGAAATCCATATAGTCCGCGTAATTTTATCTAAAGGACAGCCAAAAAATTTTATTTTGTTGTACAGTGTAATTTTCATTTAAAACCGCAACTCCATGACGAAGTATAAAAAGAAGAACAAAAAAATAATAATACTCGCAAAATGTTGAAAAGAAGATTGACACTACAAAAGAAGTATTTATGAGCGGAGAATGGAAGCCATCATCACTTGTTAAATTCCTTAAATGCTTAATGGTGGGAGTAATGTATGCACGAAGTAGTTACAATGGTTTTTTTTTTTTTTTTTTTTTTTTTTTTTTTTTTTTTTTTTTGGTTATAAGAATGGTTGACACGCTGGCTTGTTGGTTGTTTGTTTGCTAGCACTATGGGTAGGGGAGAAATTATTACACAAACATAATTTTAGAAAATGCCGATACAATATTTCGTGCCATATGTCCCACATCGAAGAATATGGGGAAGACCCAGCTAAGTCAATGCACCAATTTGAGTAAATACAAATAAATAAGTAAATATGTGACCTTCTCCTAGAAAAGGCACCTAGTGTGTCAAAAAACGGGTGTGTGTCAAAATTGATCAAAATGAGAAAAACTTAATTTAAAACAAATTTGATTGCCGCTAGTTGTCGCAAAACGTCACAGTGAAAATACTTGCCACCACACGCTGTCACACAATTAGTCTAGCTTGTGGCAACACTAAGAATCAGCTGTTGCACTGTGCTGTAAAATTTAGTTTTGTTTCATAAACGTAAAAAAATAATTTTTTTTTGTTGTGTAAATATAATTTTTTTTTTTAAGTTAGAGTGCTAAATTCGGCTGTGCCGAATCTTATATACATACATATTTGTTTTGTGAAAAAATTTATAATTTTTTGCTCTAATGCAGTTTTTCTCGGTATTTTTCGAATAAATATTTAGTTTCGATATTAGCAATGAGCTGAATATTTTATTATACGCTCTGTATTTAAGAAGTATCATACATTCACCCTTATTTCAGTTGTCATAAATGACGGCACGTCATACTATATCAAAAAATTGGTGCTTGTTCACTGGCACTCGAGATGTTCTTAAACCGTGCTACTATTTAATAACCCTATAAAATAGTTTTAGTACTACTATATCTCCATACCAAGTAAACTAACTTATTTTATTTAATAATCTTTGATGTTGCAAAATTGTTAAGTGTCTCAACTTAAACATCCCATTGCAAAAGGTATATATCGCGGTATTATGTAAACGTTTATTCCTAAAGAATTTTTTCAAATTTTTTCAGCACAAAGGAACGGTTTTTTTCAGGGAAACACAACGGAACATTCAGGGAAACAAAACGGAACATTTCCTTTAATTAATTTTATAGTTAGGGCTGTTCTTTAGCGATAAATTTTATTTTTGTCTCCATTTACTAAAAAAAAGAACATCAATTTAAAACACAACTGCGCTGAGAGCATAACAAGACACATGGCACAAACCTTCATTTATACTTAAATAAAAATTTAACATGTATAAAAAAATTCAATAAAGTGCGACTTTGACTCGCCCACAAAGGGTTCCTTCCGTACGTTCGGTTTTGAGCGTTTTTTAATATGGCGTTTTTTTTCAGTTTAAACGATTTTTTTTTTTGTTTTGTCGCTTTTTCCTCGTTATGCCTATCGCCAAAATAAAAAAATCGCCAAAACGAAAAAAAGCACCAAATTAAAAAAAATTTCTAAATCGAAAATAAATCGCGAAAAACCGAGAAAATCGCCAAAATGAAAAAATCAACAAAATTAAAAAAATCGCCAAAATGAAAAAATCACTAAAATGAAAAAAAAAATCGCTAAAATGAAAAAAATCTCCAAAAAGAAAAAAAAATCGCTAAAATAAAAAAAATCGCCAAAATTAAAAAAATCGCCAAAATTAAAAAAATTGCCACAACGACATAAAAGCGAAAAAAAAATTATTTCAGCTGAAAAAACGTAAAAAAACACTATTAAAAAATGCTCAAAGCCCAACGTACGGAACCCTTCGTGCGCGAGTCAAAGCCGCACTTTACTGAATATATTCATATTTCACCAATCTCTTTTTTTTTAGATTATAAGATATATTTAATTTATAGAAAAAAAGTAAATTACTTTTATATAACAAAAAAAGTTAAGGTTTTCCAACCCTGGAAATGTCTTTTTAATTTTTTTCTTAAATTTAAAATACCAATTTAATTCGTACTGAAGTATAAAATAAGTTTATTTATTTTTAAAAATAATTAACATTAGTTTTCGGTAGTTACTTTTAGATGGCAAAATAAAGTTTAAGTTTTCCAGCTCTGCAACCTTCTGCTCGATTTTGCTGATTTTCAATACCAATCTATTTCTGACCATTTCTGACACACCAGTCAAACGAAGTATCTAGCTTTTCTAATTATAATGTCAGTGTTCAAACGGGAAGATATATTTATCTCTCCAACAACTTTAACAAATAATAAGATGTCTCTTTATCTCAAAACATTTTCATAACACATCCAAAGACTTTGGCAACATTAAACCTGCACCATGGTGCAGTTTAAAGCTGATGCGCCGTTTGCTTATTTGTTTGTTTGTTTGTTTTTGGTTTGTTGACGTGCATATGAACAAACGAGTATTTAAATGCGATTTGGTAACAAAATTTTAATGAGTTTTTCCATTTAATCCTTAAGCCCTGAAACCTGCCTGCTGTTGAAATCATCTTCCATTTTTGCAGCACAATTCATTTCTCTTTGTTGTTGTTGCTCTACTTCGTCACATTCGAGCAAAGAAAAAAAAGAATCATGGACAGAAATTAATGATGGTAGAGAGATTTCTTTTAGTTTTGCTCTTGTATCTTTTATTGTTGCTTTTATTTTTTTTCAGTTACTGCAAAGTAGTTTAGTTGTCTGTCTGTCTGTCTACATGGCTGGTAGTCATTCAAATTGTCAGTTGTTTACTTATGGCGGTCACTGTGTAAAGAAATGGGCGCTGAAGTTACAAAAATGTTGCTAAGTACCGCTGTTGGTTTGGTAATGTAACAACTCATTCGCTTCTTGTGTGTCTCCTTGTTTGGCTTAAATCCTTGTTTTCTATTGCATTTGTTGAAGCTCGCGAAATATCATGTCCTTTACATGTATTCGTATAAATGAATTGCTGCTGCTGAATTAGTTGCAGTTGTAGAATCTACGTTTTTTTTTTTATCTAATTGACATATAACAATTTTTCTTTTTACTAGAAGCTTAAAGCATGAGTTATATTACTACAGTCTTATAATTCATTTAAACATATACTTGTTTTATCTTTTCTCTTACTTCGGGTAAACTATATTTTTTTCGCTTCAGTTTGCCCTTAAGCGCTGTTAAATATTTCTGTTATAATTTTCCGCTTCTATTCAGTATTTTAATTTAATTCTTTCATAATAATATTAAAAGAAAATAATATTAAAATCCTTTTAGTTTTTCTTTATATTCTACTTTTCAGTGAATCCTTTAATTCCAGTGAAGGAACGAATGACTGCTTGTTTTCTGTTTGTTTGTTTGTTTGCCTGCTTGGCCCTAAAGTAGGCATGATTATTTTAATCCTTAAGCATTTTATTTCGTATGTGCACAATATTTGTAAGCTGGTCATACATTTCACACAGGACTATTTGTTTTTATAGCTATGCTATTTATTGCGCGATACATGGGCTTAAGACGAGATTTTCGTAACAAAAATAATCGACAGTATTACAGTTATAAATTTATTTTTGTTTTGATTTCGGAAATAAACGAAACAAATTGTTTGATTTTGTTTTGTTTCGTTGTTTGAAGTGAGTGAAACAAAAACAAAACAAAAACAATGAAACTGATTGCTCAATTTGTTTCTCTTTTGTTTTCGGCCACAAACAATATATTAATTTAATAGTACGCCACTGGAAAAGAAAATAATAAGAAATAAATAGAAACGTTTTGAAATATTTGCAGAGAATTTGACATCATCATATAATATAATTTTATTGCATTGTTATTTCATGCATGAAATTAGTTTTATATAGCTAAGCAGCATAGCTATAACCGGGTGTCCTAGGACACCTCCCTTCTTTTTTAATTTTTTTTTTTTTGTCTGAAATGGTTATGGTGGTTTGTATGAATTTGCCTGAACTGCGGGCATGTTTTCAACGGGAATGTTTGTCGTTAGGGTTTGCGTGTGTGTATGTGTGTGCGTATTTTTTTTTTTAGTTTTTGTCTATAGTCCTGCTTTAAATACACTTACATTTGTCCAAGTTGTTGAGGTTACCATTATGTGTTGTTATTTTAAACTTGCAACCATTGATTTACACTGTGTATTTTGGTCATTTATTTGGTTGGTCTTAAGGCACACATTTGCACACGTACATAGTAATACTTGAGATATACTTATGGGAATTTGACCGCTTGTGCAAGTATTTAGGCAACATATTTTGCAAAAAACCACAATGCAGAAATCGCTGATAATATGAAGTGAAGGGGGCCATTTGTTTTTGCATTAGTATTATGATAACAAAAATTTAAAGAAATAACTTAGAGCTTATGGTTTTATTTATAATAAATAAGGTACTTAAGATTATATAATTTTTGTATATTTTAATTGTTTCCAATTGTTTCGTACTCAAAGAGATCCCATTCGTTACATAAAATACGTTTCTGTTAAAATTGTACACACTGTCGTCAATTTGAAAAATTAGTGTTGAGGTGTTAAGGTGTTATGTTGATCACAGGCGTTGTCAAGAGAAATAAATAAGTTTAGTAAAGCGTGACTTTGACTCGCAGACGAAGAGTTCCGTACGGATACTACATAAGTAATACTATACGAACTTAAGCCTACATAATCGAATATCTTACCTGGGGCCGGATTCCGCAACGATGAATTTTGAAGTGATCACCAATTTCAGTGTTCACTTGTTGATTTGTGCGTCCGCAACGGTGAGAGTGAATTATTTTGATAGTAGTAGTGAGCACTATGGTGTCAAAATTTATCACTGGAAAAAGTGCAGTGATTTGTGAACACTTTAAAACTCATCGTTGCGGAATCCCGCCCTTGATGTCAAATTTCTTTTACTTATTTTTTTGGCGATTTTTTGTTTTTTAGCTCGACGCTTTTTTTTAGTTTTGGCGGTTTTTCATCGTTTTAACGATTTTTTCAGTTCTTAACAATTTTTTTTAAATACACGTTTTTAGTTTAGCGATTTTTAGTTTTGGCGCTTTTTCCATTTTGGCGTTTTTTTAGATTTTCGTCGATTTTTTAGTGTTTTGCCGGCCTTTTAACTTTCGGCAATTTTTTGCATTTTAGCGATTCGTTTTATTTTTGGTGATGTTTTTCATTTAAGCGCTTTTTTGCAATTCAGGGATTTTGCACTTACGAAGGGTTTTGACTTTTTTTAGTTTTGGTGTTTTGTTCGTTTTTAACGTTTTGTTTTTAATTTTATCGTCTTTTTTTTCGTTTTAACAAGTTTTTTCGATTTTGAGCGATTTCTTAGTTTTTTGACGGCCTTTTTATTTTTGGTGATTGTTTCCTGGCATCTTAGCGATTTATTTTCTTTTATATAATGTTTTGCATTTAAGCACTTTTTTCATTTTAACGATTTTTCATTTTGGCGATTTTTCGGCTTGGCAATTTTTTTTTATTTTAAATTATTTAGTTTCAGCGTTTTTCAAAATGTGCGTCTTACAGTTTCCAAGATACAGCCAGCTGTAAAAATTACAGTAACAGAGAATACCCCTTATTTTTTTTTATTAAAAAAATTATTAAAACATATTTAATTTCATAGTTTTGGTGCCCCAGTGTCATAAGATATTGTTGAGGCGAGTTGGCATTCTGTTTACACCATTTAATAAATTTTGTTATTTGATATTTTAAATTTCAGTTTTAATTGGTGTTTGCAGACTACAAAATAAATATATACTAACTTTGAAAATTTCAGGTGTCTATATACATACAATTCTCTGAATATTACCTTAGGATTTTAACATATTTCGTTGCTTGGCTTAGAACACCCATTAAATTTTTACTCTCATAGATTTGTTGTTGTAGCTCTAAGGGTTCTCGAAAAAACAGTCTGTGACAGACAGATAAATAGGCTGACAAACAGATAGATAGATACACAGATAGACATAAGGGCGGACGGATATTGTGGCGAAAATAATAGGGTTCCTTTTCAGCTTTGGTGTACGGCACCCTAAAAATCAATTTTCTGAAGAATGATTCTGACAGAGCAGCCAAAAAAAAAAATGTACTTGAGTAGGCGTTTTCAGAATTTATTTCTAGGTTAGGTTAGGTTAGGAAGGGTGGTGCCTACCGCACCTCCACTCGGAGACCCAACTGGGTCCATTGTGATTCCCTTGGGCAATACCCATTACTGGTAATATTTATTCTAAGTCGGTTATAAAAGAACCATGACAATTCTGTCCCCTTATTTGTTGTTGGGGTTAATGGACTAAGCGAGCCATAAAACCAATGCATTTAAAGTAAGAAAGTGTTCAAGAGTTTTATATAAAATCTTACTACGAACAACTTTAAGGATAATTTTTAATTACTTTTTTTATATGAGTTTTTTGTATTCTCATACCTTTATAGCAGAGCTTTATGGAAAATATTTTGATACGATATTTGAAGAAAGCAGCAATCATAAAAATTATTTAAGCAAGAAAATCTTTTCGCAAATATTTTAGGAAAATTTCACGATATCACCAAGCTACCGTCATATGCATCCACGACAAAATCTTCCATTTTTCATAGTATCGACGCAACTAGTTCAATTCGTCTCCGAAGA
Organism: Tachina lurida; assembly: GCA_944452675.1. Lineage (NCBI taxonomy): Eukaryota > Metazoa > Arthropoda > Insecta > Diptera > Tachinidae > Tachina > Tachina lurida. The sequence goes on along the minus strand of OX101755.1, from coordinate 103,105,972 downwards.
CTGTCTCCCAAAGCTAAATAGGGTCTAATCTCATTTCCTTAAAGGATAAAAAGCTTCGACAAAGTTCCCTTTGAAAGACTGCTACAGTTTGTTCATCAAAAAAATTTTACTTGAGCTCCACCTATTACAATTTTCGAGTTTTTGTCAAAATAAACTAATTTTTAACAAGTTCGGCAAGAGATTGGCCATACCCGCCCGCATGGTTGTTGTATTCGATTTTTTTCATAATGTTTAATATATTTGAAAAATTGTGCTGAAATAAAAGTATATATCATACTTCTCATGACAATTCCACTTGAAACAACGTCATGCATCGTCCGTCTTTGTTTCAAATGAAATACAAGTCGTTCAATTGAAGTGAAGCTTTGCTTCACTCAAAACCAAAATTAAATATCGTTACTTAAGATAGCAATGCCCTAACTCATTATTATTTCTTATTGATATGGAGTTTTTTCTATATATATTTTGATGGAAGAACATCTAATGTATCGTATAAAAATGCAAAACTCTCAGTTTCAAAAAAATAATGACTTAGACCCTTTCTATATTAAGGTAACGATATGCATTCTTGTTTTATATTGCATTAACTTCGGTTATATTTCCTACTTGCATTTCTAAATGCCACAAAATTGTGTGAGTGTGTGTGTGTGTGTGTGATTCTACTTTATTTCGAAATATTTCAATGTTGCTATAAATACTTTCAAGTTCCATTTATTCTACCATTTTAAAAGGGATTTTATTTTTCTCAAATGCTTAAAGTTTAATGTTTAACAGCTCTTAAATGTTTAGTTTTATTTCAAATATTTATTTGTAAGTCTTAGCATTTATTATTAATTAATACTCTTATATATCAATTAAAAATCTCATTTATGTTTGTAAGTGATTTTCTTTACTATAAAGCTATATAGCATTTTAATAAAAAAAAATTATTAAAAATGTAAATACAAATTTATATAAAATATGCCTAAAGACGTTAATCAAATAAATGAAAAACAAACAACTGGTCAAACTCTTTAAAATGGAAATATTTTCAAGGTTTTTGATGTGTAAACATCTGTACGCTAAGGGGTAAAAATCTTTTTCACAATACAATCACAAATTTTGAGTAAGATGTGCGATGCGTTATCAAATCGGTGTGAGCTATGTATGAGTAGTACAGAGAAACTTAACAGCGGCATAGAAATTCACTCAACCGAATTTTAAAGGAGCAATGTTAATTTTAATAGAAATTTAATAGAAATTGCTTGTGAAGTGTAATAGTCTTGCCATAAATATAAACTTTTAAATGTCAAATATTTGTTTAAAAGATATATATAGCAGTCTTTATAAAGAATTTATAATACAGGGTGTTTTTTTTAGAGGTATAGAACTTCGAATTGAAATAAAACACAAAAAAATCGTTTTAATGTCCATCAATTTGGCTTTATTGGAAGGATAATTTTATGCCATTAATGTTTAAATATGATTTCGGGCATGTGGCCGCCGCGGCTGGCTCGAATAAAGCCAATTCTACAGGTCCAATTTTCAACCACTTTTTCGAGCATATGGGGCCGTATGTTGGCAATAACGCCACGAATGTTGGCTTCCAAGTCCCCTAACGTTTCTGGTTTGTTGGCGTAGACGAGCGACTTCACATATCCCCAAAGAAAATAATCCAATGGTGTCAAATCACACGATCTTGGTGGCCAATTGACAGGACCATTCCGCGAAATTATGCGCTCATTGAATGTTTCCTTCAATAAATCGATTGTGACGTGCGCTGTGTGGCATGTAGCGCCGTCTTGTTGGAACCACAACTCATCCACATTCAAAATCTTCAAAATCTTCCATAAAGTTGATGGACAAAGCTCCAATTGCTGTGCACGGTGGCGAATCGATTCATTCGGGTCCTCTTCAACACTTTGCTCTACAGCGGCAATTGTTTCTTCGGTGCGCACTGTTCGACGTCTCTGCGGATGCGTATTATCACATAGAGTAAACGTAGTGCGAAAACGATCCATGGTTAACCGAATTAATTGCTCTGATGGACGATTATGTCGACCATAAAATGGACGGAGCTTGCGGTAAACTTCGCGAACTGAACCATTATTTTCGAAATAAATTTGCACGATTTGCAAGCGTTGTTCTTTTGTCAACCTGTTCATGATGAAATGGCAAACCAAACTAAATATTAATCACTTGACAGCTGACAAAATGGCCGCCAGTTAAAAAAGTGATGCCAACTTAAAGTTCTATACCTCAATAAAAAACATTATTATATTATAACATATCTTCATTACGTACTGTTGCCTTAAACTGAAGTTGGTGCACGATAAGTGGGTAACAATCTCCATCTCATGGCAATTATTATGGATGGAGATTTTAATAAAAATTTTGCAAACCCACAGTCGCAAGCTTTATCAAAATTTTTATTTGACGTTTTCCACTTGAATATGAGCAATTCTCCACAAACCCCCACAACTAATAATTCCACTACTATAAATGCAGTTCTCCATACAGTAGAGTCAAAAATTTATATATCTTATTTTAGTTACCATAAACCAATATTAAAAAACAATTTTCATTACTAGATGCTTATACATCTCCCCTGTGATCGGACTCACATTGCTTTTTTTTATTAAGGCTAAGCTTTGAGTTAGGCAATGGTGGCATTCGTTGTTTGGTGCAAAAGTTCTTGCATAACTGTAAATGGATATTATTACAGCTTTTCTTTAAAATCCAGTGGATGAAAAAAATAGGAGGCATTACAAAAATTTATGACAATGTGCCCGGAGTCACCCACCTCTAGACTTCAATGGTCCCCTCCTGAATTATATTAGGGGTACGCCTTCAGCACTTGTGGATTAATCTATTTAATTTAATTTTATACGAATCTATTAATCTATTTAATTTAATTTTACACGATACGAACCTTAGCGTAATCATAAAACTTTAAAAAAAAAAATTAAACCGACTTCAAAAATAAGCACTAAAAAGCAACAAATAACATAGATCTAGTTAAATAAAAGATTTTTATATATGTTACCTACAGTGCCGTTTGAAGTTGGTGCCAGCAACATTGGTAACTAAGCAGATACATATGTACATAAAAATTACTTGCAGTTTTTTTACCGGGCATGTTCCTATGTGCTTAGTACCAGTATTACTGGCACCAACTTCAAACGGCACTGTAGGTAACATATATAAAAATCTTTTATTTAACTAGATCTATATTATTTGTTGCTCTTTAGTGCTTATTTTTGAAGTCGGTTTAATTTTTTTTTTTTAAGTTTTATTTTTACCTTTTTAGTGAATACTTTTAAACTCTGGTCAATTTAAAAAAAATTTATTTGTAAGTATCTTTTTTTATTTGGAAATATGGTCCAGTTTCGTAAAAATCGATGAAGTAAAAGCACGTGAAATTAAGTGTTAAAATTTATGGGGCGTGGCTACGCCCCTTTTTTTAAAACAAGATTGTGTATTTTTAAGAGTTCAAGGTGTGTGCTAAGTTTCGTAAAAATCGGTTAAGTAGAACCACGTGTAATGTTATAATACATTTTAATGGGCGTAGCCCCACCCATTTTTTCAACTTAAAAATTTTATAATTACAAAAACCAAAGATGTTTGCTAGGTTTCCCAGCAATCAAATGAGTAGAAGATTACAAAATCAAATTTAAAAAATTGTAGGCGTGACCCCGCCCACTTTTTTTAACGCAATTTTTTGGCTTTATTAAAGCTTAGGGTGTGCCAAGTTTCGTCAATATTGGTTAAATACAAGCACATGAAATATTATACTAAAGTTTAATAGGCGTGCCCCGCCCACTTTTTTAACGCAATTTTGTGCCTTGATTAAAGCTTAGGGTGTGTGCCAAGTTTCGTAAAAATCGGTGAAATAGAACCCTATGAAATATAATATAAAATTTTAACGGGCATAACCCCGCCCATTTTTTTTAAAGAAAATTTTGTCTATTTTAGAGTTCAAGGTGTGTGCTAAGTTTTGTAAAAATCGGTTAAGTAGAACCACGTGTAATGTTATAATACATTTGAATGGGCGTAGCCCCGCCCATTTTTTCAACTCAAGAATTTTTTAATTACAAGAACCAAAGATGTTTGCTAGGTTTCGCAGCAATCAAATAAGTAGAAGATCAATAAATCAAATTTAAAAAATTGTGGGCGTGACCCCGCCCACTTTTTTCAAATGGGACCAATAGGAAGCTATACCCTCTCAGACAACAAAAAAATTTTTACAATCGGTCTAAAATGCACCGAGCTATGGACCTACACACCTAAAAAAAAAAAAAAAAAAAAATAGTGACGAATTGTTAACCTCCTTCTTTTTTTGAAGTCGGTTAATAAATCTATCGCAGAGTTCATCAAGCAGGACGAATTTTGTTTAACAGGGGTGTTGTGATAATCTTCATATGAACAAATGTCTTATTTTCTATGTCGAAAGTCCGCAACGAAAAATTCGTTGTTCGTCCCAGTTGTGTTCCCAGTTTGATTCGTGAGATTCAGTGCAAAATATGTATGTGTATGTGATGTATGATGTAGGAGGAATACACAGGCTGTAACAATTCCCCTCAAATTATATTTTTATTTTCATAATTATTGCAACCTTTAATTCCAAGAATTACAGATTACTCTACAAAATTATATTTCAAATGTAAAATATATTTTTTTGCAGATTTTTATATTCTAAAGATTTTAATTTTACACAAAATTTCGTATATAACACAAAATTGATTTTGTAATATAAACATTGTGTTTCGTAAATTTACTAAAAAAAAACCTATAAATATACAAAATTTTGTTATTTGCAGACAAAAAGTAATTCGTAAAATAAACAAATATTATTTCCACTATTTACGAAGCGTTTCGTACCGTAAAAACAACGAATATTTTCGTAAAATTAACCACATTTTTCGTTTAGTTTACCTATGAAATATTTTGAGTGAAGTACATAAGTGAATAAAAGTAATTATTTTCTTAGAAAGGAATAACTTAGTATTAAAAATCAGAAAGATCAAAAATATGGTTCCAGGGTTGGAAAGATTTTGTTTTTTTTTGTGTTAAATAAAGTATCTAAATAAAACTAGTTCGTTTTGTCTGTTTAATCAAACATATTTTATATATTTGGGATCTTTATATGAAAATCTAACTTAACCGTATTTATTTTATTTTATTTTGTATTATTTTATTTTGTGTTATTTTATTTAATTTTTTTAAATTTTAATTTATTTTATTTTAATTTATTTTATTTTATTTTAATTTATTTTATTTTATTTTGTTTTATTTAATTTAATTTAATTTTTTTTATTTAATTTTAATTTATTTTATTATATTTTATTTAATTTAATTTTATTGTATTTTAGTATACGTTATTATAATCTATTTTTCATTTTATTTTATTTTACTTTATTTTATTTTATTTCATATTATTTCATATTATTTCATATTATTTTAATCTATTTTATTCTATTTTATTTTATTTGATTTATTTTATTTTAATTTATTTTTGTTTTTATTTTAATAAATTTAATTTTATATATTTTATTTTGTTTCATATTATTTTGTGTTATTTAATTTAATTATATTTTATTTTTTTTATTTTATTTTAACATTTAAAAAATATTTTATTATTCGGCATATTGTTCGAAGTTTAATTTAATTGGAAATTTATTTGCCTTATTTTTTAATTTTATTTTATGTTATTTAATTTTATTTTGTTTTATTTTATTTTATTCTATTTTATAATATTTTATATTAATATTATCGTTTACAACATCTTAATTATTCCTGACATGATGCATATATTTTATAATTCTAACCAACTAAATAAGAAAATAAACGCTCTCTTGCAATTACGACTGAAACTCAATATATTTGGACTGTCATGAAGAGAAAGAAATCTTAATTATTTCTATATAAAGGAGTTGTTTTAAAAACCAAAAAATTTTACTCAACCATTAGTAAATTTTCTGAAAAATAATAAAAAAAAATCATTAAAACATTTCCTTAATTAAATTCGAAATTTATTAAAGCAAATAAAATATTTGATTTCCCTATAAATATTTACCTTTTAAGTATGCACATCTTCTTTGCAAGAGTCAAGAATAAAGTTAAATAAAATATTTATTTAGCCTCAATAGTAAATGAAGTATTCGGAAAAAGACATGAAAGGCATTCGCTTGTAAACATTTTTTGAACTTTTTGTGACTTTTAGCTCATCTTTTGTGAACGTACTCGTAATTGTATTGACTGCGCAAATTAAATCAGGCAAAAATATTTTCATTCTACACCATCTAGTTGTGCAAAAGAAAGGAGAGCTGGAACATTTAAAAAATGCGTAGCCAAAAAAAAATGTATCTAATAAACATTTACTTAAACTTGGAAATATTTCAATTAATTTTGCATAACAATTTCATTTTGTTGCTGCCTAGTGCGATGGTATTTTCATGAATCAAAATTAAATAAATTTTATTTCATTTTAAAAGGGTTGAGGAAAGAATGAAGGGGAACGGAGGGGGTGGGGACTTTATTACGGACAATTGTCTTTGCCAACAACTTAAAACCGCCAGAAGGGCGTGAGAGACAAAAAAAATATTGAAATCATATTGAAAAGTTAGAACAATCTTCAGCAGATACCCGCAATCTCTAAAATTAATAAGTTCTGCTGTTTTTAGTGTTTTTTATGTGGTTGTGGGTGAAAGTTTGTCTGCCTCGCTGGCTTGTTGATAGACGGCGATGCCTGTGCTTGTTTGTTTCACCTTTCAATTTGTTTATTCATGAGTTTGAACTTCTGCAGTTATTCATCAAAATATTCAACTTGGAAACCATGAAAATTTCTGCAAAATTTTTAAAGGTAAATTATGTCTTTCAAAGTGTTTGTCTGTTTGTGTGTTCGTTTAATATCGGATGGAGATATATTTATTTATACGTACTTTAGAACTAAATAATCATCTTATTTTATACATCCTTAAGCATTTGATTTTCTTTTTGTGGGCTGCGACTATTGACTTTGGCTACGCGGCCAAAAAGTTGTTAAAAATTTTGTACAATCCTTCATCAGGGAAAAATACTTGATATTCAGTCAAGCATTTTTGTGCCGCCGAAACTTTTATTTATTTCATTTTATTTGGCAGCAGTGTTTGCAGAGTCGATAATGAATGTTGAATAAATTAATTCTTTAAGTATTTTTTCTTCAGGTCCTCCCTTATTGCTGCTGAATGAGTTTATGTGAAATTTCAAAGGAAAGAAAAATGTGATTTAAATAGAAATTGTAAAATATTTGCATAATATAGATATTCTTAATTTCATGCAAATATTTTCATATAATTTCCAGCACTATTTTCGATTCAATCGTAAGCTAGCACGTAGTAAAAAATTAACTTTTTTTATAGAAATTAATATTTTGTGGGCCTGCCAATCGTTTAAAATTATTAAAATGCCAACATTGTTGATAACCTTTAAGGTACAGGCTATAAAATTTTATCGCATACATATTTGTTTTAAAAAAATTCCTCCTACTGAAATCTTTAATCTTTGTCGCTTATTATTAAATCGAAAAAAAGGCTCGATTAAATAATACTGAGGCATTTACACCTTACCGATATCTAGCAGATTTCAATTAAAATCTTTATCAAAACCTGTACCGTTTACAACAAGCTTTTTGACATTTGTTAAAATTTCTTATCCAAAACAAAAACCATTGACTGCAGTCTTTCCTAAAATACAACCAAACGACTATAATATAGCTAATTCACAAACCGCTTTAAGTTGCCTTACTAAGTTGTACTAGAGAAAATAGATTTCATTTTGTGTGAGACCTCAACACGAAATCTCGTAGATACGAGATAGATTCTTAAGGGATCTTCCAATATTTAAAATATATGTTCAGTATATTTTTTCAAATCGCCACGGACGGACATTGTGTTCATAGAAATGGATGTTCTGTTCGCACAGAAAAAAATTTTAATGTAAAATCAACATGCAAAAAGTTTGATTCAAACTCATTCAAATTACATTAAATTTACAAGCAATAATATGTTGTTTGAGTGTGTTGGTGTTTATTTGCTTTGTGCATAGCTGCAATACACTTTTGTGCTTAGTTGTGTACGTTGTTTTTGTATTGTTGTTGTTTTTTTGATGTTTCTAAGCAGCCAACAAACTGCTGCTGGCTGGTAGGCAGTGTACACTAGTCTTGCAGTCAGAGGATGACAGGTTCGAATCCTGGAGTCAAGTCAAAGTATTTTGTATTTTTTTTCAACTAAAACTTTTCTAATAAATTGTATGTTAAATGATAAATAAAATAATGTTAAATTAAAATTTAATTCAAGATGGTACATAGAAGTGTGTAACTTAAGAATATTTAAAAATGTTGTGCCTGCAGGGGTAAGCATGTTGACTGCGATGCGATGTTCAAATCTTGTCTGGGGAAGCCAATTTATATACAAAAATTTTTCTAATGTCTATGTCAACCACACATAAGTTAAATAATAAATAAAATACAATTACTACATTAAATTAAATTCATGTTGTACCAACTTGAAATAACTTTGATTCAACATGATTCTTCATTTTGATTGTAACAGCACGTAAATCTTAAATCAACGTGAAATAAAGTTATTTCAAAAAGGAAAAATTTTCTTTGACAATTATTATAAATCATGTTAGATTAACATGCAACGCATATGAAGCTACATCATTGGCCAAAAAGATTAGATTAAGCTTGCTTAAGTAGATTTTAAGTTGCAAGTTTTCTGTGTGTTTGGGCAAGGTAGCGCACTTCGCCCGTTTAATAGTCTAGAGCTCCTTAGATCTATGATTAACTACTTGAATTGGATGATATAAGCACCAATGACATGTCATTTCAACACAACATCGCCACTTACCACACAGCACGAAACCTAGTGAACTCATGGCAGGCACGACTCTCTTAGAGTTAGCGTCAAAATTTCCGAAAAACATTTTTTTTTTTACTTAAGTCGATTTAAGCGATTATTTCATATTGTTATACAGTTATAAATACTTTAAGCAATCCTTAAGCTACGGTCACACTTGACAAACATTTGCCCAAAAAAGTGTAACCAATAAATACTAATACAAAATTTTTTGCTTCAGACACGTGTTTATTAAGTTTATTAGTTTCGTATTTAACAGATAGGCAAAGTTATAGAATACAATATCATTTAAAACTATTGAACTTAATAAACACGTGTCTGAATCAAAAGATTTCTCATTAGTATATACTGGTTACGCTTTTTTTGGGGAAATGTTTGTCAAGTGTGACCGTACCTTTACTTATAGAAATTTGTTTCCCATTAAGAATTAATAATTTTCTCATTTATTTCACACCTTTAAAATTGCAACAAAAATTTTATGCGATTAATGCAGCCGCACGCACACTCGCACAAACCGCAATGATATTATTCAATATTTAATTATGTACACACACACACATACACATAAATATTTGTGAGTGTGTGTGTGCTGTAACGAGATCAAGTGAAATGTGCAAAATAAATAAAGAGTTTTATTAAAAATTTTAAAATAAAAACACAGGAGCAGTAACAACAACAACAATAACAACAACAACAACAATAACAACAACAACAACAACAACAGCAGCAACAAACAAAAAATATAACTAGCGACATGCAGAGCAATTGACAACATAAGCCAGCCGACAGACATGATTGTCGGTTGAACGGCAATCTATTGGATGCAAATGTGAACGAGGAATGAATGTAACCGTGTGAGTGAGTCCGCCCACGTGTGTGTAACCGTGTGAGTAAGTACGTGTATGTGTGTGTGTGTGTGCTTGAGTGTGCATGTCGCAGCCACAAATGAACATAATCGATTTTCCGTTGTATAAATGAATAAACGGAAATCAGTCAGATGCAATATGGCCTTAATGCTAAAAAGAAAAAAAAAATGCCATGTTGTGTTGTGCATCAATACAAAAACGTACACACACACACAGGCATACGCAAATACGAGTATGTATCAGTGTATTGGAAAATAAATATATAAAAACATATTAAAACAGATCAATCAATGAAGAACGTTGAAGAATAAATATTTGGTGAGAAAATAGTGTCCACCAGCTTGCCCTATAGTCTTAAAACTAGAATTGTCCGAAATTGATTGAGTTATAGCCAAATGCTGCTGATATTATTTTATAAAAAAATTTCTATATGCTGAACAAAAATTACCCATACATATGTATGTATATCAGTGTTAATAAGGAAGAAGTGCTTAAGTCAAATATATACAGTTTTTTTTTATATCAGAGCACACTTTCAAAAGGGTTTTCATGAATTTGCTTCTTTTACAGTGTTTAAATAGGGAAATTCAGTGTTCACTTTTATTTTTAAGAAAACGTCATTCCACGCATTAGAAGCAGTTTATTCAACTTAAAATATGACAAAGTGTATCAGAAAAAAAAAATGAGAGCAGTAGCACAAAATATTGGTAGAACAGGACCGGTGGAAGGGCACCCTCCATACAAAGTAATCTATATATATAAAACAGGATGTGTGTATGTATGTAACGCACAGAGAAAACAGTGCCTACTAAATACCTCATAAAATAGAACAAAATGAATAAGAAATCTCTATGTTTTTTTTTTCAATAACGAAATCTTATTAATTTCATAGAGAAAACTTTTTTGAAAAAATCAAGAAGAAATCTTGTAGTTTTTATGAGGTTATCTTATTGATTTTTTTTCTGTACTTATGTATTTTGATTTAAATTCTATGTCATATACATATGTATGTATATAGTATGTTGTAGATGTTATTTATTTATACATACATGCATGCATACATACACAGTAGGTTATATTCTTAACTAACTTACTAATCAAGTATTGAACCAGCAAACTTCTACCTGATAGAGAATCACTCTACCCAATATCCACAAGCAGCCTGAATAACCATTGAAATTATTGTGCACATATTCTTATACAAAAATTAAAATGATCATGAAAAAATTGTCTATATGTCTATTTATAGATATGAAATAACAAGACACCTCATAAAATCAATAAGATTTCCTTATTAAAAAAAATCAATAAGATGCCTTACACTTACTCATATAGGAACCTACTACAATCAAGAAGAAAACCTTATTGAAAAAATCAATAAGGCAACCTAATAAAATCAAGAAGAAAACGTTAATAAGAAATCCGTATAGTTTACAATTTATAAGAAAACCTATTAGAATCAAGAAGTTTTTCTCTATGGATTGTTTTTTTGTTAAAAAAGTTGTGAATAATAAGATTTCTTCTTGATTTTATGTGGTTTTCTTCTTGATAATTAATAAGATTTACCACATAAAAACAATATGGAATCTCTATGAAAAAATCTTGGCTTCTTTCTGCTGGAATACCCCTTAGCCTAAAAACAGTTCATAGAGAAAATCTTCTTGATTCTATGAGACAGTTTTTTCTCTGTGCGTATGGACTCCAAAAGGGCTGGGTCGATTTTGATGAAATTTTCAGATAATCTTCAGAATATTAAGGCGGGTAACACTGTTAAGTCTGAGTTTTGATTTTCGGTCTGCGGAGGGAGGGGCGCGGCTAAAAATAAGCTCTTATTCCATATGATATTATCCAACTCGTGTCACGGTGTGTGTAATTAAACTCCTCGGAAATTGCTTGACTGATTTTTAAGAAATTTTGTATGTGTGTTCAATAGATCCCTATTATAGGTCCCTATTTATTTTTATACCCCAATATGGGCTGTGCCACACTCATACGAATGAAATATCTTATATCTTGAAAGCTGTAGGAGAGCAGTATCACAAAATATTGGTAGAACAGGACCGGCGCATCCTCCATACAAAGTAATTAATAGTAATATTATACGTTGAAAGCTGTAAAAGCAAAAGTCTTCAAATTTGATATGGACTCTGTTGACAGCGAGGTGCGAAGTAATTCCAAATAATTGTGAAATAGGACCGTGGGAAGGAACAGCCCCCCCCCCCCCACCACATTTTATTATAAACATTTTATTATAAACATTTTATATCTTGAAAGCTATAACAGCAAGAGTCTTCAAAATTTGTATTCGTCTTCCCTTAGATATATAAATATGCTGAAGAAGTACACTTATCTTCGCATTTAAATTTTTATCCACAGAACTGACGGGTTTGTAAGTGGAAATGTATTCCACCGTTTGCTTTTAATAAAGTTGCACGAGCATGTATGCATTTCCCTTTGTCCTGCAGCAACAACATCTTATATGCGGAATTGATTATACGTTGTCTCAGTGAAACCGTTAAAGTAGACAAAATCACTACACTGATGTCTGGTGTACGTTTTTTTTAATTTTTAAGAATTTTCTTTTATATAGAGTAGTTGATTGCTGTTAATGATTGTATGTGGAAAGTTTGTTTTTGATAATTAAAGATAATTAAAAATTGAAGAAGAACTATAGAAATGTATGAAGTATCTATACTATGAAGTTGTTTCAGAAGGTTTTGAGAAACTACTTCCAGTTGCAATCATCGAGGGCGGTCCCGAAACTAGCGGAGCTGATTTATAGATGGTGGTAGTAATTGAAAAAAAACCTTAAGATATTTTTTGATTTTGCGCTGCTATACTGACGCACAGTGGGGGAAAAAAAGAAAATGGAAATAATTATGCAGTTTTTAAACGGGAAAAAATACCGAAGAAATATTAAAAAAAATCCCATTTTTGGGATTTTATGATTTTTTTTGGGAATTGTCGGGAACTCAAAACCAAACTCTATTCTATTCCACCTAACAGAGAAAATGTGAATTTTATAGCATTCCTTTGTGTAAGACCTCTGTGTCTTTTCTCGGAAAAGTCTTTATATGTTGTGAGCAGATGCAGGTAAAAAAAATTAGAAAAAAATTAGCACAAATTTATTTTTATAAGAAAATTAATACTTATTTATAATTATTTAGAATATGTGGCCTTATTCGAGAAAACGGACCTAGTGTGCCAAAAAACAGGTGTGTGTCAAAATCGATAAAAATGAGAAAAACAATCATTAACATTTTATTTTTTAAATGCGTTTTTCTCAAAACTTCATTTTCGCACACTAGGTCCCTTTTCTCGGAGAAGGTCACATATACTAATACTTATTTTTTTATTGTTGCTGGTAGCTATATTAATTTAACATATTCGTGTAGTATTCACGTACATTTACGCCTATTTTTGCAAAATACCTAAGAAAATACTCGCAATTCCCAAAAAATAATCATAAAATCCCAAAAATGTGATTTTTTTTTAGTATTTCTGCTGTATTTTTCTTATCTTTCTCCACGTGCAAATAATATTTTAGAAAATATATAAAAACATATTATGCCTTAAGGTGGCATGACCACTTTTTTGGTTCCAGCTTTGGAATTTGAGAAAAAAAGGCCTTACATTTGATATTAACCACAAAAATAGGTCTATTTCGAAACAATGTGGCACCTTTAATAACGAAATTTCTTCACAAAACATTTTTGTGTAATATTTCTTATAGTATTACCTTTTGAATAAATAAAAATATGGGATTGATATTCCTGAAATATTTTTTAATATTAGCGAAATAATTAACCCACTTTGTTCAGCAAAACACGGCAAAAAATCGACTTTTTTCAAAAATGTTATTTAAATTGCGCATAAATTTTGACGTAATTGCGCTTTTGATACCAATATTTTTTTTAATCTTAAAAATTTGTTCTTAATCCATAATAAGTTTCTTTTTCTAAGTCGGACAAGATTTGACTTCACCATTAGCAGAACAGTGGATCAAGGTTGGTAAAAACGCTAAAATTAAATTTTTTTTTCTCGAATATTTTCGAAACTGTTAGACTTGTTTTTAGCTCTTGGATAGAGAAATACACTTGCAAAAATTTTTTTTATCAGTTCAAAAACATCAGTATGGCATCAGTTTGAATTTTTCATTAACCCGAGATTTCCCACTTTGAGGTTTTGCGGCTAAGCCTTCTTTAAATATACATATATAGTCCAAACTCCAAACTTAAGCTCTGTTACACCTCCTTAAATGAAGTATTAAATATCATAGAAATGCTGCAGTTTAGAAACTGCAGAGTTATATCCATTTTTTTTCAGAATCACCCACTGTGTGACGTTATTCTCTTGCAGGCTAAAAAATTTAAACACTTGAAAAGTAAGTCGAAACAATTACTCTTATTCCAGTTGTCAACATTGACTTCACTAGGTGGCCCTGTGGCTGAGTTCTGGGTGCCTGAGAGGCTGAGTGGTAGCGATGCTAGCCTCTGTATTGATGTGACATCGATGTTGACAACTAGAAAAAAGGGAATATATATTTGTAAACTTTGGTTTCATTATCCAACAATTCCTTATATACTCGTAGTGTAATAGATTCTGCTTAACTTTCTCGTTTTCTCCAAGTCTTTTGAATCCTTTTTTTATTTTTTAATTGATTTTCTTTTTCGTCTAAAGTTATGACAATTCCTTCACTGAAAACTGTGGACGTACAACGGATCAGAGTAAATTAGTGACATTAATTTAATTCGTAATTACGAACTCGAATAAATAAATATTTTTGAAAAGTAAAAATGTAACAATAATATATATGCTCCGTTCCTACTTATATGCAAATGTGTTCCTGAACATTACCATATGCCAGATCAAAAATAGAAAATAATTTATGTCACAACATTTAATGTCCAAAGATATGATTTTAAAATTTCGCCATTGCCATATGTGTGTTTGTTTTGGCTGTCAATTTTCCTAGTGTTAATGTTTGTACTTATGATAGAGATGAGCAGATGGTTATACACTTCAACTTTTAACAAAGTTAATTTAAAACCAACTAAACTTTCAATATAGTCAAGCAACTAAACGGTTATTCCGTCGTTTCGCTAAAAATGCAAGATACGCTTACGGTTGCATATTTTACTCCATATTTGGAACTGGAGAATACAATAAAAAATCTAGCTGAATAAATTGTATAAATGCGACAGCGACAGCAGCAGCAGTTGAGGTTTATAAAAGCCCACACTTTAAAACTAAACCAAATAATATTTATTCATAGTTTGCGATATAAATACACTTTTTTTTTTTGGAGAATCATACACAGAAAAAAACTTGACATAAATCTAACGAACTATTAACGATTAAATTTGTCACTAATCAGTGAAATTAATTACTGGGAGCAATATAAAACAGTTATATAAAATTTACTTAAAAAAATTGTAATAAAACAATTTTCCTGGTTAAGTTACAGTTTAATAGTTTAAAGGTACAATATTTTATGGTAACTTTACTGTAAACGTAAATCAAAAATTTTGAGGTAAACTTAAAAAATGTTAGGGTTTAAAGTTGCATCAAGGCGAATCCATATGAAGTGGTCGTAACAGCCCAAACGACTTTTTTTTCCGGCTTTTAATTTAAACTAGATACACCAAACGGACGACACAATCGTCCGTGTTCTAAACAGAAACAAAATCTCTTTATTAAACTTAATTCAATTTATTGAACTCTCTTCCTATAAGTTTTATGGCTTTCATACAATAACAAATAAGAAAAAATATTTAAATAGCAAGAAAAATACTACAGAAATGCACACACACACGCACACACACACAGTGTAAGCTAACAAATGCGTGTGTACTATGTTTGCATGTAGTAGTAGCAACTTTAAACGCTTATAGCTCCCAAAATACTAAACCGATTTCAATAAAATATAGATTCTGCACATCTGTGCAGAAATTCCTTTAAAATGATATAAATCGCTCCAAAATCGGTGCAGTAGTTCCGGCGTAAAAGGGATTACAAAAAACGTGCTCGCCTATTAATTATATAGATATCCCTCAAATGAGAGCGCACATTTTTCAAAACATTTTTTTAACATCTCCGGTATGAATTTTTTTAAAGCAATTTTTTTATAGCTATGCTATTTATGGCGCAATACAGGAGTTAGGACATGCTTTTCGTAACAAAACTAGTCGACACTATTACAGTTATAAATTCATTTTTGTTTTGATTTCTTTGTACTTAAAAGCAGAGTACGAAAATAAACGAAACAAATTGTTTGATTTTATTTTGATTCGTTATTTGAAGTGAGTGAAAGAAAAACTAAACAAAAATACTGAGAACGATTGCTCAATTTGTTTTTGCTCATGAGCACAAACCAGAGAACACAGCCGATCAGCTGTAAGCCGGCTAACAGCCGCCACCGGACACAAACAATACATTAATTTAAACCTGCGCCGCTAGAAAAGGAAATAATAGGAAATAAATGGAAACGTTTTCAAATATTTGAGGCGAATTTGACATCATCATTTAATTAAATTTTAATGCATTGTTAATTAACACATTAAGTTTGTTTCTTATAGCTAAGCAGCATAGCTATAACCGGGTGGCCTAAGACACCTCTCTTCTTCTTCTTCTTTTAAAGAGATGTAACACTCAGGCATGCCTGCAATTACTAGGTGTTACCTTCTTTAGGAAATATATAGTGATAGAGCAGACAAGTGGTGAAGGAAGAGATAGAGGAAAGCTTCATTCTTTTACAACTCTGCTTGTGGCACTTTTTAATAAGACTGTGTAAAGTAAAGTTGATTAGATTAAACTTTCGAAATATTTTGGCCCTAGAGAAGTTTTAAAATAAATTAAAATTCTGAGAACTGTAAATTGATTTATTTTTTCCCCACTCTTCTCTGTGTGTTTCTCAGAAATTTGAACAAAATCAATAAAAGTTCAAGAATGTTTGCTGCAACTGCTATTTTGTGCTGAGTTTATATTTGTTTAATAAGTGTTGAGAGCGCTCGAGTTGTTGCGCAATTCCATTCAAAACAAAAACAAATTTTAAAAGTTTGTATTTGTTTCAAATGTAACGCTCTGTTTCCAAAACACGGACGGTCGGCTTGTGTGCAAAATTTAAATGAAAAGCACTAATTTTTTTAAGTGAATTTTATACAAATTTTCTAAGCGAGTCGCCTGCTTGACTTGTGGAAACAAGGTATAATTTTGCGGGAAGTTTAACATTGTCGACTTTGACAAACCGGCCTTAAATTTTATTCAAATTCCTAAACAAAATTTGCGAGTAAAGTGCTAGAGATAGGAAATAATTCAATATCACAGAATGGGAAAACTTTATAAAAAAATAAATAATAAAGGCAGCGTGATACTGCATAATAAGACGTAACAATTTCTCTTGGTTGTTTTAACTAGATATTTGTATCGCTTGCAACAACAATTTAAAGCATCGATTTAATTGAATATTTGAAATGAATTATTATAACCAGAAAAATGATATGTTGAACTAAGTCTCAATAACAATTTACACTATAAATAAAATATAAAATGGAAATTGGTTAGATTAACCAGGCAAAATTAGTTAAAGTAAAATTCCCAACAACAATTCATATGACAATTAAAATTTATAAGATTAACCTGCGAAATTATTTCTGTGCTTGTATATTATGTAAACTTGACAACGGACTTTGGTAAGATTAACCTATGCGATTTTTCTGTATGTGTTTTAGGGGCCATTCACATACGGAGCTTTTACACCCCCTCACCCCATTAGCAGCGATTGTTACAAAATTTTCAGTATACATTTTCTAAACCGTAGCAAATCCTTAACATTACCCTCCCCTCCCCCTATTGGAACGTTACTTAATATGTGAAGAGCCCCTTATATGTAAGCTTACCAGTTGACATTGGTTAGATTAACCTATGAAACTTTTTACGTGTACTTTTACTGTTACTCTTAATCAAAATTTAATATGTCAGTGATCAGTACATAGATTTTCTTTCGTATTATTTTTGACTATGCATACAAGAAAATATGTCTGTGTATAGCATATTTGCATGTATGTGTGTGAATGGCTTAAATTCAAAATTTTTGAGAATTCCGCATACACCACGCCACGCCAAAGTTTCTATGAATGTCAATTAGAGCATGGATAAAGTGAAATAGAAAAAAAAACCTTGTGGTTATTTGTTGTTGTTATTTTATTGGTATTTGGGATAGAATTTCAAAATATTTTTGCTATTGTTTTACATATCTAATAATTTTTGAACTGAAGAAATCTATATAAATGAATACAATTTAACATGTTGGTTTATTTTTGTAATATGTGGTATTTTGTTGTTAGAAGTCTTTTTAATTGCACGCTCTCATGCCAAAAACTTACACAAAAACGAAGAACAGTGATTACGTTTTAAACGTTTAAAGGCAAGCTAGTGACAAGTTTGTTCCGATTTTCTATTTATAATAATTCACTGAAGCTGTTGGCAGAGCTTTTTACTCAAATTGATATATGGTTTTGACTTTGTCAAAACCAAATAAATAAATAATCAGAGCAAAGTTTGCTTTGTAAAGTCTTGAGTTTGCAGGAGGAAGTCGAAAAGTGCTCTCATTTTCCCATCCCTTCTCTCCTACAAAATCAACATCCTGCAAAATGAACTTTTCCTGTGGAAAGGACGTCTTACAGTAATTTCCCCTTAACTGATTTAAAAATACATAATGTTTTATGCAATTCTATTAATTTATTCACTAACATAATGTGTCATACTTTTGGCATTAAAATGAGGTCAAGTAAGTGGAAACTACTGTACATTGTTTTTCAATATTTACAAAACAAATTTTGTACATACCTATAGAAAAAAATATTCATGCAATAAATAACTTTAAATGAAAATAAAACCAAAAATCAATTAAAAATGTAATTGATTTAAATAAACTTTGTAATGAATTACATTTTTGAACAAAATTTTAATTGACTTAAATACATTTTTAATTGAGTTTAGGTTTTAATTTCAATTAAAGTTGTTTATTGCAGGAAATTTTTTTTCTGTTTATGTAAATCTGTTTTATAAAGCTTTAATAAATCAAAAATATTTTTTATGAATAAGGACACTAGTCGTTGAAAAAATTTAGAAATTTTGCATTCTACAAGTGATTCTGATTTTTTTTAAATTCTAATTAACTGCAAAACATTTGTTTATTTTTAATTAAACTTTATCCTTACAAGCACCTGTTCGTAAACGAGTTTATTAGTTACAAGACAAAGTTCAAGTATCACTTGCATAAATACACTAAAATTTTTGTTTATTCGAAAATAATTCAAAATTCTTATTATTGTTTATTAAAGCTTTGTTGCTTTTTTTTTTTTTTTGTTCACAAGTTTTCTTTGAAACATGGCAAGTTTCTAGTTGGGAAAACAATAAAAAGTTTCATTATTCTTGATTTGTTTGTTGACGTGTTACTGTTGTTATTGCTGAGAGCAAAAGTTGAGACCGACAAATATAAACTTTTCATTAGTTTGATTTTAATACAAATACATTCAAAGCATTCAGTGAGACGGATGCATGTCTTGGATATGCGAGGATACATTTAGAAGGATATAGAAAAATGAATAAGAAATACAAGAAATAGTTACAAATATCACAGAAATAATAAATAATTTAACCAAGATAAATTGTATTTTAACAAAAATTTTGGTTAACATTTTTTTTTTCATTTAAATATTTCTTTAGCGAATAGCAGAGATAATTTGTTAAAAACTACCGATAATTTATTTCACTAAAAAAATTTGTACTTTAACAAAAATTATGGTTAAAATTTTTTATTTTAAAAATTATTATAAATAAAATTGTTCTAAATAAAATTGGTTAAATTGAACCGAACTTTTTCTTTTTCACGCTCAGTAAAATTACTATACACGTGGTTACTTTAAACTATTTAGATGTAAATTTTGGGGGTATAATCCTCGCTTTCTATAACGAGGCGATTCGATCACATTTGTTCAGTTTGAGATTATGGCATTAGATATCGCACCAAGTTATTACATTGCTCGATAGCGAATGGCATAATTTGAACTGAAAAAACGTGATCGAATCAGCTCTTTATCGAAAGCGACGATTAGACCCCAGGCAATGAATACCTTATACTATTACTAGGTGTTACCTCCTTTAGGAAAGGGAAAGTTATAGAGAAGACAGATGGTGAAGGAAGATATATAGAGAAAAGCTTCATTCTTTTACAACTCTGCTTTTTTTCATGATTTTTTTTAATAATACAATGTTGCAGCGCCTCTGGTGTCGATGAGGCGCATTAAATTTTTGAAGCTGTGCTTAGTAGCCTTTTGATTTGTTATTTTACTTCACCGATGATTCTGCTACACAATACCGACGAAGGAGGGCGCTCTGATGTTACATTGGCATTAGTATCCACTGGAGCCGATGCAGTTCAGTGATCAGTGTCTATGCCTTCATTACTTGATCTTTTCCAACAACAATTGATACAAAGGGACACTAATGTACATCAGAAAAAAGTGTGGTATTGTTATTTAATGACTGTAAGAGACCAGGCTCGAGCCCAGGACCTTCAGCCCACGCCACCGCAGTAATTGTATTGCAAAAAATTTTTTAACTAAATTTTATGCAACTGCTTAGCATTAATTAGTTTAATCAATTACTCGGATTGGTGCACTTTTTGTTAATAAAATTGGTTAGATTATCTTGTAGATTTCTTTTGTGTAGGAACTTATATTTGTTTGGTTATATCTAATATTTTTACTGCAATGACTGACGACATTAACTGCCTATTTTTGTGAAAAAATAATTGGCATTCAAAATAATTTTAATTTTTTTTTATTTTTCTGTCAATATAAATTACCAAACGAAAATTTATATTTTATTAAGAAAACCAGACATTTATACAATTATCATGGAATTATGCAGGCTTACAACACCCTCAATAATTTGTGAGTCGAAACTCATTTAATTAACTTTATCCCACTTGATTCGAAAATTTGTTGTTGAGCTTAAAAAAAATTATATATATTTTCTTAAGGGTAATGTACTGTAACGTGTTTACCCTTTAGAAACGCTTTTTTGTAGACGAATAGACGTGCAAATATATAAAGACCTCAGTGCACTAATAAGGGTTAAAAATGACACTTTGTTTACTTAATAAACTTATACTAATCAAGAACTTAAATACACATACAACTTGAATTACTTAAATGATTCACAAGTGGTTGCCTTAGACGTCATTACTCCCCTGTTTTAAATATATACAAATCTCACAAAACTGACTGCGCTGGTCTTCAAGCAATACTCCTTCACTGCTGTTCTCTACACAAGGCTAACTCAGCTGACACTCGCTGTTTGCACAACAAGAATGACTCACTCAGTCCTTATTTTTACACACTTTCTTCACAATAAATTAAGTGAACTTTTTGTATAAACAACTGAACTTCAGACTAACTTTATGATAGACTGATTTGCCAGTAGATGCACCACCTTTTTTTATACTTTACACAAAACTTCCAGAATGTGGCAGCAACGTCTAGACAATCTCAGCAGCATTTTCAATGCTTGCTCTCGATCGCATCATTATTTCATGCATTAACTATGTATGTATGTGTGTATATACATCATTAAAGATGCAATTTATGGTGGTTGTTTACTTAATTTTTTTTTGACGGTGCGCTTGTATGTGTATCTTCTTAACAAGCAGAAGCTATTTCACTATTGTTGCTGCTAAAGTTTAAGTTCTTTTTGTCTACCAAATATTTGTTTTTTTTTTTTTGTGAGATTATTTGCATTTAAAAGATTTGTTCGATTATCTCTGCGTAACAATACTAAATTTTATATCTCTTTTCAATTGACCCACTCAAGCTAGCACACACATACAGAAGTGCAAAATTTTCCCTACTCCCTCTCGAAAAAAAACTAATGAAACAAATGAAAAAGTACTTTAATGAATACAAATGAACAACAACTACTAAAATAAAGTACGAAAAAAGTAATAGCAAAAGCATCACAAACTTCTGCAACAAAAGCATATGTGAAATCACAAGAATAAAAAAATATAAATATACAAAAAATATATATAAATCTTTTATACTTAATATTAACAGCTTTAACTAAAACTAAATACAAAAGAATGTTGAAAGCATAACTAATGAATGAACGTATGAGAATGATGAGTGAACCGGATGGCAAAAGGTTGAAATGAACTTTAACCTACAACTTGATGATGTAAAACCAAATGAAATGAAGTTAAGTGAGCTGAGATACATGTCAGTAAGAATACAGTTCAAAATTAGTTGCTGGCTGGCCGTTCGGCCACTCAAGCAACAACAAAATCTTGACTTTGACTGGGTGTCCAGATGAGACTCAACAAACAAAGTTTATTATTGTTGTTGTTTTTTTTTTATATATATTTTGTTTGTTGGAAACTTTTTTTTTATCGATATACATAGATGTCGTCATTCATGCGTTAAACTGTAATTCATCAAAATCAAATCAAATAGAAAAACAAGCTTCAAATATATTAAAAGTGTGGAAAATAAGCTGGACGGTTTTGGTTTTTTTTATCTATCCCAAAACAAATAAAAATCACATAAAAATTTATTACTTTTGTGCAAGATTAATGATTTTATGTTGAAGCTGTGTGTGCTGGACAAAATGTGTTTTTTTTTTTTTTGTGCAAATCCAACCTCCAAAGGGTAAAACATTTACTAAAATTCCATAAAAGCCAATAAGTAATTAGAATATTATGGCATAATGGGATCTTATATTCATTAACAACAATCAACAATCTTCAGTTTATTTCCCTCCATCATCATCATCAGCATCATTATGCTCCTTCTCCTCATCATCATGCTCGTAAATTATGTTTTCGTGAATATTGTGATGAAATAATTTTAACAAGTAAATTAAATTTCATTTTAAGAACCAGTCTATTAAAATGTAATTATTCAACTTTTTTCTATTTATACCGAGACTGTTTCACCAGCCAGACAAGAATATTAAACAAATATAAAAAAAAATATTTAACCTTTGAGTAAGACAGTGGGAAGCGCGATTTAAAATTACATAAGGAAAATTTTCTTCAATATCGGTTGTGTTATGACATTTATTTTGGAGTTTCCATTAAACATACTTCTTTTATTATTTTTATAAGAGGTTTCGTTAATCTTCGCTTAATTTACGATGAGCAGCTTATTGGGCTTCCTCATCCAATGCTTTTGCTGAGGTTGCCAGCAGATACCTAACAGGGGCCCCGTTCGCAGAACGTTAAAAAAACAACGACTAAACTTCCCTAGTGCGCCAGTATTAGCTTACATTTAGGTTATTTAGCTTGGTATTTTTGGTGGTGCCAATGACTCGCCACTTCGCTACAAGGATTACTGGCAACTTGGAATTTAGTGAGAATAAATAAATCCCTCCATGACTCTCTCCCTGTAGCTGACTGACCACTTAAAAGTAGGTACGCTCCGCATATCTACGGAACGTACCATTATCCGCAGCCTATGTCGTGCCCGGTAGCATTCCGCTGTGCTTCCCACAAGCAAATAATAATATATTTAGTAAAGTGCGACTTTGACTCGTATAAGAAGGGTTCCTTCTGTGCATCGATTTTTTGGGTTTTGGCAATTTATTTCATAATGGAGAATTTCCGAGAATTTACATATTTTCCGTTTGAAAGATTTTTTAGTTTTGGGGTTTTTTTTTTTGTTTTAGAGTTTTTTTTTGTCTTTTTTGGCGTTTTTGTTATTATTTTTGTGATCTTTTTACTTTTGGTGTTTTTTTTTGAAACTTAGCGATTTTTTTTCGGATTTTGGCGTCTTTTTTACTTTTAGCGATTTTTTTGGTTTCGGCGCTTTTTTTCGTTTAACTATATTTTCAGATTTTGGTGACTTTCTTAGTTTCTTGGCGACCGTTTTTCCTTTAAGGTTTTTGTTTGCGTTTAAGCGATTTATTTTATTTTTAATGATATTTTTAATTTGAGCGCCTTTGAGCGATTTTTTTGGCTTTTTGGCGTCTTTTCAGAGTACAATATTTTTAATATTAGCGATTTTTTTTTGGTTTGTCGCTTGTTCTTGTTTTAGTAATTTCTTCGGGGTTTGGTAATTTCTGTTATATTCTTGGCGATCATTTCACTTTTGTTGTTTTTTTTTAGCGATTTGTTTAATTTTTGGTGATATTACTTTATGTAAGTGCCTTTTTCTATCTTGGCGATTTCTCGTTTTGGTTGATTATTTTCGGTTTGGCGGCTTTTTAACAATTTGATACTTATACTTTTAGCGATTTTTTTGTTTTGGAGTTTTTTTTAGTTTTGGTTTTTTTTTTTTTTTTTGGTTTTTGACAAGTTCCTTAGTTATTTGGCGACTTTTTTACTTCTGATGTTTGTTTTAAATTTAAGCGATTTCGCGTTTTGGCAATTTTTTTCGATTTTTGGCGTCTTTTTTACAATTTGATATTTTTACTTTTAGAACCTTTGTCGTTTTTCGGGATTTTTTTCGGTTTTTGACAATTTTTGTAATTATTTGGCGACTTTCTTACTTTTGGTGACTTTTTTTTTAATTTTAGCGATTTATTTAGTTTTTGGTGATATTTTTCATTCAAGCGCTTTTTTCATTTTAGCGATTTTGCGTTTTGGCAATTTTTTTAGATTTTTGGCGTTTTTTTACAATTTGATATTTTTACTTTTAAAGCTATTGTCGTTTTTCGGGATTTTTTTTCGGTTTTTGACAGTTTTTTTAATTATTTGGCGACTTTCTTACTTTTGGTGCTTTTTTTTAATTTTAGCGATTTATTTAATTTGTGGTGATATTTTTCATTCAAGCGCTTTTTTCATTTTAGCGATTTTTCGTTGTAGTAACTTTTTTTTTTATTTTTGGCGTCTTTTTTACAATTTGATATTTTTACTTTTAGAGCTTTTTTCGTTTGGCGATTTTTTCGGTCTTTGTGCAATTTTTTTTAGTTATTTGGCGATTAGTTTTGGTGCTTTTTTTTAATTTAGGCGTTTTTTTAATTTTTGGTGATATTTTTCATTCAAGCGCTTTTTTCATTTTGTTGATCTTTCATTTCGGAATTTTTTTAATTTTGGTATTTTTTATTTTTAGTTTTTTTTTCAAAATTTCAAGAGTTTTGCTTTCACGGTTCCCAAGATACGCAAGTTGGCAAAATTACATAGTCAAAATTACACTATTGTTGTTATTGTTGATTGCAATACAAGTTGTCGATCGAACGTATTCTGGTGACATCGTGGGACAGGCCGTCAGTGTTAATTAGTGCATAAAAATAAACTGACTTTGAAAATTTCAAATTTCTATATACATATAATTGTCTGTATACAAATATTACAATAGTATTGGAACATGTATCTTTGCTCGCTTTAGAATACCCTACAATTTTTAACTGTCACTGTTGTAGCGGCGCGTAGCTCCTACACTTTCCGAGAAAACAGGCTGCAGCACACAGGCAGGCTGCCTTAATAAAACATTTTTATAAAAATCTTTTTTATACCCTTTACCAACAAAAATGGTAAAAGGGTATATATAGGTTTGTCATTCCGTTTGTAATTTCTATAATATCAATAAGCGACCCATAAAATATATATATTCTGGATCCTTATGCATAGGGAAGACGAATAAGCGATGTCCGTCTGTCCGTCTGTCCGTCTGTCCGTCTGTCCGTCTGTCCGTCTGTCCGTCTGTCCGTCTGTCCGTCTGTCCGTCTGTCTGTACGTGAAATCGGTTTTCCGAAGCTCCCAGAAGAGCTAGAGACTTCGTTCTTGGACTGGTGTGTCAGAAATTTTCCAAAATAGATTGGTATTGAAATTCAGCAAAATCGGGCAGACGATTGCAGAGCTGGAAAACTTAAACTTCATTTTGCCATATAAAATTAACTACCAAAAACAAATTTTTATTTTTTTTTAATAAATGAACATATTTTACACTTCAGTACGACTAAAATTGGAATTTTAAATTAAAAAAATATAAAAAAATTAAAAAGTCGTTTCCAGGGTTGGAAAACTTTAACTTTTTGTGTTATGTAAAATTAACTATGTCTAAACCTATATTAGTATTTTCTCGAGAACCGTAAGAGCTACAGACCTGAAATTTGGACACAGTGTGTAGACCTTTGGCCGCTACAACAACAAATATATGAGAATTGGAAATTAAAGGGTGTTCCAAAACGAGCAACGAAAAATTTTAAAATCCCATGTAATATACATACAATTGTATGTATGTATGTATATACACTTGAAATTTGTAAGGTTAATGTATTTTTATACAGACTACAAAAATTAACACTAAAATTTCAAAAAATTTAAATTAAAGGGTGTTCCATCAGTTAATGCAATTTTGACTATGCAATTTTGACAACTTGCTGTATCTTGGAAACCGTAAGAGCAAAACTCTTGAAATTTTCAAAAACGGTAAAACTAAAAAATCAAAAAATTATAAAATCGCCAAACCGAAAAAAATCGCCAAAAACAAAAAAAATCGCCAAAGCGAAAAAAAGCACCAAATTACAAAAAAAAATTCTAAGACTAAAATAAATGGCGAATAACCGGAAAAATTGCTAAAATGAAAAAAATCGCCAAAACGAAAAAAACCCCACAAAAACAGAAAAAAATCCAAAATGAAAAAAAGCACCAAAAACAGAAAAAAATCGCCAAAATTAAAAAAAAAACCCCAAAACAGGAAAAAATTGCCGAAATAAAAAAAAATCGCCAAAATGAAAAAAAAATCTCCAAAATGAAAAAAAGCGCCAAAAACAGAAAAAAAATCGCCAAAATGGAAAAAAACGCCAAAATGAAAAAAAAGTCGCCAAATTGAAAAAAAAACTCCAAAATGAAAATAAACCCCCAAAAACAGAAAAAAATCTCCAAAATTAAAAAAAATCGCCAAAACGAAAAAAACCCCACAAAAACAGAAAAAATCCAAAATGAAAAAAAGCCCCAAAAACAGAAAAAATAGCCAAAATGAAAAAAACCCCAAAACAGGCAAAAATCGCCAAAATGAAAAAAATCGCCAAAATGAAAAAAATCTCCAAAATGAAAAAAAAATCGCCAAAATGAAAAAAACGCCAAAATGAAAAAAAAATCGCCAAAATTAAAAAAAATCGCCAAAACGAAAAAAAACCTTAAAAAACAGAAAAAAATCCCCAAAATAAAAAAAAAACCCCAAAACAGAAAAAAATCGCCAAGATGAAAAAAAAAATCGCCAGAATGGAAAAAAAATCGCCAAAACGAAAAAAACCCCAAAAAACAGAAAAAAATCGCCAAAATGAAAAAAAAGCCCAAAAACAGGAAAAAAATCGCCAAAATGAAAAAAAAAATCGCCAAAATGAAAAAACCCCCAAAATAGGAAAAAATCGCCAAAATGGAAAAAACCGAGAAAAACAGAAAAAATCGCCAAAATGAAAAAAACCGAGAAAAACAGAAAAAATCGCCAAAATGAGAAAAAAGCGACAAAACTGAAAAAAACCTTAAAAAACAGAAAAAAATCTCCAAAATAAAAAAAACCCCAAAACAGAAAAAAATCGCCAAGATGAAAAAAAAATCGCCAGAATGGAAAAAAAATCGCCAAAACGAAAAAAAACCCCAAAAAACAGAAAAAAATCGCCAAAATGAAAAAAAAGCCCAAAAACAGGAAAAAAAATCGCCAAAATGAAAAAAAAATCGCCAAAATGAAAAACCCCCGAAATAGGAAAAAATCGCCAAAATGGAAAAAACCGAGAAAAACAGAAAAAATTGCCAAAATGAAAAAAACCGAGAAAAACAGAAAAAATCGCCAAAATGAGAAAAAAGCGACAAAACTGAAAAAAACCTTAAAAAACAGAAAAAAATCTCCAAAATAAAAAAAAAGCCCCAAAACAGAAAAAAATCGCCAAGATGAAAAAAAAATCGCCAGAATGGAAAAAAAATCGCCAAAACGAAAAAAACCCCAAAAAACAGAAAAAAATCGCCAAAATGAAAAAAAAAGCCCAAAAACAGGAAAAAAATCGCCAAAATGAAAAAACCCCCAAAATAGGAAAAAATCGCCAAATTGGAAAAAGAATCGCCAAAATTAAAAAAAACTTCAAAATGAAAATAAGCCCCAAAAACAGAAAAAATTGCCAAAATGAAAAAAACCGAGAAAAACAGAAAAAATCGCCAAAATGAGAAAAAAGCGACAAAACTGAAAAAATCGTTTAAACTGAATAAAACTTCAAAAAAGCAAAAAAAAAAGCCACATTAAAAAGTGCTCAGAACCGAATGTACGGAACCCTTCGTGCGCGAGTCAAAGTCGCACTTTACTGAATTTTTTAATATTAAAGGAATTAAATGAAACTAAGTTTTTTCTTATTTCGTTTTTGCTTCGTTCTCTTAACATATTTTATGTATTTTTTAAAGAACTAGATTGGTACAAGGAATTAGAAAAATCCTAAATTATGATTCCAGGGTTGGAAAACTTACACTTTTTGTGTTATGTAAAATTAAATAGGTCTAAAAATTTTTTTCTTTTTCTTTATAAATTGAATATATTTATGCTTCTGAAAGAAAAGTTTGGCGTATAAAATTTGAAAAATGAAAATTACAGCTCCAAAGATGGAAACTTTAAAAAAATGATAAATTTTTTCACAAAACAAATATGTATGTATGTGTCTGTATACTATATATATGTACGTACGTTGGTAAAGGGTATATAAGATTCGGCACAGCCGAATATAGCACTCTTACTTGTTTTCTTATAAACTCCTTATTAAGCGGTGGTATATTTTTGGTTTTTTAATAAGGCCTAAAGTATTTTATATTTGCCTATACAATTGTTATTCTAGCCCACTGTCCTTGGCTGCTGGAAACAACGAAAACATGTTTACTGCACAAACAGTGAAAATAGGCGGTATTTAAGCATACAAAATCCTTAAATTATTTTTAATTGTATAGAGTTATGTTTTTAATTATGTACCTTGTGTGTGTGAGTGTGTGTGTGTGTGTGTGCTTGTCTGTATATCTTTTAATAAGTTTGTGTGAGTGCTTTCAAGCTTTTTATTTTGAGTCTATTGGAGTTTGTAGTAGGATTTGTGTGTTAATAGCAGAGGCAACCAATGTAAACCCAGACGACATCAAACATAAGCCATCCATGTTTTAATGCTGTTACTCCTGCTCTGCTGTAACTGTTGTTGTAGCTGTTGCTGTTGCTGTTGCTGTTGTTGTTGTTGTATCTGGATGCGATTCTATTCTATTCTATTTTATTTATTTATTTTCCTTTTTACTGTAATAAATTTTGAGAGCCCACAAAAAATCGTTTATATTTTTCTGCATTTACAATTTAACATGTTTTACACGTAGTTTAGCAACCAAATATACAAAAGATGGGTTGGGGGAAAAGGATATTAATGGAAGTAACAACACACTCTCATTAAATTGTTTATGTATTATATGGCAGCTATAGTAATGGAGAAGATTGAGATTGAGTTGGAAAAAAATATTGTTTTTAAGACGTAAAATCGTTTGAACTTGTACTTTTTCGGTTTTTTTTCTAGGAAGTGGGAAGGGGAACAAGGGGACAGCGAGAGTGGGGAGGTTTGAGTTCCATTGCCTCTTTATTAGCTGCCAACAAAAAAAAAACATACAAAAATGTATATAATCGAGCGAAAAAAATAAATGTTTGTAAATACCCACTCATTAAATTAAATGATGTGAAAATAATGTTACGGCTACAATCCAATGCTGTAATTCTGAGTGTTGATTTTGTACTAAACTTTTCTGTGTTTTAATTTATTATGCCATTTATTTATTTACTAAATATTTGAATATCATTATATCGAGCCATAACAGCCAAAAAAGCTTAAGCCACATAATTTTTGAACTTGATCTTTTTACCAAAATTGTCGTAAAAAATGTGACAAAAATTACAGAAATACACTAAATAGTAACAAACCACAAAAAATTTTTCTTAAGTAGAACAAAAATAAGCAAATTAATTAACACGTGCATAATTAGTAAAGAACAAACGACAATGGCAAGACTGTTGTTAAGTATAGATGGTAAAATTAAGCTTTCATTGCAAAAAAAGCTTTTCAGCAGATTCTTATACGCTGAATCAAATTAATTCAATTATTCCATTTGCAATAAAAGCTGAGTATATGAAACAGAAATCAACATCAACTGACACCACACACAGTGGATCAAACACCAAGAACGCTGATGATGACGGTTTTGCGACCTTCGAAAACAGCTAGTTGTTCCGTTCTCCTAGTGTTTGTCAGAATATTTAAAATTAACTTTGGTGTTATTAATAATTTGGCTTATACACCAATACCAACTTTAGCTTTATTAAATCACAAACATGTTGCTTTAGCTTTTTTGACAGTTATGGCACGATATGTAACAAAATGTTATATTAAACTGAATTTTAATAATTTTTAAATTTTTAATTTTTTTTAAGTCAGAACAATTTCTTTTAGTTTTATTTTTAAAATTTTAGTGGCAACTTTATATTTTGGGCATGGTCACGCCCACTGTTCTAAATTCAATATCGCGTCACTTTCCGAGCTCAAGGTGCTTGAAAAGTTTCGTAAGAATCTGTAGAAGCACGTTAAATATAATATTAAAATTTGATAGGCGTGGATCCGCCAACTTTTTTTAATGCAAGATTATTATTTTTTAAGGCTCAGGGTGCGTGCCAAATTTTTTAAAAATCGGTCCAATAAAAGCATGAGATATATCGTGCCATGACCGCCGAAAAAGCTTAAGCGACATATTTTTCAAACTTAATTTTTTTACCAAAATCTATTATATGCGATAGCAAATAGTTGATTTTCGTCAAAAAAACGAAGTCCAAAAAATGTGTGGCTCCGTCTATATTTTTAACTTCGAGATTGTGTCGCTGCGAGAGCCCAATAAGTTGTTTTAGTTTCGTGTAGCAATCGAATAAGTAAGATATTATAAAATCAAAGGAAAAAAAAATAGTGGACGCATCCCCGCCCACATTTTTTGCAATGTGACCAAATGTAAGCTGTAATATCTCAGCAAAAACAATAATTTTTAAGGTAACGATTACAAACAAATACAGACGAATTGATAATCTCATAATTTTTTTTTTTTGAAGTCGATTAAAAACTAAAGCTCGTAACCGGTTCCCTTATTTTTTATTTTTACTCACCGCCCAATAAAACGGTACAAAACTGGACTTGTTTGTGTCCAACAGCTCTTTTTGAACAAGTTTGAGAGCGTTCGAATCAATAGTTGTTTCAAACCCATTTAATTTACATTGACGCTTTTCACCGAACTTGTGTCCAACAGCTGATTTTAGTTCAAAAGAGCTGTTGAGCACAAGTCTAAACAAAACGTTTCCTTTTGCTTATTTTCGTACTCCGGCTTTGAACGCCATTCTGTTGAAATATGTATAAGTTTTTCGTTTAGATAAGCTATTTTATCTAAAGTTTGGGAGAATTGTTATGGGATATTGATCATAAGATAAGATTCTTTCTTGACAATGTCATAAATTTTAGCACTCGCTTCAATATGACAATGATCTCGAGATTATAGAATACTAAAAATTTTTTTTTGCTATCAAAAGCATTTATTGAATATATTTTTGTAATAATTCACTTTAAGATTTTCCGTTACAAATTCTATAATCTCAAACACTTTTTATACATAGTTTTTTATTATTGGTAATTCTAATATTTTGAGATATGCTTTTGAACTAAAGTTGCTTTTGCACGTACATATATCCATTAGATAAAGCTAATAAATATTGAAACCAAGTAAAATTAAAGCCAAACAAATTTACATAAGTTTTTGATAAACACAACAAACAATTTGCTTAAGCCAAATTCTTCCATCTTCTAAATATTATAACACTCATTTAAATATTTTCCCCTGAATCTTTTTAATATTCCAAACATATTTTCAACATTTTTTTTATCTTTTATTTGATAAAAACAATTTTCTCCCCACTTTTCATTTATTAAGCACTTTACAAATAAATTATTTAAATTATAATATCAACACCGTTTCGTAATCAAATATACACATACAAACACATACTTTCACAGAAACATATGGATGTGAATATACATACATATACATACATATACACATATCGCTCCTTTATTGCAACATACACATATCTAAAAGAAATATATAATTTTTCGAATTAGTAATGCTAAGAAAATCTTTAAAGTTAAATTTCTTAAGCAAAGAAAATATTTTTACTTAAGTTGTATATAAATTGAAAACTTGAAAATTATTTTTAGCAAAACTAGGTTTTTTTAAGTTACGCCTTTGTTGCAATAAAGGAGCGATATGTATATTTTACATAAAGACACGGCTAATAAGCGAGGGCAAATTGAAAAGCTTTTTGGTATACAAAAATTTCAGTTTGTTATGGATAGAATTGTTTTCAATTTGTTTTCAAACAAAGTGTTTATTCAGTACAGTATCTTAATTTAATTAAGTTATTAATTGATTTAATACATTTTAGGGTTCCATGCAGCAAAGCTGAAAAGGATCTCTATTATTTTTCCCTACGATGTCCGTTTGTCCATCTGTTTGTCGCTGATTGTTTTTTCTCGAGAACCGGTTGTTTTCAAACTATCGCCAAAATAAAAAAGCGCTAAAACTAATAAGATTGCTACAACTAAAAAACAACAAAAAAATCGCAAAAAACAGAAAAATAACCTAAAAGTAATAAGCTTCAAAACTAAAAAAAAAATTGTTAAACTAAACAACTAAAACAACCGAAAAATTAAAAAGCACAAAACCAAAGGTATCTAAATAAAAATAAGCGCCAAAAGTAAAAAAATCGTAAAAAAATATATATATCGCATATCGTCACCTATAATCCAAAAGGCCGTAAATACACTTTTTACTTTTTTACAGGAGAAGCAAAAAACCTTATAAATTTAAGACTATTTATTTATTAGGTGGCAAATTGAATAATGAATAAAATCGAAATTTTGGAACATATGCGAGTAAAATTTTAAGGAAAGATGTATTTTCGATAATCACATCATAATCAATCAAAAAGTCTATTTTGAATTTTTTTTTTGTTGTTACAGCCTTTCAGATATTAGGTGACCATATGTAGTTTTCGTACGAAACCTTTCAGGTGCAAGTCAAAGTTGCAGTCTATCTGCTGAATTTATTTCACTTCAGCAAGCAATTGGAAAATTTATAATTGCTTGTAATTTTTTTTGGATTAGACGTGTTGTTTTTATTTCGTCCAATTATATTGAAATTTTATGAGCAATGTAATCTATATGTGTTATCTATAACTCTGGGTTGCATTAAGAAAATTTTCCAAATATTTTTATAGTAAACTACAACTGTTGCTTCGAGACCACTTTTGACACGCGTCTCGCACTTAAAACATCTTCTCTCACATAATTGATTTTTTTTGTAACATATTTCTTACATCATTCCAATATTTTGCTTAATTTTCTACGTAAATCGTTTCTTCTTCTACTTCTTTGTTTTCCCTTATTCCTGCAAACGTCTTGTCTACCGTCCGTCCGTAATACACGTACATGTAAATAACAAGGTAAGTTTAAGTCTTAAATCATCATGGCATTAGGCCCAGAATAAGCGGAACTAATTTTATTTGTGCAAATGCTTATGCATGTGTATGTTATATTGTTTTATAAGTCTTAGGATTTACTTATAAAGAGACACACATTTACACGCACCTATGCATACATCCATAAGTATGTACATATTTACCTGGATATTGTATAATATTTGTTTAGCAGCCTTCATATTACAATTTACCAACGTTTGTATGTTGCCATTAAGGTCAATTCAAGTTGATAGTGGTAAATTTAGTGAGTGAGCAACATGTTTAAGGACAATTTCAAATTATCCTTAAAAATATCCTATACATATACTTGTACATATACATACAATGTTGTATATTTTTGCACGCATAAATTGTGAGTTATTAGCCTTTTGTTGGGCATTAAAGTGAAAATTTACAGAATTTGTCAAGATTTTATGAGGTACGAAGAATATATTATCAAAAGTGTTTAAAATACTATTAAATAAATTCTAAATAGCCCCCCAGTGTTGTGAATAATTGAATGTGTGGTTTTGGATATTTACATGAGAAAAGTCTGCCAAAGTGAGTAAGACAACAATATGAAAATGAAATCTAATGAATTAGAGTGCAAAGTAAAATATATTTTGTTTTAACAAAATGATTTCCCACATTAAATGTTTTATGCTTATCTAAAATACATAATGAGAAATATTTTTAGTTTTGTTATCTTACGTTAGTATAATCATTAATTTTAATGAGCATCAAATATCAGGGATAGGGCCATGACAACTTCAACGGTTGACAAAAAAAATATGTACATGTATTTGTATGATGTGTATATACTCGCATGATATGATATTGTACAAAATTTTTATGCAGAAAAGCTATGGAATCATATTTTTCCATTAGCGTAGCGGAAATCGCTTTTCGTTGCAAACTGCTGATGAAAATATTTTAAGATGTAGCAAGTCTAGGATATATGGGCATTACATTCTCCAATTACATAACAACAAATAATATGAAATTGAAATTTCCTACACTATTTATTTATATTTATCACCACAAAACACCATTTCAGGCTGAGAAGTATAAAACTAAAACAACTCTACATGCAAAGAAAAAATATGGTTGATGTAACTATAATCAAACAGCAACATATTATGATTGAATTATATGGTTGCAGTCAAATCATATTATTGTTAATCGAAAAGCAAAGTTTAAATAATATTATTTACTGAGTCAATAATAATATTATCTACAAAAGTAATTAACTTTGTTATATCTAATCTTATTATTGTAAATAAGACAACACTATTGTTAGATGTGACTGATGTGACTTAAATATAATTGACACTTACCATATCATGTTCTAATATTATAATAATATTGTTAAATACGACCATAGTATTATTTTATGTAATAGCAATATTTTGTTTTTTAATCATATATTTATTGGCAAATCTTTTGTTTGAAACAGCTGTGCGGTAAATCCGAAATAAAAATAAATTAATATTGTTGAAATAAAATGTATGTATGTATGTATGTATGTATAGAAATGTATCCATGCATATATGTGTATACACGAAATACAGACACATCTGTGTAAAGAGATATACATATATACATACATATGTACATATTATTTTTATTTATCTACCCTTTTGTTTATACTTTTTTTAATTATTTAACACCACGCGTGCACTACCGATAGCATACAAACGAAACACTGAACTGACAGAAGATGTTTCTGAAAAGATTTTTTTTAAACTTAACATATTATGGTTTTGGATAATATTCTATTGTTATTTACATCATATTATTTTTACACAATAATACAAATTATATTGTAGTCATAAATTTTGAACAAAACTATATTGTTACACTCTAACCATATCACACTTTCTATGAATATAATAATGTAATTATTAAATTCAAACATTACTCTGTTTATCGTAATGAAATTAATGTTTAAAATAACAATAACTAGTTTAAAACGACCACACATTTGTTTCAGAGAACATATTATTGTTTTCTCAGCCATTTTACAACCATATCTTTTCTTTGCGTGCACTTTTCATTTTGTTTATAAAATCAAAACAACTAAACTTCCACGCTGGAAAAATGTCTAGGCGTAAGCATGCCGCCATCACAATGGACCCAATTGGATCTGCGACTTGAGGTGCGGTATAGCACCAGCCTCCCTAACCTAACCCAAACATGCCGTCACGTCTAGCTTATGGCTTCGTTAGTTATTGTTTGTGCACTTTAGCTTTTGAGAAGTTAACTCAAGGTGAACTCACATCAGGTCATCTCATTTTATCAGCTGATAATTTTTCTGCAAAACGTTCGAAAATATTCTGAAAGGAAATTTTATACTAACAAATATACAGAGCGAATATGCAGAGTTGCTAATCGAGACCACCTAATATCGATTCGCCTTGAGTTAGCTGTTACAATTAAATTGTTGTTAAAGTCTCATTCACACGACATGTATTTTATATCTGACATAGCAAATATAAAATTTTGAGTGAAAGCATTAAGATTTTGCATCTCTAAAAGTCAGGCGGCAATGGCAGATGATAAAGTTTCAATTGGCAACAATTTCTAAGGCATCTGAGATCAACTGGCTTAGTGTAACAACAGTGAGGGTGGTGCCAAAACTATAAACTAAGAGGTTATGACAGATCTGATAAAATATCTTAAATAGTGGCTGGGGCAACCAACTATAAAACACATCTTCCCCACTCCTGTGCCACTACACATCAATTGGGTTAAATAATAAATAATAAAATGTCTCACTTACTAGATTAGAATAAAATCATGTTGTTTCAACTTGAAATAAATTTAATTCAACATGATTTTTAATTTTGATTTAACATTGCTGAAATATTAAATCAACATGAAATGAAGTTATTTCAAAAGAAAACATTTTCTTTGAATCTTACTGTAAATCATGTAAAATTAACATTAAACACATGTGCAGCAAAATCACCACCGAAAAACTTTAAAGCTACGTTGCGTAGATTTTAATATGAAATTGATTTTGTGTATTCTTATGGGATTTGTTTAGGCGTACTCAGCGCAAAGAATAAAACAATAGCTTATCGTTTAATAAGCTCTGTATATTTATCAACAGAATTCGGCGCATTGTTGTTTTCTTCTCGAAATATGTAAGTGCAAATTTCCCCACTTTATTCAAGTTGCAGGTTTTAATGACGATTTCTTATTTTTGGGGTTCCATACAACAAAAGTGAAAAGGAACGCTATTGTTTTCGCTGCGATGTCTGTTCTTCCTTCTGTCTGTCTGTCGGTCAAAAGCTGTTTTCTCGAGAACCAAAACAGCTACGAGCCTGAAATGTTCACATAATATGTAAATTCTTTTTAACGATAGCACCGCAGCTTATATTTTCTGCTGATTATTATCGATAAAATTAACAGCACATAGGACACAGCTGACATTAACCTACAGCGAATATCGTTAAAAATGTTACTGAATTGCAAAGTTTTATACATTTTCGTTATAATTATTTTAACGATGCGATCGCACTACAGGTGCAGATTTTGGTCGAACACTACCCAATAATACTTTTAAGGAGGCAACACGTTTCCAATTTATATTAGGGCTGCGTATACGCAATATTAAATAAATGTGTTTATTTCAACACATTCATTGGAGAAAAGAAAAGAAAAATGTTCAAACAGACAACAACGAAATTGATGTCCTTTCTTGAATGTTTTATATTTATTTATATATTTTTTCCTTCCACTCTTATTATTATTGATATAAAAACCAATGAAGCTTAACAATTGATTGGTTAGAGGATACAGACGTACAAACGTACATACACACACATACATAAGTATTTGTATATGTACATGTCTTTGGACGTGTGTAGTTTCATAGAAAATAAAAGTGTGTTAGAAGTGGAAGGATAACGAGTTGTGCCATTTGCTTTAAAAGCACAATAACTTAACATATGCTTCAGTGACCTTTATCATTCATGTTAGTAAGTTCATCTAATTGACTGACTGACTGACTGACTGACTGACTCATTGACTTTACTACGTCAAATTGACTGCTTGCTAGCTTCACTGTCTGTCTGTCTGTGACAATAACAATTGAGTAGTTGACTACTGTTTTGGCAATAGTATGAGAAAGTTGGCGTGTTCTACGTACTTCCTCCTTCTCTTTCAACACACTGTGAATTTCAGTGGCAATGAAAACATATTGTGTGTATTGAGCAGTTTAGTAAAATGACATCGCGTATATGGATGATAATGTGTCGCCATGCTTTCAAAATACAATTCAATGAATTTTTATTGGCAAATTATGTTAAGGCAAGAAAAAAAATATAGATTTTATTTGATATTTATGACTTAAGTGTATGGTATGTTTTCTACAACTCTAGTGAATGCGGTATATGATGAGGTTTAGAGAGATACAGGTGCTTGAATTTAAATTGTAGTCGTACATTTAAGTGAGAGCCAGCGTGTGTAGTTTTATTATATATTTATTTCAATCTTTATAGTCATAATAATAATCACCATTGTCATATTTATAAGCGGGTTGTTTTTTTTTTGCTCTTATTACTACTAGTCCTTTTATAATGAGATGTCCTCATTTCTTGATAGCTATTGTTATATCAACTTGTGCCTTTGCATATGCTTCAAATGTTCGTATATTATTTGATATCTATTTTATACTCAAGTTGCTCTTATTTTTAATATTCCCATATTTGCATTTTAATAATATTTAGTTGTAAGCAGCAGATGTTGTTCTAAATATAATAATTTTGCATATAAAGTACATTTTATTGATAATTTACAATTTCTCCCACCCTGTTGTAAGTAAAATGAGTAATGATGCAGGATTAGCTATAGTGCATTGTAATCATAATGTGATTTATCAAGTAGTGACTTAAAAATTATTGTTTTCTTACATAATAGATTTTGCAATTTTCCATACCTTTTAAATTCCCCGAAGAGAAAAATTAATTAGTTGAGTTTTTAGTTCTTAACAAGTATTTAGACAAAAAATCCAAAAACCCTACTGCGACAAACGGTGACCCGTTAAATATCCTGAAGAGTCAATCGAAATGAAAAATCATAAGTGAAACCTTAAGATGATTTTAAAATACCTGTCGAATGATACCCATATTGATATAGTTCACCGAAGTTTAATTTTTTTCGTATTTACAAAATGGCGTCTGTTGGCCGTCATATTGAGTTTTGAAAACTGACATATCCTTGCTCCCACGATTAATACAAATCGATTGACTTAAGAATAATCAAAATCGGTCCACTCAAACACACATACCTACATACGTACATGCATACATACCCTGCAGAAAATGCGAATAGTGAAATTGTAGCGATTTACTAGTGACATTGTCCGTAGTACTACTGACCAGGTGTACCCCAGCCAATGTAATAATCTATTGACATTTAACATTAGCTTGTCATTGAAAATCAACCACTAGACTGTATCACTTCTAACTAAGTAGTTCTTTTGGGACCACATGGAGACATTGGAACCAAAGATTCACTAGTAAATTTTAGGGGATCTAGTCTACCATATCGAAATTTCCTTGCTCGATGTCAATAGTAAAATTGTAGTGATTTACTAGTGACATTGTCAATAGTACAACTGACTATTGACATATAATATAGAGTTGTCCTTAAAAATCTACTAGTAGACTTTAGCACTTTCTTTTACGACCATATGGAGACATTTGAGCTAAAGATTCACCACATACAAAAAGTTAAATGCATACATACATACATATGTATGTACTCAGTTTTTAACATTATTGCATAGCATAATAAAAAAGAAAAACAAACTATCGACGCGTTCATTGGCAATGTCACCAGAAATACACTAGAACTGTTGTCTCTAACATATCTCTACTCGCGCATAAAAGGAAAGTCGTCGACATTACAACTAGTGCAATTGTCGCTAGAGAAAAGAATGTTGACATAGAAACATATGGTTCCAGGCTGACTAGAGGGTACTTACACACATACACACATACACACAGACACATACACACACACATCCATACATAGACTGACTGATAAACACAATACCCTTCTTTGCGTTGCGCAGTCGGTTTAGTTTTGCTTGAGCTCAGCCTTTAGTTGGTATTAAACCACCTGCGTTAGTAACTTAAATAAATTCAGTAAAATAAAGGGTTCCGTACGGAATCTTTGGCGATTTTTTTTTTGTTATTATCGGCGCTTTTTTACCTTAGGCGTTTTTTTTCGTTTTGGCGACTTTTTTCGGTTCTTGGCGTTTTTTTTTTTTGTTTAAAATAATTATTTTTAATTCTAGCGATTTCTTAGTTCTGGCGTTTTTTTAGGCTTAGCGATTTTTTTGGCGATTTTTTTTAGCGATTTTTTTTTTTATTTTTGGGGATTTTTTGCATTTTATTTAAATTATTTTTGGTGATATTTTCATTTAAGAATTTTTTTTGGCGATTTTTCATCTCGCTGCGAAGGGCTCCGTAAGGACAACTTTGCGATTTTTGTTAGTAATGACGCATTTCTTAGTTTTGGTGTTTTTTTAATTTTTGCGATATTTCTTAGTTCGTGGCAATTTTTTTCTTTATTTAAAATACATATTTTTATTTCTAGCGACTTTTTTACTTATGGTGTTTTTTTTTCATATGTGGTGATATTTTCTATATTTCGACCTTTACCGGCATTTTTACTTCTATTAATTTTTAGCATTTCGGATTTTTATTTGGTTTTTGGTGATACTTTAAATTTAAGCGCTTTTTTCAGTTTTTAGTTATTGCGATTGTTGTACAGACACTTTGGCGTTTTTTTTTAGTATTTGACGCTTGGTTTAGTTTTGGCGATTTTCTTTTTTTCTTGTTTGGTTTAAGGATTTCTTTGGTTTTAAAAAAATTTTGTTTGGTTTTTCCTAAATACATTTTTATATGTCTTAGCGATTATTAAGCTTTGGCGATTTTTTTCGCTTTTCAGTTTTTTGCCGGCCTCTTAATTTTTGGTGATTTTTTGCATTTTAGCGACTCATTTAATTTTTGGTGTTAAATTTTTTAACTAAGCGCGTTTTTTATTGTGGTTATTTTTCGTTTCACTTACGAAGATTATTTATTGACTTTTTTTTAGTTATAGCGTTTTTTTCGTTTTGTCGATATTGTTCTGCTCTTGGCAATTTATTTAAATACATGTTTTTAGTTTTACCGATTTTCTTTTTATGTTCTGGCAATTTTTTCGGCTTTTGGACATCTTTTTAGTTTTCTTCCGACCTTCTTATTTTTGGTGATATTTTTGACGCTTTTTTAGTTTTTGGCGTTTCTTTTTTTTTGGTGTAACGATTTCTTAGGTTTTTGGCAATTTTTGTTTTTTTAAACACATATTTTTAGTTTTAGCGATTTATTTAGTTTTGGCGCTTTTTTCGCTTTTGGCGATTTTGTTCGCTTTTTGGTGATTTTTTAGTTTTTTGCCGGCCTTTTAATTTTTGTTGATTTGGTTTGCATTTTCGTGATTAATTTAATTTTTGGTGACATATTTTAATTAAAGACTTTTTTTTATTTAAGAGATATTTCGTTTCATGTTTATGTTTTTGCCGAATTTTTTACTTTTGGTGATTTTTTACATGTTCGTGAGTTATTTATTTTTGGAGATATTTTTCATTTAAGCGCTTTTTCATTTGTACAATTTTTCCTTTTTCCATTTTTTTATTTATTTTTTTTTTGGTTTAAGCGTTTTTGAGCATTTCTTACGGTGTCAAAGATACAGCAAGTGGTCACAAATACATTAACTTACGCAAAGCGGCTTTATTGAAGACAAAACGAGGGACATTGTCGCTCAGATTGTTCTCAGCAAAGTCTTATTGAAGACAAAACGTGTGACATTGTCGCTCAGATAGTCATGAACGACGATTTTCCTTAAATTGTCGATTAGAAAACCTAATCGACAGGCAATATGTCGTCGAAGACAATGTCGTCTGCGACGATTTGGCCAACTGGGCAGCTTTGATCTAGATAATAACACACAAGCCTACAAATGTACAAGACGAAGTTAAACTAAGCATTCAAAGCAAAACAACCACAACAACAACAATAATGTTATACCTTCTGTTTATTAAAAAATATACAACCACACAAACACGTAGGCCGATGCAGATAAAAGACACAAGCAATAACAACTGTAATAATTCTACAATATAGAATCTATATTCAAGCTCTACTGCCAAAATAAAGAACTAATGACGTCGTAGAAATCTAGAATTGAGAGGCAGTTGAACGTGCTGAGACTTTCTGGATATTGCTAAAATTTTTCTAGAAAATTTATTGTACACTGGTATTCTAACTAATTAGTTTGTTAGCCGTAGGGCTTATATCGATGGTCA
This sequence comes from Tachina lurida, assembly GCA_944452675.1. Lineage (NCBI taxonomy): Eukaryota > Metazoa > Arthropoda > Insecta > Diptera > Tachinidae > Tachina > Tachina lurida. Next base: position 103,064,319 of record OX101755.1, on the reverse strand, counting down.
CAAGTAGAAAGGCCCTGATTCATATTTGCACACAATTGTGTTTTCTAGTGATTCCAACACATTTCGCACAAATACACCTCGTAACAAAAATTTATTGCAATAGTGTAAAAAATAATACGGTTACAAGCACTTGTACAAAGCAGTGGTACAAACAGTTTTACTGTTTATTATGATGTAAAATTACAGTTATTTGAGTTGCGCTCTTTCTAATTGTGACTAACGATATGTGGGAGCAACAATGCATTCCATAAGCATGATGCTTCCTCTAAGTACTTAGTTCCTATTATACAAAATATATAAAAAATAATTTTTAAATACCTAAAACTGAGCAAAAAGATTGCAAAAAGAGCAATTGTATTAAAACTACAATTTAACAATATTTACAAAACAATTGAAAACACTTAAAAATTTGAAAATATATACATATAAGACTTAATGATCAAACAGAATTGCGGCATAAACACATTTTCCATACAAATTGACACAAAAAATCAGCACCAGAAAGCAGTCGGTAGATATAATCTATTTTATTTTGACAACGTTTTTTCTTATGCTCTCATATATAAATACTCGTTCTCTCAAGAATGCTACCATACTTTCAATAAATTTCATAAATTTTGTGAACAAAACTACAAAGAAAAATAAGCACAAAAGAAAATAAAACTAAAATTATAGAGCATTTGAAGTTACTGCTGTAGTTTTTATTATAGGCTTTGTTAATTTGACAACGATTTTTCCTGAAGTTGCGGACATATTCTGTTTGATCATTTAAGCATAAAATGGCTGCATTCGATTTGGAAACCCTTTCAGAAGCTTTATCTGGCTAGCTGGCATTGATGTAGAACTGGAAAGCAATTAATTAATAAAAAAAATTTTAACGCAGCATGATTCGATTTTCATGCCAAATTTACACCGAATGTCAGAACAGCAATAGATAGTTAATCAGAGCCAGAAATTATTTTAAAGAATGAAAAAGAAATTTAGCTTAAAATATGTAAATGCAGGAGGATATGTTTGCATTTGCTTTTTTAGGGAATTTTTCATTTAAATCAGATTCCTTTGTGTACACATGCATTTCCATTTGTATATAAATATGTACACATTTCCATAGACAAGACTCAGCAGTAGCAAATTAATTTTCTCCTCTCACATAACCAAGCATATGCACACAAAACACACACGCACACACACACATACACACACACACACACATGTTGCTATTTATTTCAGTGTAACAATTGCAAAACGCATGTACAAACACAAACACACTCACACAGTCACACATAATGATGTACTCTTAATTAAAAAAAAAACAAATATTTCATAACCACGACTTTTGTGTTTTGTACAACTCGCCCAGAACTTAGACTTAAAAATAGTTTAAAAACCACAGATTAAATGTACGAACAAGGCCCCTTACACAAACACACCAACTACATATAAAACTCGCTAATCTTGTCCAGGTCACTGATGCCCATAATAAGCGAGCTGTGGAATATGCAGAAAAAATAAATACGAGAACAAAACAAATATAGAAACTTCCAGGGTACGAGAATACACACAAGGAAACGGTTCCGGCCTGTCCCACGATGTCACCAGAATTCGTTTGATCGACAACTTGTATTGCAAACAATACTTTTTTTTTTTTTAATACATATTTTTATTTATTGTATCTTCAAATATGAACTAACAATAAGTATTCAAATCTTAAATCTAAAATATAATTATTAGGCCCGACCACTGTCGGACATAAATTTAGAGATAGTTATAAATAATACATAAGTAGTGATAATCAAAAGGAAGAAAAAATAAAATAAAATAAAAAGTATTTTCAAGCAGACCCATCTGGAGTGTTGAGTATAAGAGCCCTTGTATCCCTCTTTTTTAGGCGGACGTGTCCAGTAAAGTTCAAAATATTACGAGCAAGCGGATTAGGATGTGACTCGAGTTTTGTTAAATATTTGCCTGCATATTTTGCAATTTCTTCAACCACTAGTGGCATGTTTAAATCACGATGTATATTTGAGTTTTTTATATACCATGGAGCCGATGTTATTAATCGCAAAATTTTATTTTGCCTTCGTTGGATTCTCTCGACATTGGAAGCTGAAGCAGTGCCCCATAGTTGAATTCCGTAGCACCATATGGGTTTCAAAATAGACTTGTATATCAAAAGTTTGCAATCTAGACTGAGGGTTGAATTTCTACCAATCAGCCAATGTACCTGAGTTAATTTTAGTTTCATTTGGGTTAACTTAGAGTCAATATGGTGTTTCCACGTAAGCCGTCGATCAAGGTGTATACCAAGATATTTCACATGAGTATGTTGAGGGACAACTTGATTGTTAATCCGAATGGGTGAACAAGTATCTCTTCGTAATGTATATGTTACTTGAACACACTTTTGTTCGTTTACCTTAATTCTCCATAAGTTTAACCATAGTTCCAGCTGGGTAATGTGTTCTTGAAGATATCGGGATGCTTCGTAAGGATTTTCATGCATATTAAGCAGGCTGTATCATCAGCAAATGTGGAAGTGTGGATATTGCTGCTCAGAGGCATATCACAAGTATAAATCAAATACAAAACTGGCCCCAGTATACTCCCCTGTGGCACACCGGATGAGATAGTTTCAGGCATGCTCATAAAGTCTCCTTCCACAACAGTGAACTTCCGGGCAGTAATGTAACTTTCCAAAAGACTTACAACGTTTATTGGCAGGTATGTTTTTAATTTTAAAATTAGGCCTTCATGCCACACTTTATCAAATGCCTGAGAAACGTCGATAAACAGCGCAGAACAATACTTCTTTTCTTCAAATGTTCTTCTTATAAATTGGACCAATCTATGAGTTTGTTCAATGCTGCTATGCTGACTTCTAAAACCAAATTGATGGTCCGGTATGCACCCACTACGAACTAGAATTGGGGACAATTTTGTCATGAGCAAACAATACTAACATTAGAAAATTTGTTGTAGTTTTCCATACAAGTTGTCGATCGAACGATTTCTGGTGACATCGTGGGACAAGCAGTTCGTTTTGTATGATTTTGTTTTTTTTTTTATTGCAGATAGTAAAAAAAATAGTAAAAAAAAGTTAAAACTAACTTAAAACCATTTTTGAATTGGTTTTAAAATGGTTTTATGAAATGCAACCTTGTTTTCGCTGTGCTAAATTCAGTGCTGCCAAGTTAAAATGACCGGAATCAGCTGATACTGTTTATGGCAGTGAAAAAGAATAGATGCCAATTGATATATTTTTAACTTGAAAATAGGTGCAGCGGCAATAATTATCAAAAAAAAAAAAAAATGAGAACAAAAAGTATCCTTTGGACGGAAAACAACGAAAATATTTTTATCAGACGATATGACTGACATCCATCTGCAGAAAAAAAGGTTAAGCATTTGTTTTATAATGATATGATTTCTAAGCAATTCTTCACGTTGTATAAGTAATTACATATGTAATTTTAAAATGTTAATTTACAAAATATAAAATAATTTCTATTTCAGGGTGAATTGTAAAATTTCAGCATTTTATTTTTACAGCAATAGAGACACAAAGCCAATGACATTTTTCAAAAAGTGGCAACAAATTGGGGATTTGTCAAAAAAAGGGGCAACATTAAAAAAAAGAAACAACTACACTAAACTTTTTATTTTTAATGTATTATTATATAATTCAATTTAAAATAAATTTAGTTAAATGCGACTTTGACTCGCGCACGAAGGGTTCCGTACCATGGACCTTGAGCATTTTTTAATATGGCGTTTTTTGCGTTTTTGCCGTTTTTTCAAGTGAAATAATTTTTTTTGTTTTTTTCGCTTTTTAGGGTTTCGTACACCAAAGGTGAAAAGAAACCCTATTGTTTTCGCCACGCTGTCCGTCTGGCCGTCTGTCCGTCACAGGGTATTTTCTCGAGAACCGTAAGAGCTACGGACCTGAAATTTGGACACAGTGTGTATATATATTACATGGCATTTTAATATTTTTCGTTTCTCGTTTTGGAACACCCTTTACTTTCCAACTCTCATGTATTTGTTGTTGTAGCGTCCAAGGTCTACACACTGTGTCCAAATTTCAGGCCCGTAGCTCTTACGGTTCTCGAGAAAATACCCTGTGACAGACGGACGGACATACGGACAGATGGACAGACGGCCAGAGGGACAGACGGACAGCGTAGCGAAAACAATAGGGTTTCTTTTTCAGCTTTGGTGTACGAAACCCTAAAAAGGGTAACAAAAAGTGGCAAGGCAGTCGAAAAAGTTGCAATTTGCCACTTTAGTCAGACAAACGGTCAGCCTGATCGCTTTCTTTAGTATTTTTTCACCATGAAGTTAATTTTTCTTACATTTTGGTAAGCTGTCTGATCAAACATGACTGATCAAAAATGTATGATTGAACATGTCTTACTAAAGACGTACGATCAAACATGTATGATAGAATATGTTTGATCACACATATACCTCTCAGAGTCCAACCTAAATTAGAGCGTCAAGCGTTGCGTTAGCAGCAGGGTACGTATTTTCAGTACATTTAAATGTATAAAATATTATTGGAATGCACTAAAAATACGTACCCTGCTACTAACGCAACGCTTGACGCTCTAATTTAGGTTGGACTCTAAGCATTTGTGATCAAACATGTATGATCACACTTGTGTGGCAAAACGTTTCAAATATGTATTATCAAATATATATGATCAAACAAGTATGATCACACATGTATGATCAAAAATTTATTATAAAATATGCTAGATCAAACGTGCATGATTTAACATGCATGATAAAACATGCATGATCAAATACGCATGATCAAACATGTATGATCGAATAACTTTGATCATGTATAGTAGACTTGGGTCGAACTCGTTCACTAGTTCATTTTTGTCACAAACCAATGATCAAACCCATTTAAATTACATAGGTTTGATCATTGGTTTGTGACAAAAATGAACTAGTGAACGAGTTCGACCCAAGTCTAATGTATAGGCTAAACTAGACTTGGGTCGAACTCATTCACTTAATTCAGTTTTGCCACAAACCAATGATCAAACCCATGTAATTTAAATGGGTTTGATCATTGGTTTATGGCAAAACTGAATTAAGTGAATGAGTTCGACCCAAGTCTAGGCTAAACTAATTAATTCAGTCCAAATGAGATCGACCCAAGTCTGTACAAAACGATTAAAAAACTTTTAAACATTTTTATCTTTGAAGCAAACATTTGCGAATATTTTTTTTCCATACACTGGAATAAATAACACACATGTATTCTTATATTTGTACAAATAAGTGGAGAAAACAGTAAAAAAAATAGAATAAAAATAATACTCGTAATAACAAAATATTATGGCAACAAATGCTGGTTGCAAGAGGTTGCCTTGGCAATAAACCCCGTTTAGCCTAGTAAATAGCACAACAGCAATAATAACAACAACAACAGCAGCACACAGAATGCAACACAATGACATGCTACATTGTGGCAAGCATGTGTATGTATGAGTGTTTGGGTTTTGTTCTTGCCACAAAAGTATATTTGATGTTATTCCTGTTGGTGCATTTGTTAGTTGGCCATTCCAATGCCCAATGCAATATTATTCTATGGGTATTTACTTCTAGTTGAACGCATATTATCCAGAAACCATAAAATTGAAAAATTTTTCAAATAAACATAAAATACATGTTATGTTTACACACTCCCATACGTATGGGAATATACATAAATATACTCACACACACACACACACACGCAGAAACACACACGCATATAAAAACTTTTATGCACAAGGATATTTCTAACTATTTATTTGTGCATGTGAACATAAGCTTATGAAAAATATAGAGTTGAATAGTATACTCGTGCAAATAAAAATTTTTCAACAAAAATTTACTCTCCATAAAAAATATTTTGGTTTTTTTTTAGTTTAACCCAGATTAGGCCAAAGTGGAACGGGATACCATGGCCATTATATATAATTCCCAAAAGGTAGTTAAAAGGAAGCATATACGACTCGATTTTTTGTGATTATGTGTAAAGGACTAAAGCAGTATTTGTAGAAGCATTTGTCTAACAAAGGCACTTGGGACTATGAAATGTTATTTACTCGTATTATTATAATATTATATTTGAAAATTACTCATGAACGAAATAGTTGTTTGTTTTAGTAAAAAGAAAGCAGCAAATAAATATTTCTTATTTTCTTGTGGAGCTTTAAAATTTTTAATAAGTAAATAATGCAAAAGTACATAAAATAAAAACTCAATATTAGTGGGGCGGGTTCTTCAAATTTTAATTTATGTTCTTGCTGTGTGTCATTTTAAAATAGAAATTGTATTTCAAAAAAACTTGTTCCGTAGCGCTTTAAAAAAATAATAACCGCATACAAATGCACGAAAAATAAGTGAAGAATATAAAGCGAATTGTTGAAAACCACATAAAAGTCATTTGACCATGTGTTCGTGATTTGTGTGTCTGTTGGAATTTTTTTGCTACACGTTTTTTCCATAGAAATGTTTAGTGTCTATTTCTTTTTTTTACAAAAAAAAAAACTCAAACAAATATTTTGTTAGACACCCATACCACTACAATAGAACTAGCCAAATAAGTTTTGCAATAAATGAAAAAGAAAGCAAAAAGTTTAGACCCAAATAAACAATCATGCAAGCAACTACACAGAAAAAAATAGACAAGAATTATGTTCCACAAAACCATGTTATTGAAAAACAAAATTTATTTCAATAATACTTGTTAATAACTTAATAAAATATTTATCATATAATTTAATTTGAACAGAGTTCGCCCGTGAGAATTTGTTATTTAAGTGTGTTGGTGTTTATCTTGCTTATTGATTGACACAGCGCACTGTTGTGCTCTTGTTGTAGCTTATTCTGATTGCTCGTGTTGTATACGTTTAAATGCCGACAAGAAACCGAAAAACGTTGTAGCTTGTTTCTGCTCTATACAGTTTTTTTTTACTCAACAAAGTTATTTGTTAAATTATATCATAACTCAATATATAGAAGAAACATAAGAAATCATTATTTGCGTATCCAATAACAATAAACTCTTTAGCTGAGAGGTAAGTACGTTAATCTGGTAGTCACAAGACGTTGCCGGTTTGGCTCTTCCTAAACGCATTTTAGTTAGTTCAGGTTTGTGTGGAAATAACTTTGAAACTTATGCCCTAATTCTGTTCGACGAATGTATCGTATTGTCTATGGACGAAAAAAAGAAACAGTTTTGATTCTTTAAAACGATTATTATTTGTTGTCTATGCTAGAAGGTTCGTGTATTTGCTTTATGATTTTGTTCCAAACATTATATCCAACACATATTTTTTCATATATTTTTCAAACTATTGTATAATAATTTAATTGAATTTCTATATTTTAAAAACATGGCAATAATATTTATATTTTTCATTGTCAAAGACAACAACCGTTTTTGAAGAAAATAATTTAGAGACTTCAAAGACAAGAACTCAGAAGCATTTTCAAACAAATACGTCCTAAATCTTCTTACTGAATTAGGGCATTAATTAAAAACAAATTCTAAAAAAAATTAAAAAAGGAACAAACCAAAATAAATTAATAACCTAAATTTTTTAAACATAAATTAATAAGTCTAACCCTAATTCTGTTTGACATTGTATCGTCTTGTCTATGGACGAAAAAAAAGCCGAAAAAGCCGCAGTTAAAACAATTATTATTTATTGTCTATGCTAGAAGGTTCGCGTATTTGCTTTATGATTTTGTTTCAAACAAAAATAATATCCAACAGCTATTTTATCATATATTTTTCAAATTATTGTATAATACTTTAATTTAATTTTTATGTTTTAAATAAATTCAGTAAAGTGCGACTTTGACTCGCGCACGCAGGCTTCCGTACGTTGGGCCTTTTTTTTTGTTTATTTTTCGCTTTTTTCTCGTTTTGGCGATTTTCTTAATCTTGGCATTTTTTTCATTTTGGCGATTTTTTTCATTTTGGCGATTTTTTTCATTTTGGCGATTTTTTAATTTTGGCGATTTTTTCATTTTTGGCGATTTTTTCATATTGGCGATTTTTAAATTTTGGCGATTTTTCCGGTTTTTCGCGATTTATTTTTTTTTTTAGAATTTTTTTTTAATTTGGTATTTTTTTCGTTTTGGCGATTTTTTCGGTTTGGCGATTTTATAATTTTGGGAATTTTTTTGTTTTACCGCTTTTGAAAATTTCAAGAAGTTTGCTCTTACGGTTTCCAAGATACAGCAAGTTGCCAAAATTACATAGTCAAAATTCCATTAACTCTGGATGGTACACCCTTTAATTAAATTTTTTTTTAAATTTTAGTGTTAATTGTTGTAGTCTGTACAAAAATACACTAACCTTACAAAATTCAAGTGTATATACATACAATTGTATATATATTACATGGGATTTTAAAATTTTTCGTTGCTCGTTTTGGAACACCGTTTAATTTCCAACTCTCATGTACTTGCTGTTGTAGTGGTCAAAGGTCTACACACTGTGTCCAAATTTCAGGCCCGTAGCTGTTACGGTTCTCGAGAAAATACCCTGTAACAGACGGACAGCGTAGCGAAAACAATAGGGTTTCTTTTCACCTTTGGTGTACGAAACCCTAAAAAATTGCAGTAATATTTTTATTTTTCATTATCACAGACAACAACCATTTTAGAAGAAAATAATTTAGAGAATTCGAAATCGAGAACGCAAAAGTATTTTCAAACAAACGCGTCCTAAATATTCTTACTGAATTAGGTAATTAATTAAGTGGAAATAATTGTATTGATTTAATTTTCTTATGTTACAAATGTGTGTTTGTATCTACAAAAATCGTTGTAGGTGCTTTCTTAAATAATATTTTAATTGTATTCACACATAAATTAATTGCATTTACAAATCTTTTTTATCTGTGTAAGTGAATGAAGAATGATTCACAAAATAAAATGAAATTCGCCGGTAGTAAAGAGGTAACTTTTAGATATAAAGGCCTTATTGCTTACATTTGAAAAAAAATTATACTGCTCTATATTGTTTTCTAAAGCAGGCATCTGCACACTACCAGAGGACTTTCCCTCTTAATAAATTTTTTTTCCAATTATACTTTTTTATTACTTGCTATTTTTTAAATTGTTGCCTGTAAAAATTTTCTCGCTGAATTTTATTCATAATTACCCTGATTAATTCTAAGACTTTGTAATAATTTGTGCGTAAAATTTGCAATTATTGTGTGAAATGTTTTGGGGTCACCTGTTTTAACAGTAGGTAAATGTAGTTCACGCATTGCTAGCATTATTCTTCAGATAAGGTGTACGTCAAATCTTCGAATTTAACTTGAAAGACACAAATTATGATAAAATAAAAATTAGTTGAATTTTGATTTACGGAGAGCGCTTACAAACTTACAGTGAAAATGTATCGAATTTGTTGAGGATTTACATTCATTGTTATATAGGGCCGAGTACACGCTATGGCATTTTGTGACATCGCAAGCAAAAATAAAAGTGGAAACTGATGGCATCGTTTGTCATTTCCGGTATTTTTCGTTGCATGGCATTACCGCATAAACTATTTACGCATCTGATGTAAATAAGTTGGCAACATTGCAGACATAAAAAAACAAAATAGTAAAAAATCCATTCGAGCAAAAATAGAAGATTAATATAAGAAATTGTGTTACTTAATATTGTGGTATGTATTATTATGATATGCTATGCCATGTTAAATATGTTATATTTGTTATGTTATGTTATGTTAGACTATTTTGTGTTAAGCTATGTTGTTTTATTTATGTTATGTTATGTTACTCATGCTTTGCTATATTACGTTATTTTATGTTATGTTATGCTATGCTATATTATCTTTTGCTAGCATGCATGTTATGATATTGTTTTTTATTTTGTTGCGTTATGCTATGTTATGTTATGTGATGTAATATAATTTTATGTTGCGTTACGTTAGGTTATGCTACTTTATGTTAAGCTATTTTATGTAATGCTTTGTTGTTTTATTTAATATGATGTTATGTTATGTTATTTAATGCTTCGTGATATTTACGCTATTTTATGTTACGTTATGGTGTGCTGTATTATGTTTGCTAGCACGCATGTTATGCTATTTTTTGTTATTTTTTGGCGTTATATTATGTTATGCTGTGCTATAATATGTCATATTATGTATATTTTGTGTTATGTTATGCTACGTTATGTTTTGTTATGTTTTGTTATGTTATGGTATGTTATATTATGCATGTTACGCTAATTTTTGCTTATTTTATTGCGTTATATTATGCTATGCTTTAATATGTTATGACATCCTATGTTGCGTTATATTGATTTATATGTTATGTTACATTATGTTATTATATCATATAATGTTGCGTTATGTTACTTCATTTTATATTATGTTGAGCTAAGCTTTTCTATGTTATGCTATGCTATAATGTGTCATATTATGTAATTTTATGTTATGTTATGTTACGCTATGTTATGTTATGTTATGCTATGTTATATTATGCTGGCATTCATGTTACGTTAAGTTTTGCTATTTTATTGCGTTATATTATGCTATGCTATATCATCCTATGTTATATCATCCTATGTTGCGTTATATTAGTTTATTTTATATTATGTTTTTCTATGTTATGTTATATTATGTTATGATGAGATATGTTATATCATATAATGTTGCGTTATGTTACTTCATGTTATATTATGTTGCGTTATGTTTTTATGTGTTATGTCATTTAGAATGCTATGTGATGCTGTCATGCTATGGTTTCTTATGTTGTAGTGTTACATTATGTTATGCTGTGGTACTTCTTGTTATGTTATATCATATTATGCAACTGTATACTATATCATCTTATATGTTACAATATGTTATATTCTGTTTCGTTATGTTATGCTATGTAACTTTGTTATTTAATGATATATTATGTTGTGTTATATTATTATTGATTACATTATGTTTTATCGTATTAAGTACTTTTATGTTATGTTAGGTATTGTAATGATATGATCTGTTATATTACATTATGTAATGTAATGTTATGCTATTTTATCATATGTTATTTTATGTTATAAAATGTATGTAATGCTATGATATGTAATGTTAGGTTATGATAAGATATGTTATGATAGTATTTTATGTTAAACCATATTTTGCTAGCATTACATTGTTATGTTTATCATCTTATGCTAAATTTGTTGCATTATGGTATGAAATGTTATGTTAAGTCATCTTATGATTTTTTTTTTGTTGTGCTATGTTATGCCGAGTACATTTTGTAACATCGCAATAGTGTGTAGTAGTGTCAACGTTTGTCAATTCCGATATTTTTCGTTGTGTGGCATTGCGAACGGCGTTGCACACATTTCGAAAATGACAGCACAGGAAATGGCAGATGTGTACTCGTCATAAGAATATTTTATGTTATGGCGCGTAAAAACTTATTGTTGCTTTGTTAAGTTACTTAACAACTATTGACCGAATATGGTCGAGAATATATTTCCTTGGATGGGACATTTTTCAGGCCATTGCACTTGTTTTTTATAAGTTGTATTTTTTCAGAATGTAGATGTTGTTTGCAAGGGCAAATGTTTAAGCAAAATATACTGTTGTTTGCGTGTAATGCTAGGAACACAACTGGGACGAACGACGAATTTTTCGGTGCGAACTTTCGTCATAAAAAATAAAACACGTGTGTGCGTATGAAAATGAACACAACACCGCCGTACAACGAAATTCGTCGTGCGTGACGAATTCTGAGATAGATTTTTTTCTAATTTGTACGCCGACGAAGGACGAAAAAACAATTTTCTCTCTCTCACTCTCTGTCTTTGTACACACAACAACCAACTTTATCAAATATAAGAGAGGAATTCGCTGCGTAAATCCGTCGTTGTTGTGCTTCATACGACGAATTTACGCAGCGAACTCTTATCGACGAATTCGTCGACGTGGACGAAATTCGTCATAAAAAATAAAACACATGTGTGCATATGAAAATGAACACAACACCGCCGTACAACGAAATTCGTCGTGCGTGACGAATTGTGAAATAGATTTATTTCTAATTTGTACGCCGACGAACGGCGAAAAAACAATTTTCTCTCTCTCACTCTCTGTTTTTGTACACACAACAACCAACTTTATCAAATATAAGAGAGGAATTCGCTGCGTAAATTCGTCGTTGTTGTGCTTCACACGACGAATTTACGCAGCGATCTCTTATCGACGAATTCGTCGACGTGGACGAAATTCGTCGTTCGTCCCAATTGTGTTCCTAGCATAACTGTCAGTTATATTTAGTCTATCTATCTGCCTGTGTCTTTTTCTCTATGTAAGAAGAAAAGAAAAGAAAAAACAGATATTTTTCTCACAACTGTATTTTGCATTTTTGTTTAGAACATTTTGACTTTTATTGGCGAAATTTTTATTTCAGTTTAACACAATTTTTTTTGAGCGTTTTCAGTAAAAATATTTTTCTTTGCATTTTTTTCCTTTTTTTTTGTTAAGTAGTGAGTTTCCATTTGTAGTTTTTCACCAGAATTATAGTGAAAAATTTTATATTCTTCATATTTTTTCCATTCTGTGGATCATGTTATGAATAACAGGATGAAAAATTGCTACAAATGTACATACGAGTACATAGATGAATTCATTAGTTTAGTGGTAGAGGTAAAATTTTGCACTCACTCATCAACTCGTTGGGTGGCAAAAAAAATACTTATTTTATTTTATATGCAACTACTTTTCATTAAACGTGTAATACGTTTTGAAAAAAAAGTGTAAATTAAACTTTTTTAATTACTTCAATTTCGTTATTAGTATAAACGGAATTATAAGCCAAAATGAGAGCAAACTTTAATGCACATATGCCAAACAATATAAATAAGGCTTGGAGATAATAAATAAATATATGTATAATACATATCGCTCATTAACTTTAACAACGTCATAACTCAAAAATTTTATCTATGGAATTATTATTAGAATTAATAACGTTATTTATATTATATATTATATTTCTTACAAATATCTTGTATACTCCACTATTGAGGATAAAATAAAATTTTCATTTTTTTACGATAGATTTGACTGTAGAGTATTCACTCATACAATTTTTATTTATTTAATAGCTCAATTTTAGTCAAATACTGTTCGATCAAAATAAAAAAATTACTCTCTTAGTAGGATTACTTGAGGAAAATTAAATTAAATTGAACATATTTTTGCGGAAAAATTTTTACATCGGCATCATTTGTGCATTTTCTCAGGCTCATATCTTACGAACCGTTCAGAATTTTGATTTACTTTCTGAGGCAAAGTTGTAGCTCTTCTCAGGTCCATAGGTAGCAACCCCTTCAAAATTCAAGGAAACAATTAACTATAAAAATGTAACTTAGATGTCAACCAACACCTTTTTAGTACTTCCAAGGAATGATTCTTAACACCCTTAAGGTAGCGCTCAGGTAGCCGCAAAAGTGAAGAATGTCCTGAAAATTTTTTAATATCATTTGTTTGGAAATTTTTCACTTTTGCGGCTACCTAAGCGCTACCTAAACGGTGTTAATAATCATTCCTAGGAAGTTCATATATTCTAAAAAGTTGTTTATTGAAATCTTAGGTACAAATTTTTCGTTGATTGTTTTCCTTGAATTTTGAACGGTTTGCTACCTATGGAGCTGAACAGGGGGAAAAAGGTAAAAAAAAATAATTTTTTTTTAATATTTTGCGACTATGATCTTGAAGATGAAGTTTTTATAATTTTATATGTTCACAATTGTTGTTCTTTATGACATGAGCTACAACTTCGCCTCAGAAAGCAAATCAAAATTCCGAACGGTTTGCAAAATATGAGCCTGAGGAAATGCAAAAGTGACACCATCCTTGGAGGCCCATAAAAAAATAGTGGTGGTGTCCCTATATGGTTATTTTTTCCATGACTTAAAAAACTACACACAGTTTAATACAGTTTAATAATAATATGGCATTAAATTTTATAAATCACCTAAATAATTCCGTAAATAATAGAAAGAATAAAGTTTGAAGAGCACTTGTCTTGTATTTTAGTTTGGAAATATTTCTATCCGGGTCTATGAAAAGGTGGCTTATGACTCAAAAACAAAATTTATAAAAATCAGCTGTTAAAGATAAACAATGCATTTCGTCAGTTTCTCGGTAGTTGTTCGCCTTCGTTCTGTTTCTCTTGGTCTTTTCCGTTATAAACTAGTGAAGTTTTGAGGAAAAAAAACGTGTACGGTTGTTGTTGTTAAAATGCCATTTATTTCCAATTTCTCCTTTTCCATGTATTATCTTCATTCTCGATTTTCAATAAAATTCGGTTTTTCTTTCATTTGTGCTCTTCTTTCTCTACATTTTTAGTACACTTCTAAGCAAGTTAGGACTTTCTGCTTCTCACTAGCTATCTCAAAAGCTATCCGAACTAGTGCTGGGATACTATCGATATTTTCTACTATCGATATCTATCGATAGTACAAATTTCACTATCGATACTATCGATATTACTATCGGCGAAATGTTTGTACTTGAGAGAGAAAAATATAACTAATTTTTCATTTTTATTAAAAGTTTATAGTCTTTTTGTTTTAAATGTATGAATGTATCTACGAACGTTATATTAAGTGACAGCTTTTGAAAAATTGTGCTGATGTCACTTACAAATTTTTTTTAACAGCTCACGTTTATAAAACTGCATTTTAAATAATATCGATATCGATATTTTTTCCTATCGATATTTTCGATATTTTAAAACTATCGATAGTATCCCAGCACTAATCCGAACCAAGAAAAAAAGTGAAAAATAATTTTTTGAGTCATAAGCCACCTTTTCATAGCCCGGGTCATATATATATTTTTTTTTTTTGTGAAAAACAATTGAACTTAAAAATAATCCGATTAGCGCGATCAACTCTTAAGGTCGAGTATTCCTAAGTAATTTAACAGCTGTAATCTTTATTATTTTAACAGATGAAAAGTAAATTAAAATAACTTGTTTACCCTGAGGTGGGGCTATTCGTTTGGAAAAGAAAACTGTGTACTTCCTTTGATTCCAATTTCAAACTAACCCATCAGCTCGATCTATCGCTGGATATTTTAATACATACATATATTTATACTGTATTCTGTACCCGAGAATGACAAAAATATCATGTTAAGTACTCTTTGAGTATTGGCCGTCAAACTGCTTTGAATGCGTACAGTTAAAATATGCAAAAATACGTATTAGTTTTAACTGTAAATAACCAAACACTATGTTCATATATATTTCTTAAATTAGGTAGCACCAACAACTACAACTAAAATTAATAGACATAAATAACAAAATACTCTGACTATTAATGGGCTACACCTGCGTATATACAGGGCTATTTTATTTGCACACAAATAAAGCATGTTTTCAAACAACCAAGAAAACACATTTTCCATTCCATTTTATTTATGCAAATGTAGGTACAGTAAAACTTCGTTATAACGAACTTCTTTATAACGAAGAACTTAATATAACGTATGTTTTATTAAATCCCTGGAGAAAACCTCTTTCTTGCAAAGTTTTTCATACAAAAAGATACTATAGCTATAGCGACATATTCCTTCAAATGACTCAATATAACGAAATCAGAATAAATCCTAAATGGTAAAGTCCCGAAGTCTAAATGAATTTACAAGCGCATTTGTAAAGCCTCTATACAACGAAATACTCGTACAAAAGCCTCTATACAACGAAGTAAGAATAAAATTATGTATAGCAAAATGGTAAAGTCCAGTTATCAAAAGAACAAATTCTTAATGTGTGTACTGTTTTATTTTTTACTTACCTAATGAAATATAAGCTTTTATTAGCATTCTGCTGTTAAATATAATTTGAACAAAGAAAACTATAGTTATAACGAATTTTTTTTCGTATTTCTTCAAATTTCGTTGTTGGAAGGTTTTTTTCTGATTATATTTATAGCGAATTAATAGCTCTAACGAAGTATTTACGGATCCCTTGGAATTCGTTATATTGAAGTTTCACTGTATACATATATGCGGCAATTGATGAATAAATATCCCGAGTATTATGCGTATATTTTTTTGTCCGACTAAATATCCATACTCTGAGTATAAGCATACTCCGATTGTCAGTATGACAGAGAGTCAATACGTTTGATATGCGTGTGCCTTTATATTTTTAATTGTAGCGTATTTTAGTTTTTCGCATGAATGAACTAGAGGTGCTTCTTTATGTTGGAATCGGCTATAGTCATAGTTGCTGGAGAGAAAATGTGTGAGCGTACGAATTTGTTGCGCTACAATTATGATTAGACATAGTCACTAAAATTCTGAGTAGTTACTTAAGTATATTTTTTTAGTACTCATTGTCATTATCTGCTCTGTACCTCGCTTCTCTCACTAAGTTTTAAAAAGCTTTCGCATCGAGAAAAAAAGAAACTATATCGGTTGTGCTATTTTACGCAGGCTTATTTACATAAAAACTTAAATAAACTTCCAAAAGAGATCAAAAAATAGAGTTTTTTCTTACTCATCCTGTGATTCACTAGTTGACAAAAAAATTTTCGTATCGAAAAAATCTCACAGACATTGGTTACACACCAATCCTCATTTTGTAACTCGCTTAGACCCCGTTTAGATGAAGGTGATCTAGCTGCAACACATCGCCTGCGACTCGTGTTTGTAGACGAGAAGTGAAGATATGCTTGCGGGGTAGCAAAAGTCACACGTACTGGGAGTTGGAGCAAGAATTTTAAATCTTCTCTCTCACATATTTCTCTCTTTAGTTCTTAACCCTACGTCTACACCTGATATATTTTTATCATGACAAAAGTCAAATTCCATATAGGAAAAAGAGCTAACATAAAAAAAATTATTTTTCAATATAAAGTTTAACTTTTGCTATGATAAAAATATATCAGGTGTAGACGTAGGCTAAGCTAAATCTCTAGCGCTACAAATGAATCAAGTGGGTTTATCAATTTACGGCTGTGAATGCAATTTTCAAACTTGTATTGCTAAATCAGGCAGTGGCTCAAAAATTTAATCCGCCGAAATTTTAATGTTTTATGTTATCGCCAAAAAATTTGATTTTGTATTTGTGTAGCATTTTGGTAATAGAATTAAGCTTTAGCGAATTACAGAATGGTGCCCTTCCACATTCTGCAATTTGCTGCCTGGTCTTAAAGGGGTCTAGACACTATCAAAATACTCATCAATCATTATGTAAGGATTTGTGAAAATGAGTTTGTGTGTTGTTAGAGCGACGATATTTTGATTTTTGGCATGCTTGATGTCATACTTTGATGTGTCTGTAGCGTTTGCTCATCAAGTATGCAGACGTTTAAGCTGCTCTAAATTTGTTTCCAATTTCATCCTCAAACTTTTTTTTTTCCTTATTTTTGTTGTAAAATTAAATTTAAATTTTATTTTCTTATTGACACCCATAATATTGACATTACAAAGTCTAAATCTCTGTTATTGACATTCATATGATATTGCCAGCACCAAATCAAAGTCAAAATTAATGCCTAACGGGTCAAACAGTGTGTGTTTGTAAATCAAAACATTCAGCACATGTGCACAAATTTGACATCAAGCATGTTGATAGTAACTACTCGGCTTTAGACATTTTTCTATTAATGGAAAATTTGTTTTAAGGTTCTGTTGGTCATAGAAAAAAGTGAAAATATTTAACTAAATAGTTTTATTTTATTTTAGAAGAATATTTGTTTAATCTAAATAATTAAAAAAGTAAATAAAACACATTTTAATACATAAAACTTTTATTTTTATTTGCAGGTATGTTCATTTTATATCAACCTTAAAGCGGTAAGCTTAAAATTTTATATATGTCATATTTTTTCCACCTAAAAAATTCTTTGGTTATGCCACTTATTCTTCTATTATTTCATATAAAAAAGTCCTAATAACAAACAATGGTGCTATTCGCTGTTTGATGTAAATGGTCTTGCATAATTGTAAATGCAAAATAGCGTAGCTTTTCTTAAGCTTCTGTGGGTATTTTGTTGTTGGACCTTAAAGAAAAGCTGCACAATTTTTCATTTACACTTAGGCAAGACCATTTGCATTAAATACTGAATACCCCCAAAAATATGTTTGTTAAAAAAACACGAAATGCTAAATCCAGATATTCAGATTTTACCAAAAAGTTAACATAAATAGTTAAGCAAGCGTATTATAATTTACAGGCAGCTTTAACTTATCACTCAAAATAAAAAAGCTAACACAAACACACTTGCAAAAAAATATTAAAATGATAAAAGAAATCTCTTCCGTTAAGTAAAAAAAATATGGTAAAAATCTAAAATCTGGCAAACAGATTGTTACAATGAAGTCAGCCACCTTTCCTTTATCCATTTGATATCCAGAACAATAAGAAACCGTGGGAGTGTTAGAATAATAAAGTAAAGAATATAAAAAATTGACAGATTCCAGAGGATGACAAATTTGTCGTCATGACATGATAAATGATAAAACAGTTTAAGAAAAATTTACCTTACTTATTTTCCATTTGGGAAAGAAAGAAAATCATAATATTAAGTTTATTAGAATTAGACAGGGTGGGTCTTTACATCCTTAGTTGTATATATATGTGTGTGTGTGTGTGTGTGTCTGTGTACAGAAGACCGGGGCAAAACCAAAATGATAAATATTGATAACCTAAAGCGATTGTAACTGCCAGAAATGATAAAGGTGGGAAAGTCAAGTGTATTTATTTGCTTCTAAGAGAATAAAGTGTCTATAGCCAACACTTGCAAGCCGTGTAATTTAAGTAATTTAGTATCCTTTGGGAACACGCAGGAGAGAGAAATAAATGTCTAATAATTTTGTGAATATTAATAAAATATTCTTTGATTTAGTGAATTCAAATTCCAACACCAAAGAACATACATCTTATATTTTACGTTTTCAACTAAGTAAAAAATTACTGAAAGCAGCGGTATGCAGTTATATTTCCAATTTTATTATGAACTTTTGTTCTTAATTGAAAAAAGTAATCACCAAAAAAAGTATGTCCAGTGCAAGTTTGAAATGTTTTATAAAATCATAGACGCATCAATTTAAAGAAATTCCAAAAAAATACATTAGTTTATTAACTTAACTTTTGTATCGAGATTTTAGCATTATTCACTAGATGTTCTTCTATCGAAAAATGCAAAAAGCAAGAATTTAAAAATATAATGAGTTAGGGCCTTTCTATATTAAGATAACGATATGTAATGTGAATTCAACAAACCTCTTACAATAACTTACAAAAAGAAAATTTTCAAAGACCTTTGGCTCTGGCTGTGTGGAGTATCGAAAATCTAAATACAATCGGTCATGTCGTTTGGCTTGGCATATGAAGGTTAATGGTACAATTATAGCCACGCCCGCCACCTACGGACTGAAGATCAAAGTCACAGTACCATTAGGTTCTTGCTACCGTCTTAAAAAAAATTTAGGAGATATTTTTCTTCTTGAAGAAGTATTTTTAAAAACTTACCTATTAAGAAAAAGTAAATTTTAAGAAAAATTCCTCAATACAAAAATTATTTTTATTAAATGATTTTGTTTAGTAAAAAACAAGAAGTTTCTTCTCTTAAAAAGTACTTTTTTAGAAAAAAACCTTCACGAAAAAATTAAGTTTTTAGAATAAGTAGATTTTAAGAAAAGATACTTCTTAGGAAAATTACCTTTTCAAAAAAGTATCTTTTTAGAAAAAGTACCTTCTTAGGAAAATTACCTTTTCAAAAAAGTATCTTTTTAGAAAAAGTACCCTTTTAGAAAAAGTACCTTTTAAGAATAAGTACCTTTATTGAAAAAATACCTTGTTAGAAAAAGTAAATTTTTAGAAAAAGTACCTTTTAAAAATAGTATCTTTTTAAAAAAAAGTACCTTTCTAGAAAAAGTACCTTTTTGGAAAAACTATCTTTTTAGAAAAAGTACCATTTCAGCAAAAGTTCCCTTTTAGACAAAGCTCCTTTACAGAAAAATTCAGTTTTTGAAAAAAGGAGATTTTTAGAAAAAAATACCTATTAGAAAAAGTACCTTTTAAGCAAAACTTCCTTTTTGGAAAAAGTACGTTTTTAGAAAAAGTACCTTTTTGAAAAAGTATATTTAAAAAAAGTACCTTTTTGGAAAAAAACCTTTTTAGAAAAAGTCCCTTTTTAGACAAAGCACCTTTACATAAAAATTCAGTTTTTGGAAAAAGGAGATTTTTAGAAAAAAAATACCTATTAGAAAAAGTAGCTTTTTAGAAAAAGTACATTTTTAGAAAAAGTTCCATATTAGATAAAGTGCAGTTTTACAAAAAGTACCTTTTAAGCAAAGTTTTCTTTTTAGAGAAAGTATCTTTTTAGAAAAAGTACTTTTTCAAAAATATTAAGGTTTAAGAAAAATTAAGTTTTTGGAAGAAGTCCCTCTTTAGAAAAAGTACCTTTACAGCAAAAGTAGCTTTTGGAAAATAATCTCTTTGATAAACGTGCCTTAAAAATTATTATTCTTACAAATACTTTTTAAAATAGTACCTTTTGAAAAAAGTATCTTTTTAGAAAAAGTACCTTTTTGAAAAAAGTATCTTTTTAGAAAAAGTACCATTTTAGAAAAAGTACCCTTTTAGACAAAGACAGTAAAATTCAGTTTTTGGAAAAAGGAGATTTTTAGAAAAAAATGCCTATTAGAAAAAGTACCTTTTTAGCAAAACTTCCGTTTTGGAAAAGGTACGTTTTTAGAAAAAGAAAATTTTTGAAAAAAGTGTATTTAAGAAAAAGTACCTTTTTGAAAAGAAAAACATTTTTAGAAAAAATACCTTTGTAGAAAAAGTCACTTTTTAAACAAAGCACCTTTACATAAAAATTCAGTTTTTGGAAAAAGGAGATTTTTAGAAAAAAATATTTATGAGAAAAAGTAGCTTTTTAGAAAAAGTACATTTTTAGGAAAAGTTCCTTATTAGATAAAGTGCGGTTTTACAAAAAGTACCTTTTAAGCAAAATTTTCTTTTTAGAAAAAGTACCTTTTCAGAAAAATTAAGGTTTCAGAAAAATTAAGTTTTTGGAAGAAGTCCCTCTTTAGAAAAAGTACCTTTATAGGAAAAGTAATTTTTGAAAATGAACTTTTTGCTAAACGTGCCTTAAAAATGATTATTCTTACAAATACCTGTTTAGAAAAAGTGCATTTTTTAAATTAACACCTTAGATTAAAAATGTCTTTTAAAATATTTCGGAAGAATTACCATTTTGGAAAAAGTGCCTTTACAGAAAAATTAGGTTTCTGGAAAAAGTAGATATTAAGAAAAAAATAGCTTTTAGAAAAGAATCTTTTTAGGAAGAGTACCTTTTTAGAAAAAGTACCTTTGTAGAAAAAGTACCTTTTTAGAAAGAGTACCTTTTTAGAAAAAGTACCTTTTTAGAAAAAATACCCTTTTAGAAAAAGCAGCTTTTTAGAAAAAGTACCTTTTTAAAAAAAAACTACATTTTGAGAAAAAAGTAGCTTTTTAGAAAAAGTCCCTTTACAGAAAAATTAAGTTTTCGGAAAAAGTAGATATTAAGAAAAAATCCATTTTTTGAAAATGTAAATTATTTTTTTTTTTATAAAGAGAAGTAACACTCAGGCAATTAATGCCTACTACTATTACTAGGTGTTACCTTCTTTTAGGAAAGGGATAGTGAGAGAGAAGACAGGTGGTGAAGGAAGAGATAGAGGAAAGCTTCATTCTTTTTACAACTCTGCTTTTTCGCACGTTTTTAATAATGCAGTGTTGCAGCGCCTCTCTGATGTTAAATGAGGCGTATTTATTTTTTTAAGCTGTGTCTTGTAGCCATTTTATTGATTATTTTACTTCGCCGATGATTTTGCTACACAACGAAGGAGGGCGCTCTGATGTTACATTAGGATTAGTATCTGCTGAAATCGGTATAGTTCAGTGACCAGTGACTATGCCTTCATCACTTGAACTTTCCTACAACAACTGACACAAAGGGACACTAATGCACATCAGAAAAATGCGTAGTGTTGTTATTTAATGACTGTTGGATACAGGGATTGAACCCAGGACCTTTGGTTTTGTAGTCAACGTGCTAACTACTTCAGCCAACGCCACCCTGGTGGTCTTAGCTGCTCCCAGAGGAAAGGTTGTTCAAATACCCAAATTGTGAATCTATTAAGATTAATGATCTAAGATTTTCTACTACATTGAAGTTTAAAATATGAATTGTATGTTTACCATTTTAAAAAGAAATAGATTTTAAGAAAAAGTATCCTTTTAGAAAAACTACATTTTTAGAAAAAGTACCACTAATGAGTACTCTAAAGTACTTTTCAGAAAAATTAAGTTCTTAGAGAAAGTAACCTTTTAGATAAAAGTTTTTTTTAGAAAGCGTGCTTTTAAGAAGAAAAAAACTATTTTTGCACAAAGTACCTGATTACAAAAAATGCCCTTTAGAATAAGTACCTTTTAGCAAAAGTGCCTTTTAGAAAGTACTATGTCGAAAAAGTAAATTTTTAGAAAAAAAAAATCTTTAAAAATTCTTCTTCTTTTCCTCAGAAAATCTTGTTTTTGGAAAAAGTATATATTTGAAAAAATAGGTTTTGAATAAAAATTTTTTTTTTAAGAAAACTACTTTTTTTTTAAAGGTATCTCAATAAGAATATCATTTCAATATCTTATCAGTTAAGAAAAGTTCTTTTTCAAAAGTGTATTAAAAGAAGAGTACTTTCTTAAAAAAATTTTTTTTGTCAAAGTAGTTCTTATATTTTTAACCGACTTCAAAAAAAGAAGGAGGTTAACAATTCGTCACTATTTTTTTTTTTTTTTTTTTAGGTGTGTAGGTCCATAACTCGGTGCATTTTAGACCGATTGTAAAAATTTTTTTGTTGTCTGAGAGGGTATAGCTTCCCATTGGTCCCATTTGAAAAAAGTGGGCGGGGTCACGCCCACAATTTTTTAAATTTGATTTATTGATCTTCTACTTATTTGATTGCTGCTAAACCTAGCAAACATCTTTGTTTCTTGTAATTAGAAAATTCTTGAGTTGAAAAAATGGGCGGGGCTACGCCCATTCAAATGTATTATAACATTACACGTGGTTCTACTTAACCGATTTTTACAAAACAGCACACACCTTGAACTCTAAAATAGACAAAATTTTCTTTAAAAAAAATGGGCGGGGTTACGCCCATTAAAATTTTATATTATATTTCACAGGGTTCTATTTCACCGATTTTTACGAAACTTGGCACACACCCTAAGCTTTAATCAAGGCACAAAATTGCGTTAAAAAAGTGGGCGGGGCACGCCTATTAAACTTTAGTATAATATTTCATGTGCTTGTATTTAACCAATATTGACGAAACTTGGCACACCCTAAGCTTTAATAAAGCCAAAAAATTGCGTTAAAAAAAGTGGGAGGGGTCACGCCTACAATTTTTTAAATTTGATTTTGTAATCTTCTACTCATTTGATTGCTGGGAAACCTAGCAAACATCTTTGGTTTTTGTAATTACAAAATTTTTAAGTTGAAAAAATGGGTGGGGCTACGCCCATTAAAATGTATTATAACATTACACGTGGTTCTACTTAACCGATTTTTACGAAACTTAGCACACACCTTGAACTCTTAAAAATACACAATCCTGTTTTAAAAAAAGGGGCGTAGCCACGCCCCATAAAATTTAACACTTAATTTCACGCGCTTTTACTTCATCGATTTTTATGAAACTGGACCATATTTCCAAATAAAGAAAGATACTTACAAATAAATTTTTTTTGAATTGACCAGAGTTTAAAAGTATTCACTAAAAAGGTAAAAATAAAACTTTTTAAAAAAAAATTAAACCGACTTCAAAAATAAGCACTAAAAAGCAACAAATAATATAGATCTAGTTAAATAAAAGATTTTTATATATGTTACCTACAGTGCCGTTTGAAGTTGGTGCCAGCAACATTGGTAACTAAGCAGATACATATGTACATAAAAATTACTTGCAGTTTTTTTACCGGGCATGTTCCTATGTGCTTAGTACCAGTATTACTGGCACCAACTTCAAACGGCACTGTAGGTAACATATATAAAAATCTTTTATTTAACTAGATCTATATTATTTGTTGCTTTTTAGTGCTTATTTTTGAAGTCGGTTTAATTTTTTTTTAAAAAGTTTTATTTTAAAAGCTTTTTTTGGTTGAATACAATTCTTGAGCTGCGATTAATTAAATTGATGATTTGTTAAAAAAAAATCTAATTATATAACTAAATGATTTTCTCTACACACTTGGCAAATATTTTGTAAGGCATTAATTAAAAAAAAACATGACCAAACATTTGTGTAACATAAAGAAATTATTAAAATATTTGAAATCATAAAATCATAAAAGCATTTTGCTTCACCCGCCACTAATCACAATATGTTCAAATATCAATTACTTGTATGCAACAAAAAATAGCCTGGAAAAATGAAAAAAAAATAAAGGAAAACTTACCAACCACATGGCATGTCTAACACTTGGCAGTCACTATCAATCTCTGGAGTAACACATTCAGTTAGACTCACTTGAAAAATGCATAATACATTGTTTTCCATATATAGAAAGTATAAAATTCAGCAGTAACTACATGTAAGTGGAAGGTGTCTTTCTGTCTGTCTGTCTGTCTGTTTTCTTGGCATTTCAATGATTTTTTATTTTATGCTTTTAACTTCTTGTGATTGTGTTTGTCTTGTGGCTTAAGTGAATTTATAAAAGTGCATGTGTGTATGTGTGTTTGCGAAAGTGTTTTCTTGGATGCCAAAAAAAAACTATGATAGTACATTGCACATACGTATTAGCCTGGCTCTAATGTCATTCGGACTGCCATAAAGGAAAATTGGGAAAAAAGAAGAGGATAAGGACTGAATTCTGACAAAATGATACTTTAAATTTCAATTTGTTTTACCAAAAAAACAAAATAATGTGTTTTTTTCCTGCAGGCTTTTATAATAATTTAGCATTTTATTGCAAACATCATCAATTTGTGGCCAAATTGTTGGTGTCTTGCAAAATGTTAAACAAAAAATTTCTAAAGAAAGCCAAATAAATTTGATGTAAATACATTTAAAGTAATGTTCTCTGCTAAAGTAATTTGTTTTTAAACATCATATTGATTTATTTTAATTCCCTTAATCGATTTTGTAATATCTCTATGTTCATTTTTTGGATAATAAATTGCAATTTGATTTTTATTTTGTGTAGGAAAAGTCATCAATTTATAGTTTGGGATTTTCTTTATATATTTATATATTTAGTTTTTAAGTCTCTGCCATATTTAACTAGTCTCCCGGTGAATGTTTACAAAATTTATGTTTTCTTTAAATCCTTTAGCAAAGTTGCACGATGCTATTGGAATATTTGCTTACATGTATTGTTTGTAACGTTTGTAATTTCTGTCAGTTGTAATCTATAATTTGAATATCTTTACCATAGCAAAACTCATTAATTTGTGCTTAAGTCTTAAAAATTGAAGAAGTTTTCCCGTTAGAAATTACATACCCAGAAGACAATAACCAATGAAAATGTGTTAAGTAGCATGTTCATTGTTCCTGCATCTGTATATGTTTCATAATATCTCGACTGGTTTGGCCTGTTCCGCTCTAGGACTAGCCACTATATTTAGCGCCTTACTTTTTTTCACTATTGACTCCGAACACTCAAAAAAATTTTACTCTAAAATATGCGAAAACAAGGTTAATTTAACTTTATTTGAAGCAATGATTTTGCTTCAGTTGTGTTTCATGTTGATTCAACACGATTTACCGTAAAATTCAAAGTAACTTTTTCGGTTTTGAAATAACTTTATTTCATGTTGATTTAATATTCCAGTACTGTTAAATCAAAATGTAGAACTTGAAATATTTTTGATTTAAGATGAAATCATATTAACGTTGTTTCAATTTGAAATAACTTTGATTTAACGTGATTCTTCATTTTAATTTAACAGTACTGGAATGTTAAATCAAATTTTTTAATTTTTTTGCATATGTGTTTATTTATTGTATCTTCCAAAATGAACTAACAATAAGTATTCAAATCGTAAATCTAAATATAATTATTAGGCCCGACCAGTGTCGGACATAAACTTAGTAATAGTAATTCATAATACATAAGAGTCGTGCTAAGCAAAAAAAAAAAATATTTTGAAGCAGTTTCATCAGGGAGTGTTGAGCATTTAAGGCCTTGTGTCCCTCTTTTTTAAGCAGATGTGTACTGTAAAGTTTAAAATGTTACGAGCAAGGGCTTAGCACAAGACCCGAGTTTTGTTAAATATTTGCCTGTGCATTTTACAATTTCTTCAGTCGCTTGTTGCATATTTAAATCACGAGGCAAATTTTAATTTTTTATGTTAAATGGAGACGATGTTATTTGTATTCATTGGATTTTCTCTACATTTAAATTAATATAAAATTAAGTTATTTCAAAAGGAAACACTTTTCTTTGCAGATTACTCTAAATCATGTTGAATTAACACGAAACATAAATGAATCAATCGGTAATCATTTGCCGAAACATGTTGGATTAACCTTGTTTACGTAGATTTGGATATGAAACTTTTCTCTGTGTATTTCTACCTCATGTTTAGCTGCAGTGTGTTTGAAATTCGATGTACCCAAGTATAACTATCTTACATCTTCATTTAGCATTTTGGCAATCACGATTGCAAATATTTTGTGGACATTCTTACTAAATTGTGTGGTTTGACATTTTGAATTGTTGCTGTAACTGACGCCGTTCTGTTGCTGAAGAAAAAAAAAACAACAAATAAGAAATATTCCAGTATATCTATTTTATAAGTGTAGTATTTGAATAGTGATTTCGAGCATATATCAAATTGATCGATTAGATACTATGATAATAAATTTTGTATGTGTGTCTTTAATGTAAGTGTGCAAAATATAAGAAATAAAATGGAAGCAAAGTAATTTAATAACTTATGGCATAAGCCTACAAATAAAAAATTTTCAGCTGCTAAGAAGAGATAGCAGCAGTAAAATTAGTTTTATTCGCTTACTTTTATATATCATACAATATTTAATTTTTCCAGCTCTAGAGCTGTGTTTATTACATTTAAAATTTTTTATATTGAACTTTTCTTTCTAAAACATCAATTATATTTAATTTCTAAATAAAAAGAAAACATTAATTTGACTTGGCTTTTTTTATATACAAAAAAAAAATTAATTTTCCAACCCTGCAATCATCTTTTTCTCTCTTCTTAAATACAAAATATGTTTAATTTATAGCGCAAAAGAAAAAATTAATTGTAGTATGGTACTTTTATATACCAAAAAAAAAATTCCAGTTTTCCAGCCTTGGAATAGTCTTTTTGATTTCTTTATATTTTTGATACTAATTTAAGTCTCATTGAAATAGAGAATAGGTTTATTTAGCAAAAAAACAAAAATTAGTTTTAATTAATTACATTTATATGCCAAAAGAAAAGTTTAAATTTTCCAGCTCTGATACCATACCGTCTTTTCCATTTTGCTTATTTTCAATACCAGTCCATTTCGGATTGGTATTGAAAATCCAAGTCCTTAGATTTTCTGGGAGCTCCTGAAAATCGATTTCACCTACAGACAGACGAACGGAAGGTCGGACAGACGGACAGACGGAAACGCTTATTCGTCTTCCCTATTCATAAGGACCCATAATATACATATATACTTTACGTGTCGCATATTAATATTAAGGAAAGTGCACACGGAATTACAAACCTATAATATACCCTTTAGCATTTTTGAATATTATAAAATATCTTTTTTGCAAACTTTGGTTACGCTATACTACTGGAGATTTGAACAAAAAAACAAAATTTGAAGATGCTAGGCCAAATATCCTTGAAACTATTAAGGAAATCTCTATAAAATAAAGTGAATTTTCTCGACCTGTTTAAGAACTTTGCAATAAATTTAAGCCCTTAAAATCGGATAATATTTAAATAAAAAAGTTATGTAGTTAAGTCAACAAGGTTTTTCATGCCTGAGATAGTCAATTTTGACATCTTGTAGACAACCGTGTGTTGCAACAGGAACTACCCTCTTTCAATATTTTTAAAGCTTAGTTTTTCCTCTATAATTTCTGCGTGCAAAATTTTGTTATCGGATCTCAAATTTCACAGATATAAATTTATTACCCATTTTTTCTATTTGGAAACTGTGATATCTTCAAATTGCCAGGTATTTACTGTATTTGAAATGAAATTAAAACTTTTGGAATTGTCATAGCAATTGTTGTTGTAAATACTATTTTACCAAAATAATGCCATGACATTCGTAACATTTTTATTTCGCTTAGGTATTCACAAGCTAGCAACCGAAAATACTTTCAACTCCAAAAGTTTTTTACCCACTGTGCCAAAGCACTTTTTGCAACTTTTAATAAATATATTTTTTCTCTTTTTTTTACTTCATTTATTTGTTCATTTCTGGCTGCAACGAAGAATGTGTCACGTCAAGGGTATTACGTTATATTTCTTCTTTTTTTTGGCTTCAAAATAAATGATCGTTGCCATAAAATCTGGCATAGACCAATAGCTGCAGAAAAAAAATGTGCACAAAGAAATTAAAAAAAAAAATAAAAGAAATAAGCAAATAAAAGTGTACTCAATTGCGAAGGAGGGCAAATAGTTTGATTAAGGACATGAGTATTATTTCTGTATAGAAACACTCCTGCTGCGTCTATTAAACAGTCTCTGGTAAACGTAGCAAAAAGATGAGAGAACTTGTGTTGATGCGTGACCAAGATGAATATTTGCAATGAACTTGAAAATGAGTTATGAATAGGTTTGGTGGCCTCAGCTTGTTTCTTTAAAAATTGAGAAACGATGGAGAAGTATCATATATAAAATTTTATTTCAATATGTTTGTGTATGCTGCACTAGCAGGGATACGCTTGATGAATAAATTGTTAGCAACTCCAATGAGTTGCTGTAGTTTAAGAATTTTTGTTTTGCCTTATTGAAGCATTAGAATAAGGGCAACAAAAAAAAAAAATTAAATTTCTGCTCTTCAAAAACGGACTTGTCAATAAAATTTGATACTCGTATTTCATTTTGTAAATTTGGGCTTTTTATACCCTTTACCAACAAAAATGGTAAAAGGGTATATATAGGTTTGTCATTCCGTTTGTAATTTCTATAATATCAATAAGCGACCCATATAATATATATATTCTGGATCCTTATGCATAGGGAAGACGAATAAGCGATGTCCGTCTGTCCGTCTGTCCGTCTGTCCGTCTGTCCGTCTGTCCGTCTGTCTGTACGTGAAATCGGTTTTCCGAAGCTCCCAGAAGAGCTAGAGACTTCGTTCTTGGACTGGTGTGTCAGAAATTTTCCAAAATAGATTGGTATTGAAATTCAGCAAAATCGGGCAGACGATTGCAGAGCTGGAAAACTTAAACTTCATTTTGCCATATAAAAGTAACTCCCGAAAACAAATTTTTATTTATTTTTAATAAATGTACATATTTTACACTTCAGTACGACTAAAATTAGAATTTTAAATTAAAAAAATACAAAAAAATTAAAAAGACGTTTCCAGGGTTGGAAAACTTTAACTTTTTGTGTTATGTAAAATTAACTATGTCTAAAACTATATTAGTATTTTCTCGAGAACCGTAAGAGCTACAGACCTGAAATTTGGACACAGTATGTAGACCTTTGGCCGCTACAACAACAAATACATGATAATTGGAAATTAAAGGGTGTTCCAAAACGAGCAACGAAAAATTTTAGAATCCCATGTAGTATATATACAATTGTATGTATATACACTTGAAATTTGTAAGGTTAGTGTATTTTTATACAGACTACAAAAATTAACACAAAAATTAAAAAAAATTTAAATTAAAGGGTGTTCCATCAGTTAATGCAATTTTGACTATGTAATTTTGACAATTTGCTGTATCTTGGAAACCGTAAGAGCAAAACTCTTGAAATTTTCAAAAACGGTAAAACTGAAAAAATAAAAAATTATAAAATCGCCAAACCGAAAAAATCGCCAAAAACAAGAAAAATCGCCAAAACGAAAAAAAGCACCAAATTAAAAAAAATTCTAAGACTAAAATAAATCGCACAAAAAAAAACGGAAAAATTGCTAAAATGAAAACAAAAATCGCCAAAATGAAAGAAAATCGCCAAAATGAAAATCGCCATAAGGAAAAAAATCACCAAAACGAAAAAAAACCCAAAAAAAAACAGAAAAAATCGCCAAAATGAAAAAAAAATCGCCAAAATGAAAAAAATCGCCAAAACGAAAAAAACCCCAAAAAACAAAAAAATCGCCAAAATGAAAAAAAGCCAAAAACAGAAAAAAAATCGCCAAAACGAAAAAAGCACCAAATTAAAAAAAAATTATAAAACTAAAATAAATCGCAAAAAAACGGAAAAATGCTAAAATGAAAAAAAAAATCGCCAAAACGAAAAAAAACAGAAGAAAATCGACAAAATGAAAAAAAAAATCGCCAAAATGAAAAAAATCACCAAAACGAAAAAAAACGCTAAAAAACAGAAAAAAATCGTCAAAATGAAAAAAAATCGCCAAAACGAAAAAAACCCTAAAAAACAGAAAAAAATCGCCAAAATGAAAAAAATCGCCAAAAAAAGAAAAAACCTAAATAACAGAAAAAAATCGCCAAAACGAAAAAAAGCATTAAATTAAAAAAAATTTCTAAGACTAAAATAAATCGCAAAAAAACGGAAAAATTGCTAAAATGAAAACAGAAATCGCCAAAATGAAAGAAAATCGCCAAAATGAAAAAAAAAAATCGCCAAAATGAAAAAAAACACCAAAACGAAAAAAAACCTAAAAACAGAAAAAATCGCCAAATTAATAAAAAAAATCGCCAAAATGAAAAAAATCACCAAAACGAAAAAAACCCGAAAAAACAGAAAAAAATCGCCAAAATGAAAAAAAGCACTAAATTAAAAGAAAATTTCTAAGACTAAAATACATCGCAAAAAAACGAAAAAATTGCTAAAATGAAAAAAAAATCGCCAAAATGAAAAATATCGCTAAAACGAAAAAAAAACCTAAAAAACAGAAAAAATCGCCAAAATGAAAAAAAATCGCCAAAATGAAAAAAAATCGCCAAAAAAATAAAAAAGATCGCCAAAACGAAAAAAAACTAATAAACAGAAAAAAATCGCCAAAATGAAAAAAAAATCGCCAAAATGAAAAAAAATCGCCAAAAAAATAAAAAAGATCGCCAAAACGAAAAAAAACTAATAAACAGAAAAAAATCGCCAAAATGAAAAAAAATCGCCAAAATGAAAAAAAAAATCGCCAAAATGAAAAAAATCACCAAAACGAAAAAAAAGAAAAAAATTGCCAAAATGAAAAAAAATCGCCAAAATGAAAAAAATCACCAAAACGAAAAAAACCCGAAAAAACAGAAAAAAATCGCCAAAATGAAAAAAAGCACTAAATTAAAAGAAAATTTCTAAGACTAAAATAAATCGCAAAAAAACGAAAAAATTGCTAAAATGAAAAAAAATCGCCAAAATGAAAAATATCGCTAAAACGAAAAAAAAAACCTAAAAAACAGAAAAAATCGCCAAAATGAAAAAAAATCGCCAAAAAAATAAAAAAGATCGCCAAAACGAAAAAAAACTAATAAACAGAAAAAAATCGCCAAAATGAAAAAAAATCGCCAAAATGAAAAAAAAATCGCCAAAATGAAAAAAATCACCAAAACAAAAAAAAAAGAAAAAAATTGCCAAAATGAAAAAAATCGCCAAAATGAAAAAAATCACCAAAACGAAAAAAACCCGAAAAAACAGAAAAAAATCGCCAAAATGAAAAAAAGCACTAAATTAAAAGAAAATTTCTAAGACTAAAATAAATCGCAAAAAAACGAAAAAATTGCTAAAATGAAAAAAAAATCGCCAAAATGAAAAATATCGCTAAAACGAAAAAAAAACCTAAAAAACAGAAAAAATCGCCAAAATGAAAAAAAATCGCCAAAAAAATAAAAAAGATCGCCAAAACGAAAAAAAACTAATAAACAGAAAAAAATCGCCAAAATGAAAAAAAATCGCCAAAATGAAAAAAAAATCGCCAAAATGAAAAAAATCACCAAAACAAAAAAAAAAAGAAAAAAATTGCCAAAATGAAAAAAATCGCCAAAATGAAAAAAATCACCAAAACGAAAAAAACCCGAAAAAACAGAAAAAAATCGCCAAAATGAAAAAAAGCACTAAATTAAAAGAAAATTTCTAAGACTAAAATAAATCGCAAAAAAACGAAAAAATTGCTAAAATAAAAAAAAATCGCCAAAATGAAAAATATCGCTAAAACGAAAAAAAAAACCTAAAAAACAGAAAAAATCGCCAAAATGAAAAAAAATCGCCAAAAAAATAAAAAAGATCGCCAAAACGAAAAAAAACTAATAAACAGAAAAAAATCGCCAAAATAAAAAAAAATCGCCAAAATGAAAAAAAAAAATCGCCAAAATGAAAAAAATCACCAAAACGAAAAAAAAGAAAAAAATTGCCAAAATGAAAAAAAAATCGCCAAAATGAAAAAAATCACCAAAACGAAAAAAAAACAAAAAAATCGCGAAAAAAACCCAAAAAAACAGAAAAAATCGTCAAAATGAGAAAAATCTTCAAAATGAAGAAAAGCCCAACAACAGAAAAAAATCGCCAAAATGAAAAAAACCTCCAAAAACAGACAAAATCGCCAAAACGAGAAAAAATCGTTTTAACTGAAAAAAAACTTCAAAAAAGCAAAAAACCTTCCTTTCGTGCGCGATTCAAAGTCGCACTTAACTGATTTTTTTAATATTAAAGGAATTAAATGAAACTAAGTTTTTGCTTATTTCGTTCTTGCTTTTTTCACTTAACATATTTTATGTATTTTTTAAAGAACTAGATTGGTAACAATAATCAGAAAAATCCAAAATTATGACTCCAGGGTTGGAAAACTTACACTTTTTGTTTTTTTTTCTTTTTTTTTATAAATTGAATATATTTTATGCTTCTGAAAGAAAAGTTTGGTGTATGAAATTTGAAAAATGAAAATTATAGCTCCAAAGATGGAAACTTTAAAAAAATTATAAATTTTTTCACAAAACAAATATGTATGTACGTGTCTGTATACTATATATATGTACGTACGTTGGTAAAGGGTATATAAGATTCGGCACAGCCGAATATAGCAGTCTTACTTGTTTTCTTCTCTTTCTTTAAAGGAAGAGTTAGAGCTGGAAAGCTTTGCATGACTGCTTCCAAAAGATTCATGATAAAGTGTGTTTAAAAAAAATTTTCGTTTTCTGTAGAGAGTTCCGTTGCCACTGGAACATATTTTCACAAGGTTTGCTTAGACAGCAAATTAAAGCTATTATTTCGTTAAAAAAAAATTTATCAACAATAAAAATTATCCAAAATGTTATTAGCTAAAATGCATAGGCACACAAATATTATATACAATAAGAAAGTAAACATTTAAAAGCCTTAAGACAACTATAATATTAAACGTTCTAACTATTAAAAAGTACAAATATTTAAGCCTAATTTGCTGAGATTTACTTTTTCTTGTTAAAATTATTTCTAAAAAAAAGCTTTATGTCAAGTATAAAAGGTTAAAAAACGGTATTGCGTTAAGAACAACAAAGTTAACATCGTGGTGCTAGAATACTAAATAATTTAACACAATGTTCAAAAGCTCTTGCTATCAGTACAATCACAGATAGAATAGGGGGAAGATCTGGTCCAAAGACCGGCACTGCGACACCTGATGGATTTTTTTGTACCATAGATCTATGAATTAGATTAATTCAATCTCTATATGACCCCCCGTATGAAGGTCAGTACAGATATTGGAGTAGCCCGCCTAATATCATCTGAGCACAGAAACTCAGAATCAAAAACACGCCTTCTACTGTCACATAATACGATACACTCACAAAGAATGTGTGTCGTCGTCTCGTCATCTTCCAAACACAAGCGACACAATGGTGAACGAACTTGGTTACTTTTCCACAGAGGATAGTTCAGTCCAAAGTGACCAGAAAGAAAACCAGTAACAAGCCGTAAATTATTCCTGTTGAAGTTCCGGATGCCATTATATGTAAATGGCTGCATCAAAGCTTTGGCCTGTCTTAAACCAGAAGAAGACAGCCACATCTCCTTAGCGGTCAAAGTGACATCTTCTTTGATTGGAGACATCACAGTCGACCGATTTACGCCACAAAAAGGCTCAGGGCCAACAAAAGAAGCAGCACCTTTTGGCCATTTCATCCGCTTCCTCATTCTATGGATGACCGCTGTGGACAGGTATCCAATAAATGGAAACCTTGTTCCATATGGATAGCTTTTGTAATGAGTCAAAGCACTCTAAAACTAGCCTGGAACGAAATTCCCATGAAGAGAGAGACTTAAGAGCTGCCTGACTATCGGAAAAGATAGCTACAACCACACAAATACTTAAGCCGAGTTCACTGGAACTTGCTTTTTGTTGCTAACACTACTTCTAAAATGCTTCATGTCAAGGTTAATTAGCAAGTTAGAAAAACATTCTTGTGTAAAAAACAGCAAAGTTAACATTGTGCTGTTCGTTTAGTGAATAATTTAACATTGTGCGTCAAAAAGCTTTTACTATCAGTACAACCACACAAATACTTAAGCCGAATTTGCTGGGACTTTCTTTTTGTTGCTAAAACTATTTCTAAAAAAACTCATGTCATGTCAAGTATGAAAGCATAACACACAAGTTAGAATACCAGTCTTGTGTAAAAAACAGCAAAGTTAACACCGTGCTGTTCGTTTAGTGAATAATTTAACATTGTGTGTCAAAAAGCTTTTACTATCAGGGGCCTGTTTCTCAAAAATACAAATAACAAATCTTCAAGTAAAATACACACAAAACAACAACACTTTTACAAAATTTTATTGTTGTTTTGTGTGTATTTTACTTGTAGATTTGTAATTTGTAGTTTTGAGAAACGGGCCCCAGTACAACCACACAAATACTTAAGCCGAATTTGCTTAACAATAATAAACAAGTTAGAAAAACAGTCTTGTTTAAAAAGCAGCAAAGTTAACATCGTGGTGTTCGTTTAGTGAATAATTTAACATTGTGTGTCAAAAAGCTCTTGCTATCAGTAAATGGTGTATTCTGAGTTGATGAAAATTAGTCACTGGTAGCTTTTTATTTAATTTCGAACCCTTAAAAATAAAATTTTTATAATGTAAAAACGTAACAATATGTATAACTATTTAAATTTTTCGAACATTTCCAAAGATTTCACTCTTTCAAGCTTGTCTTCCTGCACTTGTGCTCCTTAGTGAGAGCTGAAGACCATAGGATTGTTTATTTTTGTTTTACAGTCTGAATGACAATTCAAGCAATAAATACGGAAGTTTTGCTTGCTTTTCAATATTTTTCTTATTTAGCAAAATGGTTTATAAACAATCTGCTAGTGCTGTTATTTGCTTTGCGTTTGCTGGTTTATTTAAAATGTTTTTCTAATGTTTGACCAATAAAGAATTTTCTATTGATATAATGTTTTGCAGGAGTTTAAGTTTTTTTAACCATAAACTGTTTAAGCAAGGGCAGGGTGCAACATACTGTAAGGTAAAAAACAATTAAATTTTACTCTTAGCCTTAGTTGGCAAACACTGAAATTTTCAAGGGTTTTAAAAATGATTTATTTTTAAATTTGATAAATATTTAAAATACCATTGAAGACTTTGGCGCAGTTATGATTTTTATGTTAGAAAATTTCGGAATTTAGTATATGTATATATTTAAAACTTTTTTCTAGCTCACGCACAGTGTGTCTCAAACTCCATTTTTTTGCATTGCCTCCAAAAATAATATAAGACACAACTATGTGATTGATGATTTTATTTGATCGTCTCCGGGGCACTTATAAAAAAATGTAAAAACCTCTTATTTCTTATTTGTTTTTTTTTATCGAATTTTACTTTATACATGTTGCTAAGCTCCTCATAAGAAATGAATTAAGGTTTCCATTTTATTTCACAAATGGTTTTATAAAATTTAATTTTATTAAAGTTTCAATTTAAAATGAAATTGTTTCTTTTAGACTTTAAAAATTTTGCCTTGACTGTACCTACAACTACTTGAGATATGGAAAATTATAGCTGTTTCCTTTCGCTTGGATATGTATCATTCTACTGCTGCAATTGCAATGAAAACGTATGAAAATGACAATTTTCTGCTTGCAAGAAATCTCATTTGCAATCATTTCAACTTGTGGCGACTTTCGATTGCCGTTGGAGGTAGAAAGACCTGACATCCCTGCCTAACACTAAGAGCCTATCCCACATTGTCGACAACGTTCCACTTTTCACACTCTTACAGTTGAAACAACAACAAAATATTAAAATTAGTTTTTGGGCCTGTCCCACGATATCGACAGCATTCGACTTGTCGCACACTTACATTCAAAACAAAAATAAATTATAAATTTTTTTTGTTGTTTCCACTGTTACTGTGCCGTCGAAATCGTAGGAGAGGCCGTAAATCGAATATGCAGAGCTATTTCTAAACTTTTTGTTAAGAATAAAAGCCTTTGAAGCTAGAAATAACCTATCACTCCTAAAAGTATTCTCGCTTTATGCTTTTAAGTGGCAATTAGCTAAATTTATAACCAGAGTTGCCATATTTAAAGGTTTTAACCAAAATAGGGAATTTTTTTCCCCAATGAGTAGATGTGTAGCTTTTTTTTATCGGGTTTAATTTTTGAACTAGATTTCGATTTTGACTGTTCCATGGAGCTCTATTTAACCCTCTCATAAAAATTTGTTGCCTAGCCCAGATTCAGAAAAGTGTACAGGCCGTTGTGATATAATTATTATAATTGAGAATTAAACGGAATGTATCAAAAGAAAGTTTATATATGTTTAGCTTACTAGAAAACGATACAAATCTGATTTGCCAAGCATGAAATGAATCAAAAGGTTCGAAGGACCATCATAATATTCGAAAACCCAAAATTAGGACGACCATGATTTTGATAATTTTGAACGTTGTGAAACATGTGAACGATGTTTCCCAGTCTGTTCGTGACGATCCTAACCTTTCAAATAGGAAAAGCACCAGAACATTAAATTTGTACACAGTCGTTAAGCAGCTCTGGGTTGGAGGACATCTCTTGCGTCATCGTAAGTATTTCTTAAGTGCGGTCAGGCTTGTGTGTAGTATTTGGCCTTCGACACGGATTACCGCGTAATCCTACGGTTTTTTGTGGCATTTCTTTAACAACCATGTAAAGGCATAGGTCGTGTACAGTCAGTTAAAAAACTTTTTTAACATACTGTTAATAACATCTTGGGCATATGGTCTTAGTTACTCCGCCCATATTTGTGCAACACCATATTATGCAAATTTACTTTGTATAGTATGTTAAAATAAATAAATAAATAAATTTATACATATCTGCATTACAAAGCATTTGACACAAAGTGTTAAAGCTGTATGCAATAAAATTCAGCCAATGTAAAAATTAGCCCAGAATGCCAGTCTAAGTTTCGTCTTGCCTGTAAAATTAATATTGCCAGTAGAGTTTGTGTAAATAGGGGACCATTTAATTAAAATTTTTTGTTTTTTTTTTTAAGAGAATTAACACTAAGGCAATGAATACCTACTACAATTACTAGGTGTTAGCTTCTGTAGCAAAGGGTTAGGGATAGAGAAGACAGGTGGTGCAGGAAGAGATAGAGGAAAGCATTATTCTTTTACAACTCTGCTTTTTGGACTTTTTTTTGGATAAGGCAGTGGTTGCAGCGCCTCTGGTGTCAATGAGGCGTATTAAATTTTGAAACCTGTACTTAGTAGCCTTTTTTGGGTTATTTTAGGATGATTCTGCTACACAATCGCAACGAAGGAGGGCGCTATGATATTACATTAAGATATGTATCTGCTGAAGTCGGTATAGTTCAGTGACCAGTGACTTGAACTTTCCTACAACAACTGATTAAAACGGACACTAATGCACATAAGAAACATGCGTGGTATTGTTACTTAATGAATTTCGGGGACCGGGCTCGAACCAGGACCTTCGGTTTTGTAGTCAACGTGCTAACTACTTCAGACCAAAAAGCATAAAATAGTTATTCAACAACTTAAGTTGAAGTCTTGACAAGTTTAAATAAAAGCTAAACAAAAATTCTTCAGATGATTATGAGCAAAGTATTCGGAAACTATTTCAGTAACTAAGTATTGGTATACATGTGCCTGCTTAGGAATTTGGTTAATAATTGTATAGTTAAATATATACAGAGACTAAAAACATTGTTTTACCTGCCAATTCGAGCAGCGTCTTTTGTCTTAAAAGCAACTTGGGGTATTAATTCACAAGCATGTGATGATGTTTACTTTACTTTACCTTGAAACTCTAATAAAAGTTTTTAATGTTTAAAAAAAAGCTTGAATAAGTTATCTGTTTCCCTTGCTAATGCGATAAAATTAATGGGTAGACTTTTTCATACTGAAATTTGTTTGCAAAAAATGGTTTTTGAAACGAATTTTCGTTGTTTTGAAACGAAATTTTTTACAAAATCTTCCCATAAATAAATAAAATAGAAAACCAAGCTTGAATGGATAAAATAAAGAAGGAAGTATTATTCATGAAAAAGTGATAGAACATCTGTGGCAATACGGCTAAAGTGCTTAAGTCGAAATAAGCTGATTTTGTGTTAATCGCACTCCTATAATTACCATATTAGAAAGTAACCCTGGGCAAAATCTCAATTATTTTGGGTGATTTTTAGGGACTTGCAGCTTATATTTTTTAAACTTATAATCTCATAGGGAATAATAGCTTTAATAAGCTTATACTTTGGTATATGTGACCTTCTCCGAGAAAAAGGGCCTAGTGTGTAAAAATGAAGTTTTAAGAAAAAACAAATTTAAAAAATAAAATTTTAATGTTTTTCTCATTTTTATCGATTTTAACACACACCCATTTTTTGACACACTAGGTCCCTTTTCTCGGAGAAGGCCACATATCTCAAATTTAATGTATTATTTATAATGTGAAGAATAATGTTTTTTTTTAAATTTAATGAATACAGAGTTTTAAAATTTAACTGTAAAATGAACAAATTTCTAAAAATCGACTTGATAGTTTAAAAGTGCTCTACTGCAAAACAGTAAAATATGACTTAAACACTTTTTCCCTTTTGCCACAAACATATTAATCCTCCCCTCCAAAACCCCTATAAAATGGGAAGTAAGAATTTAGTTAAATTTGGACTTGCCCTAGCCGTAGCACCAAATACCTAACATGACCCTAAAAAAACTGACTTTATATTCGGACTCAGTAAATTCTAAAACATTAAAAACCATCATAAAAATCATTCGAGACTCTCAGAATTTTTGTTAATTGCATCTTGTAATTAAAACATCAGTCCATAAACTAAATTTTGTGGAATAGTACACAGAAAAAATATTCCAAAAATATGTGTGTCATATCACAACCCACTTTTTAATCCAAAGAACTTTTGAAAGGGTTAGGCTTCAAAAGTACAATCCTCACTCCTCTCGCTCACTCTTTGACATTAATGATTGGTATATCCGTCAAAAAATCATGAAT
This sequence comes from Tachina lurida, assembly GCA_944452675.1. Classification (NCBI taxonomy): domain Eukaryota; kingdom Metazoa; phylum Arthropoda; class Insecta; order Diptera; family Tachinidae; genus Tachina; species Tachina lurida. Next base: position 103,024,696 of record OX101755.1, on the reverse strand, counting down.
GCTACCAAATTTATCCATAATTACCTTTTTAATCAGTCATCAATTTGCTCAACTTATACTTAGTTATTCCCGACATAATCTTCAAGATATTGTCCAATTTGTCTAGTTAAGTTGTTCTTCTGCTACCTCTTCCCCTGGACCCTTCTTATCTCTACTTTTAAATTATTTTTGGCGGTGGGGTGTCTGACATACTGACAAAGTGTCCCTGTTTTGAAGATATTTATTTCAAGCTTTCTCCGATTTTTCGTCGTTTAGGTATTTGTTAAATTTTCCATTCTCAATTATTACTAAACCAAAGAGCACAACATGACAAGAGCGCACATTATGCTACAAAAGCATAGATTGGGTCCATATTTATTGCACCTCTTTTCAACCTAACTTATCACCGATAAAAGATAATGGAACTGTTCAACTGTTAAAAAAAAATAAACATAAATGTAAAATCACCATGCAAAAATTTTTATAGGAAATCATATTAAATTCATAAGAAATAATAGGTCTAATTACGATAGTCGTATTTCGACTACGACAATTTTGTACCGGATTAAAGAAAATTGTTTTGTAATGTTCTTAAGTCTAGTACAAAATCGCCCTAGACCTATTATTTCTAATAAATTTAATATGACTTCCTTGATAAATTTGGCGCCCTATGCTCCAGTGGGAGTTAAAGGAACATATATATATATTTATATATATATATATATATATTTATATATATATATATATATATATATATATATATATATATATATATATTTATATATATTCGTTATTGTATTTGTATTTGAATAACTGGTTTTGTGTAGACCAGAGTAATTTATTTTTTCTATGCATTCCATAATTTTTCAATAGAACAATATACGAGTATAACGAATTGTTAGTTGAGCAGATATAGACTTATTACAAAAGTTTTTGCAATCAATTTCTTTCATTTATCAAGCCATAATGCATTGCCCTCATTACACTCATACACTGACTTATATTTCTACACAGTGAAAACATTGCCTACTTAATACCTCATAAAGGAGAACAAAATTAATAAGAACAAGTAAGAGTGCTATATTCGGCTGTGCCGAATCTTATATACCCTTTACCAACGTACGTACATATATATAGTATACAGACACTTACATACATATTTGTTTTGTGAAAAAATTTATCATTTTTTTAAAGTTTCCATCTTTGGAGCTATAATTTTAATTTTTCAAATTTCATACACCAAACTTTTCTTTCAGAAGCATAAAATATATTCAATTTATAAAGAAAAAGAAAAAAAAACAAAAAGTGTAAGTTTTCCAACCCTGGAGTCATAATTTTGGATTTTTCTGATTATTGTTACCAATCTAGTTCTTAAAAAATACATAAAATATGTTAAGTGAAAAAAGCAAGAACGAAATAAGCAAAAACTTAGTTTCATTTAATTCCTTTAATACTAAAAAAAATCAGTTAAGTGCGACTTTGAATCGCGCACGAAAGGAAGGTTTTTTGCTTTTTTTGAAGTTTTTTTCAGTTAAAACGATTTTTCAGTTTTGTCGCTTTTTTCTCGTTTTGGCGATTTTGTCTGTTTTTGGAGGTTTTTTTCATTTTGGCGATTTTTTTCTGTTGTTGGGCTTTTCTTCATTTTGGAGATTTTTCTCATTTTGACGATTTTTTCTGTTTTTTTTTGGGTTTTTTTCGCGATTTTTTTTTGGCGATTTTTTTTGTTTTTTTTTCGTTTTGGTGATTTTTTTCATTTTGGCGATTTTTTTTTCATTTGGCAATTTTTTTCTGTTTTTTTTCGTTTTGGTGATTTTTTTAATTTTGGCGATTTTTTTTCATTTTGGCGATTTTTTTCTGTTTTTTAGTTTTTTTTTCGTTTTGGCGATTTTTTTTCTTTTTTTTGCGATTTTTTTCATTTTGGCGATTTTTTTCTGTTTTTAAGGTTTTTTTTCGTTTTAGCGATATTTTTCATTTTGGCGATTTTTTTTCATTTTAGCAATTTTTCGTTTTTTTGCGATTTATTTTAGTCTTAGAAATTTTCTTTTAATTTAGTGCTTTTTTCATTTTGGCGATTTATTCTGTTTTTTGGGTTTTTTTCGTTTTGGTGATTTTTTTCATTTTGGCGATTTTTTTTTTGTCATTTTGGCGATTTTTTTCTGTTTTTAGGTTTTTTTTTCGTTTTGGTGATTTTTTTCATTTTGGCGATTTTTTTTTCATTTTGGCGATTTTCTTTCATTTTGGCGATTTTTGATTTCATTTTAGCAATTTTTAAATTTTTTTGCGATTTATTTTAGTCTTAGAAATTTTTTTTTAATTTGGTGCTTTTTTTCGTTTTGGCGATTTTTTTCTGTTATTTAGGTTTTTTTCGTTTTAGCGATATTTTTCATTTTGGCGATCTTTTTCTGTTTTTTAGGGTTTTTTTTCGTTTTGGTGATTTTTTTCATTTTGGCGATTTTTTTTTTCATTTTGGCGATTTTTTTCTGTTTTTTTTCGTTTTGGCGATTTTTTTTTTCATTTTAGCATTTTTCCGTTTTTTTGCGATTTATTTTAGTTTTATAATTTTTTTTAATTTGGTGCTTTTTTTCGTTTTGGCGATTTTTTCTTGTTTTTGGCGATTTTTTTCGGTTTGGCGATTTTATAATTTTTTATTTTTTCAGTTTTACCGTTTTTGAAAATTTCAAGAGTTTTGCTCTTACGGTTTCCAAGATACAGCAAATTGTCAAAATTACATAGTCAAAATTGCATTAACTGATGGAACACCCTTTAATTTAAATTTTTTTAAATTTTTGTGTTAATTTTTGTAGTCTGTATAAAAATACACTAACCTTACAAATTTCAAGTGTATATACATACAATTGTATATATACTACATGGGATTTTAAAATTTTTCGTTGCTCGTTTTGGAACACCCTTTAATTTCCAATTATCATGTATTTGTTGTTGTAGCGGCCAAAGGTCTACATACTGTGTCCAAATTTCAGGTCTGTAGCTCTTACGGTTCTCGAGAAAATACTAATATAGTTTTAGACATAGTTAATTTTACATAACACAAAAAGTTAAAGTTTTCCAACCCTGGAAACGTCTTTTTAATTTTTTTGTATTTCTTTATTTTAAAATTCCAATTTTAGTCGTACTGAAGTGTAAAATATGTACATTTATTAAAAAAAAATAAAAATTTGTTTTCGGGAGTTACTTTTATATGGCAAAATGAAGTTTAAGTTTTCCAGCTCTGCAATCGTCTGCCCGATTTTGCTGAATTTCAATACCAATCTATTTTGGAAAATTTCTGACACACCAGTCCAAGAACGAAGTCTCTAGCTCTTCTGGGAGCTTCGGAAAACCGATTTCACGTACAGACAGACGGACGGACAGACGGACAGACGGACAGACGGACAGACGGACAGACGGACAGACGGACAGACGGACAGACGGACAGACGGACATCGCTTATTCGTCTTCCCTATGCATAAGGATCCAGAATATATATATTATATGGGTCGCTTATTGATATTATAGAAATTACAAACGGAATGACAAACCTATATATACCCTTTTACCATTTTTGTTGGTAAAGGGTATAAAAATCTATGGTTTTTTTTTCAATAAGGAAATCTTATTAACTTCATAGGGAAAACCTTTAAAAAAAATCAAGAAGAAAAATATTCTAGTTTTTATTAGGTTAACTTATCGATTTTTTCAATAAGGTTTTCTTCTTGTTTTTATTAGGCGACCTCATAAAAAATAAACAAAAAATTGCGTCTTTATTCTCTGTACTTATGTATTTTCATTTAAATTATATACCATATACATATGTATGTATGTATGTAGTATATTGTAGATGCTATATTCTTAACTAACTTACTCACCAAGTTTTGAACCACCAAACTTCTGACGATAGACAAGAACTCTAACCAATATGCTAACAAGCAGCCTGAATAACCATTGAAATTATTGTTCAAACATTCCTATACAAAAATGAAAAAGCTCATAAAAAATATTGTCTCTATATCTTTTTATAGATATGAAATAACAAGTAAGAGTGCTATATTCGGCTGTGCCGAATCTTATATACCCTTTACCAACGTACGTACATATATATAGTATACAGACACGTACATACATATTTGTTTTGTGAAAAAATTTATCATTTTTTTAAAGTTTCCATCTTTGGAGCTATAATTTTAATTTTTCAAATTTCATACACCAAACTTTTCTTTCAGAAGCATAAAATATATTCAATTTATAAAGAAAAAGAAAAAAAACAAAAAGTGTAAGTTTTCCAACCCTGGAGTCATAATTTTGGATTTTTCTGATTATTGTTACCAATCTAGTTCTTAAAAAATACATAAAATATGTTAAGTGAAAAAAGCAAGAACGAAATAAGCAAAAACTTAGTTTCATTTAATTCCTTTAATACTAAAAAAAATCAGTTAAGTGCGACTTTGAATCGCGCACGAAAGGAAGGTTTTTTGCTTTTTTTGAAGTTTTTTTCAGTTAAAACGATTTTTCAGTTTTGTCGCTTTTTTCTCGTTTTGGCGATTTTGTCTGTTTTTGGAGGTTTTTTTCATTTTGGCGATTTTTTTCTGTTGTTGGGCTTTTCTTCATTTTGGAGATTTTTCTCATTTTGACGATTTTTTCTGTTTTTTTTTGGGTTTTTTTCGCGATTTTTTTTGGCGATTTTTTTTGTTTTTTTTTCGTTTTGGTGATTTTTTTCATTTTGGCGATTTTTTTTCATTTGGCAATTTTTTTCTGTTTTTTTTCGTTTTGGTGATTTTTTTAATTTTGGCGATTTTTTTTCATTTTGGCGATTTTTTTCTGTTTTTTAGTTTTTTTTTCGTTTTGGCGATTTTTTTTCTTTTTTTTGCGATTTTTTTCATTTTGGCGATTTTTTTCTGTTTTTAAGGTTTTTTTTCGTTTTAGCGATATTTTTCATTTTGGCGATTTTTTTTCATTTTAGCAATTTTTCGTTTTTTTGCGATTTATTTTAGTCTTAGAAATTTTCTTTTAATTTAGTGCTTTTTTCATTTTGGCGATTTATTCTGTTTTTTGGGTTTTTTTCGTTTTGGTGATTTTTTTCATTTTGGCGATTTTTTTATCATTTTGGCGATTTTTTTCTGTTTTTAGGTTTTTTTTTCGTTTTGGTGATTTTTTTCATTTTGGCGATTTTTTTTTCATTTTGGCGATTTTCTTTCATTTTGGCGATTTTTGATTTCATTTTAGCAATTTTTAAATTTTTTTGCGATTTATTTTAGTCTTAGAAATTTTTTTTTAATTTGGTGCTTTTTTTCGTTTTGGCGATTTTTTTCTGTTATTTAGGTTTTTTTCGTTTTAGCGATATTTTTCATTTTGGCGATCTTTTTCTGTTTTTTAGGGTTTTTTTCGTTTTGGTGATTTTTTTCATTTTGGCGATTTTTTTTTCATTTTGGCGATTTTTTTCTGTTTTTTTTCGTTTTGGCGATTTTTTTTTTCATTTTAGCATTTTTCCGTTTTTTTGCGATTTATTTTAGTTTTATAATTTTTTTTAATTTGGTGCTTTTTTTCGTTTTGGCGATTTTTTCTTGTTTTTGGCGATTTTTTTCGGTTTGGCGATTTTATAATTTTTTATTTTTTCAGTTTTACCGTTTTTGAAAATTTCAAGAGTTTTGCTCTTACGGTTTCCAAGATACAGCAAATTGTCAAAATTACATAGTCAAAATTGCATTAACTGATGGAACACCCTTTAATTTAAATTTTTTTAAATTTTTGTGTTAATTTTTGTAGTCTGTATAAAAATACACTAACCTTACAAATTTCAAGTGTATATACATACAATTGTATATATACTACATGGGATTTTAAAATTTTTCGTTGCTCGTTTTGGAACACCCTTTAATTTCCAATTATCATGTATTTGTTGTTGTAGCGGCCAAAGGTCTACATACTGTGTCCAAATTTCAGGTCTGTAGCTCTTACGGTTCTCGAGAAAATACTAATATAGTTTTAGACATAGTTAATTTTACATAACACAAAAAGTTAAAGTTTTCCAACCCTGGAAACGTCTTTTTAATTTTTTTGTATTTCTTTATTTTAAAATTCCAATTTTAGTCGTACTGAAGTGTAAAATATGTACATTTATTAAAAAAAAATAAAAATTTGTTTTCGGGAGTTACTTTTATATGGCAAAATGAAGTTTAAGTTTTCCAGCTCTGCAATCGTCTGCCCGATTTTGCTGAATTTCAATACCAATCTATTTTGGAAAATTTCTGACACACCAGTCCAAGAACGAAGTCTCTAGCTCTTCTGGGAGCTTCGGAAAACCGATTTCACGTACAGACAGACGGACAGACGGACAGACGGACAGACGGACAGACGGACAGACGGACAGACGGACAGACGGACATCGCTTATTCGTCTTCCCTATGCATAAGGATCCAGAATATATATATTATATGGGTCGCTTATTGATATTATAGAAATTACAAACGGAATGACAAACCTATATATACCCTTTTACCATTTTTGTTGGTAAAGGGTATAAACAAGACACCTCATGAAATCCAGAAGATTTCCATATTAAAAAAATCAATAAGATGCTTTACACATAATCATATAGGAACCTACTAAAATCAAGGAGAAAACTTTATTAAAAAAATCAATAAGATAGCCCAATAAAATCAAGAAGAAACGCTTTTTAAAAAAATCAAGAAGGCAACCTAATAAAATCAATAAGAAATCCCTATAGTTTTAATTTATAAGAAAATCTAATATAATCAAGAAGTTTTTCTCTGTGGATTGATTTTTTTTGTGCCAGAAATAACGGAAATTGAGTAAAAAAAGTTCTGAATAATAAGATTTCTTCTTGATTTTATGTGGTTTTCTTCTTGATAAAATTAATAAGATTTACCACATAAAAACAATAAGGAATTTCTATGAAAAAAACTTCGCTTCTTTCTGCCGGGATACCCCTTAGCCTAAAAACGTTTCATAGAGAAAATCTTCTTGATTCTATGAGGCAGTTTTTTCTCTGTGTAATACATAAAAACAAAGGCATAGGTCACTTTTAAAAGAATAAGCCAACTTGTAGCATAATGCAAATTGTTATGTTGTTACTGCGGTGTGGTAGGTTACTTTTGATCTTATTTCCATGGCTAAGTGTTAGTAAATGTTTGTATGTGTGTGTTAGTGTGTATCCTACTCGTATATTGTATTTGCACTTTATCTATAAACACCAGAAGGCGTTTTGTGAAGTGTTGCTGTTGGTATTGAATGAATGTTAACTCCGATTTAAGTTTGTATAACACTGATTTTTTGCAATAAGCCAGACAAAGAAGATGATACAGTGGTCTTAAACTGCTGAAATAGTTTAAAACAAAAATATTGTTTGAATTTGAAATTATTTGGCCTAATACGGTTGTTAGTCCTAATTGTTGCATTTGTTTGAGCTAATAAGGTATAAGTTATTTCTAATGCTAATGAAACATATAATATATAATATATAATATAATGAATAAACATATTAATTAAATTGTTTTTCTCAATGTTTCGTTAATTCTTTGTTGACACCTTCAGGGGATTTTTTTAGTAATAATTGTTTATTTTTTACATTATTATTTGTGTTTCAAAACCAAATTTCCTTTAACAACTTTAGAAATTACAAAAACATGAACAAACTGTTAAAACACAGTTTTGATTTATTTTTTTGCAACAAAAATATTGTCGCTGTGACTCTAACTTTGCTATTTTAAAAATTTAAATTTCACAAAACATATAAAATCTTATATAATTAATATAGATTGAGAAAACATCATCACTTAGAAAAGTTTTCCATTACTCCACACTGTTTCCAAGTTATTCAACAAATCCTGTTTGTGTACTTCATGTACTTCTTAACCAAATACAATACAAAGCCTTCTTGTCGATAAGTAGGATTGTGACTGCACAATATGATGCATTCAATTCCAAGTAGTGTGAGAAGAAGTGCTTTCAACAAAAAAAAAAAAAACCAAAAAAAAAAAAAAAGTGGTGTCCTAGAACACCCGGTTATAGCTATGCTGCTTAGCTATATAAAAACAAATTTAATGTGTTAAATAACAATGCAATAAAATTATATTATATGATGATGTCAAATCCGCTGCAAATATTTCAAAACAATTCCATTTATTTCCCATTATTTTCTTTTCTAGCCGGCTTAAAGCCTATCGGCTGTGTTCTCTGGTTTGAGCTCATGTGCAAAAATAATACAAACAATATGTTTCGTTTATTTTCGTACTCTGGTTTTAAGTACAAGGAAATTAAAACAAAAATAAATTTATAACTGTAATAGTGTAGATTTTTTCTTTGTTACAAAAATCATGTCCTAGCTCCTGTGTAGCGACATAAATAGCATAGCTATAATAAAAAATCTAAGGCAATGTTGCATTAAGATGAATTTGCATTGTATGTTTTGTGGGATTGATAACTTATTTGTTTAGGTCCGAGACGTTACATCCAACTGCTGCCGTTGAAAGGATATGAAAATAAAAGCAAAAAAATTATAAGGAAAGAAATACAAAACATAAATAAGATTTTCTTGCTAGCCAAAAGAAATAAAAGTAGGAAAACCATTAGTAAAATTTAGAAAAATTTATTTATAGAAAATTTTGAGAAAGTAGACAAGCGAAGAGGAAATGTGGCAAAAATTAATACTTAAAAAGTTTGTAAAATTGCACGATTTCCTGTAGTTGTTAAGCAGATGCTTATACCGTATTTGCTATAAGTGTGTGAACATTATTTATTATTAAAAATATTAAATAAGCCAGAATTTGTTCATCACTTTTTTTCCAATCCATGCCATTTTGTTGGTTATGTTATTTAAATTTAAGTGAATTGTTTTTGTAATGTATCAAAAATTATAAATTTGTTTAATTCCCAAAGAACTTTTTAGTAAATTTACTCGTAAAATTAATACGCAATTAAAATCTCATTTTAAATGATATAATTGCTTAAAGGATTTTCAGACCGATTAGAAGAAAGAACCTGCAATACAGTGGTTTTTGTTGAACTTTTTTAGCTGGCTATATTTAAATGTGTAGTAATTCTCAATTATTTTTGGTGAGTTTTCATAATAATCCTTAAAATTTTACAACTTCTGGAATTTTATAATTAACTCGTTCTTGACAAAATATTTCCTTAACTACATCCCTCGTATGAATGAGTTGATTTTTATCAAATTTTTTGTATAACTCTGTCTAATTAATTATTAATTTCTTCACTTATTCTGCCCTTTATAGCACACATTTTGTTCACCGCGTCTTCAATTATTTTATTGTCATCTTTTACAGAATCAAAACCGTTTAATTGCGCACAGACAAATTTCAACTTTAATTCGACGTAAAAAAGGTTAATTTAACATTGTTCGGCACTAATTTTGCTGCATATGTGTTTCATGTTAATTTAAAGTGATCTCCAAAGAAAATTTTTTCTCTTAAAATAACTTTATTTCATGTTGATTTAACATTGCCGTACTGTTATATCAAAATTAAGAATCATGTTCAATCAGTTATTTCAAGTTGGAATAAGGTAAATTCGATACTGTAATATCACGAAGAACTATATTGAATTAAAGTTGTTTCAAGTTGAAACAACATGAATTTAATTAAGGCATTTAAAAAGCATTTCATATGGCTCTATAGTTTAAATTTTGAATATCACTTTATGTTACAATCGGCAGCACACGTGCGTTGTTAAACCGCAATATGGGCAATAACCAAACCACAGATTACAGAGACCAAACAGTGTGTGTTTTCGGGGATGAAGCAGACCATGGAGCGCTTGTCCGCCATAAAAATCATTGAATACCACCAAATGGCTAAAATAATTAATGCCAAATATTATGCCAACTTATTTTGTGAACATAATGAGAGTTTGAAACAAAAAGGATGTCATTTGGCCAATAAGAAAGATTTTTTATATCTGGACGATGCACCCCCAGGGGAGTCTATTTTTGACTACGGCTGTGGCAAGCCCGGGAACCTTTGGTACATTATCCCTAGCACTTATATGTTACTACCCGATCTCTGCCAACAGAGCAAAGGATGTGCACATACTTATAAGAGGAAAATATGTCTGTGCTTATGTCAACCAGGTGCAGCGACACCTGAAACTGGCCCTGAGTTCAAAGGACTGTGGAGGTGAAGCCCTTGTGGTGGAACTTCGAGGTATCACCAGAAGCTACTTCTGGTTACAAGGGTGCCGGTTGCCCGACAGTCGAGCTACCCTAGGAGCTTGGGTGTATGTAGCGGTCCTCAGGATCCTTTGCTAAAATGTCGTGTTCATCCTAATCCTCGGAGTTAAAGGGATGATTTTGAGCAGTGTGGAGTAGGCACTAAATATTTGGTGACGCAGGCATGCGTCCATCTCTGATGAGTGTTTTTGAGCTGTGCCGGCAATGGTTGAGGAATTCTCTTGGAGACCTCGATGTGGGTGTATACACCTGTGGCGTGCGAACTGGCAGAATTGCACGTGGTGTCTGTGGTTGCTAACAAAAACGCTGGGAGAATAGTCTTGGCTTCCCAGTGTTAAATCAATGCTAAAGATTGCCGTGATGCGATCAGCCAGACACTATTTTAGGTGCTGTTGCCATGCAACAGCTAGTACTGTTTTGATAAAGTCATTACGGCGGAGAGTTTAGATAACTCAAAGTACCTCAGCAAGGTACTTGAACATAGTACAGGGATAGCTATATTCAAAAATTTGCAACCTATGTGCCCTGTGGAGTGGGCACATAGTTCATTCTAGAGGTTGCATGGTGGCGATGGTTGGCGTCTTACCTACACCCGGTGTTTAGACCACTGTGAGATAAGGCCGAAAAGGCAGGTGCTGACGATAATCTGAAACACATCCGAACGATGCAAGGCTACACACTTATGCAGTTTCTATGGCAAAAATATATGAAATGATATACAAACTGCTATCTCATCTATGCTATGCTCCAAACATAGCCCTGATTGACTACTTTATGTTTTCAAAGCTGAAGAAATGCCTCGGAGGAAAGATATTTGACTCTAACCATGACATTATCTCACAAACAAATATTTACCTATTTTTTATGACCTCAACAAGTTGTAGTTTTAGGAACGGATAAAAAGAAATTGGAGTAACGTTGCACAAAGCCTATAGATTTCAAAGAATATTCGCCCTTATTGTGAATGGCGTTGTCGATGTCACATCAAGACGACAGTAAAAATTGTCACTTTTCTACTTATTGTCAACAACAATTGACTACTACTCGTATTAACATGCTGCATTAATTTACAAAGCCTTAGAGACTAGTAAGAGATTGTAAATAAGAGCCAATTGTGGCCGACAAAGAATATACAAGTGGCAATTTTTACTGTCATCTGGATGTGACGTCAACGACGCCATTCACATTAAAGAGGATTATGTGGAAAAATAAATAAATTTTGTATGCAAAAACTTGTGTTTCATTCAAAAAGTCACGGACTTGTTGACCCGTCCTCGTAGTTGTTAAAAAAGCAAAGAATTTTTTTTTTAATTTTATTGGTTTAAAACCTTCAGTTAATTTTTCGATTTTATAATATTTTGTGTTCATTTCCATCTTGAAAAAAATTTATTTCTTATTGTTGTGGATATAGTTTATTTTACTAAATTTAAATTAACCAAGAAATAAAATAATTGCAAAAAACTAAAAAACTATCATACTATATGATAGCCGTTGACAATTTAGATTGGTTGTTTTAACCAAGAAGTTAGATCTTTTGTAACAGCAATTTGCACTGTTATTTCAAGAACTATTTCAGATTAGCTATTTCAACCAGAAAACTTGTTTATTCATCTCAATCGTAGCAATTGTTTGCACCCAAAAAACACAATAAAAATAATGTAAATTCATAAAAAAAATTTTATGAATTTACATTAACTGTAAATTTGACAGTTGAAATTGGTTATATTAACCAATGAGACTTTCTTCTGCGAGGAGAAAGTTGGTAAAGTTAAAATCACAATCGATATAATAATACAAATTTGTTCAGTGCTAGGTTTTCTTTTTAACATTTTATTTTTAAATAAAAAATTTTAATGCTTTTGGAATTAAATATTGTTTAAATTATTTCATATAATATTTTCCTTGTTAGTTTGAAAGTCGAGTTTTTTTTGCATGTGTTTTAAATAGTATTTATTTTGAGGAAAATGTTTAAAGAAATATAAGATCTATACAAACGAGTACATAAATACATTCTTATTTTCCATTGTGCTTTTTTTTTCATTCTATAGTCAAATATTTAAGTTACATAAAATCATCTGTGGAATTACTTTCCATCATTGTGGCAGCCAAGGTAACTCAACGCAATAGTGGTGGTGGTGCAATTCTCTTTATTGCATTAAAATTTTTGTTTGTGCTTTTTGTTTTTGTTTTGTTGTTTTGCTTGCAACATCTTTCGGATGAATGTTTGAGGTGGGGGGCATGGCAGCAAGGATGGGGCATATTACTAGTTTCCTGTTGTATTTGTTTCATATATTTTTGTTAAAGTAATTGTTTGTTGTTCGAGTTGTATAGTTTTTCCTGGCAACGTGCATCGCATTCCAAAATGCATGCATGCACATGTACATGCATGCACGTGTAGATACGTACGTTCATATTTACAAATTGTTGTGTTGATTTCAACTTGTCATTTTATTTATGAATTTATTTTGTTGCAATTGTTGTGCTGGTTGTTGTTTGGCTCCTGTTGTTTTGAATGTGTATAATTTTACAGTTCAGTCGAATGTTTACAATATGATAATAACTCGGCGGTAAAACTCAGCGGACCTTCTTGGTGCAGGCCTTATTAAAGGACTCTTTTGCATAAAAAAATACGATACACATTCCACACTCCCTTCTATGAGAAGGGAAAATAGAAGGAGTAACATGTTTTTTTTTTTGTTTTTTTTACCAAAGCAAAAGCACAATCCATTAATTTGAAAGCCTTCCAGAATCTCTGGCGAAAGAAAGGCCTGCTCCGCAATGACAACGCGTGTAAAATAGATATGAGTATGGAATGGAGCGAGCAGGCCTTCTACATCCAAAAGAAGGCATACAGAGGTCTTCTAGAAGGCATCCTTACTCCTTCTAGTTACCGCTGGGAAACGATGTGTGTGAGTGTGTTTTTAATGTGTTTGTTTCAAAGTGCATATATGTGTGTGTGTGTGTGTGTATTTACATTTGTATTTATGTGCATACGTATCTTTATGTAATATTTAGTTTTCATATATAAACTTGGCATTTTTATCCCTATTTTATTTTTTTGTGCCCAATTCATGCAACTCCAGTTCCCCAAAGGAGTAACTGTTATTGAAATGGTACGAGCATGTTGCCATTGTTGTTGTTGTTTTTGCTTCTTGTAAAACTGTGTTGCTACATGTTGTTGTTGCACGTGCTGGGCTATTTTTTCTTCTTCCTTAGCTGAATTTATGTTGACATCATCATACCCGGTCGATTTTTAACGATTTTGAAATTTTATATTTTCGATTCCTGATATACGTAGATTTTTGTTTTGTAGTAGTTTAATTTTAATACTTGTAATTTTTATGTTTTCGAACATAAATTGTTTAAAATTCAATTCTTTAAAGTATCCGGGCTATATAAACTGAAAAATTTATAAAAAAAACAACAAGTAATTTATTATTTTTGAATGACGCATATGAAAATAAGTACGAATTTAAAACTTTAAGCACAGTTTAAGAAACCTTACCGAGCTATCAATAAATTATTGAGAATCGCATAAATAATAATGGTTGTTGTTTTTTTTAACGCAGGCCTGTGTTTGTAATTCTTAATCACTTTTTGGGAGTTTTTCTATAAGAAATGGAGTTTTGTCATTGAATTATTTTTAAAATCTACTGATGAGTTGCCTAAGCAGCAAGGAAATCCATGTAGACGTGCTCAGCCAACAACAAATAAACTTTAAAGAAATAAAATTTCTTACCTCGGAGTCTAGCGGAATCATGCACTTGAAACGACGCACAGTGGTGCAGAATTACGTTTCATTGGCCAAAACTGTAACTTTTGAACTGCTGAATATTTTTCTGTAGTTGAGTTTAAGTGGATAGGTAATATATTAAACTTATATGTAGTTGTAGTTGTTGAGAAATTTAAGGTTAAAATTGAAGTTTTGATTTTATTTTAATTTTGCGCCCTTTTTTATTATGTTATATTTTTTTCATTAAAAAAGGCCTTGTAATGAAAATTTAATCAGTCTTATGAAAGCAACAAAGTAGGTTTTTGAAAATTTAAAACAGAACTAAGTTTTTTAGTCATAAATTGATTCTATACTATTTTGGATATATGTATATAAAAAAGTATGTAAGCCATTATTAAATATTTATTAAATAAATATTTGAACCGTTTCTACTAAATGAATATCTAAAAGATACTGAATTAAAATAATTCTGCCAAAATAAACACGACTTCAATGCAATTACTTTATACAACATGTTAAAAAATGCCCCACATATTTTCGAAAAAAAATTTTAGGGGACCGAACTGCAAGAAAACTCGTTTAAATAAAAAAACTTGAAAATCTGCTTACATATGACACAATGTTTTCGGGATTTTGTAAGTCCTGAAAATCCCGGGGTCCCGGTTCGGGATTTCGAGACTCATCACTAAATACCGAAGCCCGGGATTTCAGAAAACCTGTCCCGATTAGCATCTCTACATATGACATAGTTAGAGATGTGAGAGAAAAATTTTTCCCTTCCATTTCCGAAAAATAAACTTATCAAATCAAGCTGCAGACAAACCATTTCATACAAAAAAAAAATAAATTTTCAAATCGCCTTACAAATGGCAGAGTTATGCATGGGGGAGAAAAATTGCCCCCTATTCTCTCTGACTTTCGAAAAAAAAAATTATGAGATCAAACTGCGGTCAAACCCTTTCAAAGAAACAAAAAAGAAGTTTACAATTCGTTTTACAAATAACGAGTTATGCATAGGGGACCCAATTTTTCACTCCAATTTTGAAACCAACATTAAAAGACTTACCTGCAGGTAGAGTCCTTTTGAGACAAAAAAAGAATTTTGACAGAGTTATACATGGGTGAGAAAAATTCCACCCCTGCGGTTTTCCAAAACAAGTTATGAGATCCAACTACGGACAAAACCTTTCAAACAAAAAGAGAATGTTTGCAAGTGACAGAGTTACACATAGGGGAAAAAATTCTCCCCTCCGATGGGCAAAAAAAGAAATTATAAAATCAAACCCTCTTCAGAAAATAATAATTTTGAAAATCGGTACGCAAACGACCGAGTTATGCATAATTGGAGCAAATTTTCCCCTCTGATTTAAAAAAAACTATGGAACGAAATTGCTGGCAACCACTTTCAGATGACAGAAAAATCATTTTGAAAATCGGTTCACAAATGATAGAGTTATGCGTGTACAAACATAAGAAAGTAAAAAAAACTAACAATTTTGGTACAAAATTTGAGAATTTGCATTAAAATAAAAAAAGTTTTCTCCCTTAACGGACACTTCGTATAGGCAAAACCCTCTTTAGACGGACACTTTTGACAGGTCCCGGCAGCGCTCCATTTAAATGTTTAGTTTTCTCTTGACCGGACAGTCCCCTTGTACGGACACATTTCAATGGTCCCTTCAGTGTCCGCTCAAGAGAGATTTCACTGTATAAGCTTAAAGCAGACACTTTCATCTTTCTCTGCATGGTTTTGCTTTTTTGATACCTTTTGATTCTTAAAAGTTATACACTACTAAACTTAAAATGTTACGAAAATATAGGAGCTTCAAATTTATTACATAGCATCCTAACTACAAAGTGTAATCGGTCTGCAATATCATTTATTAAAAACAACAATTTACTCAATATAACAACAACAAATAAAAAACAGCCCGTTATCGATAATAAATTTCGAGGAATCGTAATTTAATTCAGATAAAATGTGAAAAGTTTTTCTTTCAATTAACATTAGCAGCATGCCACGCCCACTACTGCGAATATTTAAATCAAATTTTGTTGCTACCTTTTTTTTTGTTTTGATATGTTTCCTTTAAGTTGGCGTAGAAGTTTTATGAATCTACTTCAATAAAAAATTTAGATTTTCGCCAATGAAAATTGATTCTGAACCACCGTGCGACATTTTGAAAGTTCTACGGCTGGTTATCTTTGCCTATTCGATACAGAAATTAAGAAAAATTATTCCTTGGAATGTTTAAAGCTTATTGTGTGTTGTACAGTGTTAAATGAAAATTGTAATGCCTACATTAAATTGTTTCATTAAAAATTTTTCACAAATCTAATGATAATTTCACAAATCCAATGAAAATTTCATGAATATTGTGAAATAATTTCTTTGAAATTGCTTCCTTGGTATTCTGCACCGAAAGAAGTTTGCTTCATAAATCCAACGAAACAATTTGTAAAAAAATCTAATGATAATTTCACAAATCCAATGAAAATTTCACGGGTATTGTGAAAGAATTTCCTTGGAATTGCTTCGTTGGTATTCTGGTTTTGTAAGAATATTTTATTGGACTTATGACAACAATATTTTCTAATTATTAAGAAACCCCTTTATATATAAGATATTTAATTGTTTTAATTAAATTATTTCGTTGTTTCGATGAAATTATTTCATTGCATTAATGACACTGCTAAATAAATTTGACGAAGTTTTCATTAAAATAATTTTGACGAAACTGTTGGTCTACTCTGTATTTCGAAACGAAAGAAAATGCTTTCGAATTTGTATGTTATTAATATTGCATTTCGAAAGCATTTGGTTTCGTTTCGAAATACAGAGTAGACCTCCTGGTTTCATTAATCCAACGAAGAGTGACGTTGGTTGAATTTTAATGAATTTTTTCATTGGATTAATGTTGAAATTCATAGAATTTATGAAGAAAATTATTTCAGTGTAGTTTTGACAATTATTATTAAGCATTGAAAAAGTCACATAATTAAGCCTTGAAAAGATATACAATAACATAATTAAGAACAGGCCATAAAATAAAACTAGAAAAATTATATATCCAAACACCACCATCTATGATTTCAATTCATTAAGGTTGGAATTATTATTGCCTGAATAACTTTTGCACTTCAACTTCAAGCGCAAATTAATGAGACACAAATGGTTAAACAATTTAATCGTCATAATTATTCTTGGCGAATACACTTAACGCACTTGTATTACACTGATTACATAACAGAATAGATAAAAGTTAACATACATACATACATATTCAAGCAATTCTTAACTGTTTCATCTATTTAAATCTTAAATATTTGTGTGTTGGCAAAATTCTGTGTTGGATGTGTGCACAAAGTGGCCGACCAATTGTAGTAATTTATAGTTCATGGTAACACATACGCACACATAAGCGAGCGGTCAGTTACATAAACATGTTTGTATAGGAGAGATTGTATATACATATATGTATATGTGTGTGTGTGTATGTGTGTGTTACGCACAAAAACACAATCCCTGACTTAATGCAATGACATGTAACAAATCCTTTTATATAGCAATACAAACAACTTGGAAATTTGTTGTTGTTGTTATTGTTGTTGGCAATTGTTGCAATGGATACTCTACTCTACTACTCGTACTCTGACTCAAGCGTATCATCGTAGATTTGTATCGTACCTACGCATACAGATACGTAACAGCATCATCACTATAATCATCATCATCATCATCATCATCATAATCATCATCATCATGAGTGGTATGAGAAGCAGTTAACATATCAGCAGTTAGCAAATACATATAACAAGAGCAATAAGTACGAGTAGTAATGTATGGAAACGACAAAGTCATTCTTTATCTCTCATCAAAAACAAAGCGACAAGCTCTACAAATAGCAGCATAATGAAGGCATGTGCACATTAGGCTCTGAAATCACCCATATCTATGTACATCATGTTCTTAAATTTGCATGCATGCATTCATATAACACACTGCTGCACTCAGTGTTCCATATTGTACACTGTGGGCCGATGACAAAACAAAATACTCGTACATTTTTACTATGAAAAAAAATTTTTTTCTTAAGTTTCAAGCAAAATTTATATTATTAAATTATATCAAATCATTCAGTAAAAAAATATATATTCTCAAGAAATCTATTGAAAATATAGGATATACCATCCGGAAATAGTGTAAATTTAGATCATCTTTAATGAGTTTTACATAGGCTTTAGAGTTGCAAGATGCTTTTATTACGAGTTCTAGTCACTGAATTGGAACCGATGCACAGTGGACCCAAAAAGGCTTTTTGCGGAGATCAATTTATATCTTCACAAGTACAAAAGTGTGAACGTCACTAAATGTTATACTCAAAGAAAAGCTGCAACTTAAAAATAAGACATTAACATTAATTCAATAATTTTCAATATAATAGAAAATGTATGGAGAGATACTTAAAATAAATAAAATTAATAAATAAATATTTTTCCATATTGAAGTAAGCAATTTCAACATGACTAGGCTTTCGTTAATGTTTTTTATTAATTGAATATGGTTTTTATTGATTTTAAGCGGTTTTTTTCTCTGGCTCTAGTTCTTAAGACAAACTGAATGTTTAAAAAAAAAATTTTATCGTAAAAGAGGGAAGGGGGCGGGGAGTTGTTGTGGGTGTTGGAGGAGACGAGTACCTTCCAGGTAATTACATTTTGTTATGTCTTGAGTATTTCAATAGTGAGACACGCTAAATTTGATGTGTATAACTCTTAGAGTAAACTGCATATTCTATTAAAATTTGGTGGTATAGCAGGGGGAGACGAGTACCCCCTTCAAAAGTAATTATTAATTAATTTGTAAACCTGATTTTTTTTTTCTTTTATAAGATATACTGAAGCAGGATCGAAATGCATACAGACGGTGCTTAACCAACAAAACAAGCAAAAGTTCATAATTTTTGTTTTTGTTCACGCACGCTCCTAATGAATTGCCTGGCCATTGAATGACTACGCCTACGAATTAACCAAAAATAGTGATTTTAGTAGGCGAAAGAAAGTTAGCTAAAGTTAAACACGTTATTTTTTAAATAATTATCATACGCAAATATTTACAACCACGATCACGCGTGACTCTTGCATGACTCATGCGTGACTCACGCATTACAAATCGTGACATTTTTTGTATATATCTAATAAAATCATATAAAGTAATGACAAAAACAACATTAATAAAAGTGTTAGCAGAATTTTTAATTGTTGGTAATTTAACATAACTTCTAAGGCGTAACGGTGGACTTATACATATTTTTCTAATACCATCATCTGCTGAACATCTACAATTCTCCCTGCTATTTTATGAACCCAATAATAATCTATCTTATCTACTACCGGTCCTGCTCTTGCCCGCGGATGAGCAATTTCATTTCCCTAAATATTGATACAATAAATTTTATATCGCTCACTTATACGGAAAACAAAAACCAATTTTCTTAATTTTCTATCGCTTACTTACATATGTTTATTGGAAAGATAAATATCGCTTACTTATATTGAAAACAATATAAGTAAGCGATAGAAAGTTTCTTGTCGAGATAATCAAGCTGAAGGCCCTCCTATAGTCACTGTCTAATTTTGGATTTGACATTGTGGCCCCTGCAAGCTTTTAGCGCAACCTGACTGTCGACGTAGAAGGTTACCTCGTCGCCTACAGCCACATTTCTGACCAGCAGCTCGTGGCCTTGAGGATCGCCTAGATCTCAGCTCGGAAAATGCTACATTCATTCGGTAGTCTGAAAGAACTACTAATATCTGTCCCCAATATATAAACAGTAGCAACCCGATAATCTATTTTCCGAAGCTTTTATACACAGAAAAAAATTAATGTAAACATTTTGTAATATCAATTACAAATTTTTTTAAATTTGATAAAATCAATTAACTTAAGCTATTAAAAATTAAATTGAATAATTGAATTGAATGAATTAAAAATTTAATTGAATCAATTAAAAAATTTTTTCAATCAATAAAATACTTAATTGAAAATATTAATTGGTCTACAACTTTTTCTGGCCAATTGAGTAGGCAATAAATATCTTCTCTTTCCTGTGAGTGCTGCTCAATCTAAATAATAATTTTGCTTTTTACTGATGGATAGCTTTTTAATATTGATTTTGCCATCGAGCCCACTGTACATTTTGTGGAACAGCACATTCTATGTATAAGAATATACACAAAGAGAGACATAAATAACTATTAAGTTATAGACACCAGGATATTCCGTCACTTGACTAGCAAGCGAAACAAATGCCAGAGCAGTTAAATTAACACCAATGTATTATAATTTTTTTTTTATTCTCGCTTATACTCGTATCTCTAAGAATTGACAAGTTATTTCAAAAGTTAATGTTAATTTTTCGAAATTCTGATTTAGGAAAGTGTCTGGAGTATTTTAACATCCGTCTTCTGCAATGATATTCTTAGCGTTTGTGTCTCTTAGATCTTTAGCTACAGTTGTGCAGTCTCGGAGAATTCTTTTGATTTTTAGTTTCGCCAGCAAGTTGGACAGTAACTTTGCCCTGTAGCTAACAAATTGCTTATCGAAATACATCTTTACTTCATTCAACCTCTTTGTAGTATGATTTTTGTCATTATGGGCTTAATAAGTTTTTTGGTTGTTACTTTGGATTAAAACCATAGCTGTTAAGTAATTATTAGTAATCGTAATGATTACTAATTTTATTACTTTTTTTTAAAGGTGAAATAATGATTAAATTACGATTATATTCAGTTTCGCACGATTACTAATTGATTGCGATTACTAATAATGGAAAAGTAATCTGAATTACTTAAAATTACTAAACATAATCAAAAAGAATCAAAAGTAATCAAAAACTAATCCGATTACTTCTAAGGATTACTTTTGATTTTTTTGATTATTTATTAAGAATCAAAAGTAATCTTTCAAAGTAGTCGGATTACTTTTTGATTAGTTTGATCCTTTTTGATTATTTTTAGCAGTTTTAAGTAATTCAGAATACTTTTCGATTATTAGTAATCCTAATCAATTATTTATCAGCAATTCTTTAGAAGGCAATTATATAATCATTACAATTCTTTTTAAAATGCAATGTAATTGATTACTAATCGAAATTAAATAGCTCTGGCTAAAACACATCTTGTGCAAGTACCCATTTCTAATCACATCATGCATGTTCCTATTAATAGGAACAGACGAGTATAAACGCATAATTTGTGATGTATAATAAAGCATAGCAGAAACTTGAAACTTTCAACCAAGGTTGGCAAACGGTATCATAAAAATACCGATACCGATTCAAATACCGCTAAAATTAGATACCGGTATCGTTACCGATACCGGAATCCATTTCGGTTAGAAAATACCGGTATCCAGACTACCGTTTACGTCTATACCGGTACGTACCGGTATACCGATTCCGGCCAAAAAATAAATGATAGTTTTTTTCCACCATGAGACAAATGATTTTTATCAGTTGTATTTTGGTTTTTATTTCGACCATTGTGTTGGTTTTGCTTTACTATTCCAGACGCCAACCAATCCCATTTGTCAACCAATATTATTGCAATTTTCATAAAACATAGAATCTCAAGAAAAAATACCAAGGCCAAAACTAAAAATATTTAAAATGTTTTGTAATGGATATTATGGTTTCAAAACATATAGCATAGATAAGAACCTTTCCTTTTCGTGCATTGTTTCGAAGTCAACTAAAATTAATTGTTATTCAGAATACAAAAAAAAAACAGTTGTTTAAAAGTTAATCCAACTAAGTTGAGCTGTAAACCGTAATATGTGCAAAAATTGCAAAAATATATTTCAATTAACTCTCTTTCTTTGGTATTGGTCTTGTTTACACACTTCACCGTAATATATAAGGTTGGTATAGAAAAAACTTCTAAACTTTTATATTTGAAGTTAAAGATTCCTCTCTTGAGGTGAAGAAAAGTATTTTTAAAATGAAGGAAAAAATGTTGGCGACCACTGTTGTACCAATTTTGTACTCTGTGTTTATATACATCTATTAAATTGTACTTTCATTATCCTGAAAGTTTAATTACCCCGAAAGCGTATAAATAGAACGCGAAATACATCATACAGGTAGTTTTAAAAAAAAAAGTCTTCTAACAAAATATTTAAAACAGTCCTGTGAATTACTCTTATTTAATTATGTTTTAAAAACAAAGTTATCAACAATATATGTAGATCCAGTACAAAAATATTGCCTAAGAACGTGTCCAAAGTATAAAAGTGTCGAAAAAAAAACCGAAAAAATCATATTTGGTGAAAAAATAAAGACATATTTGAAATTTACTGAAACAAGATATATCTATATGGTTCTAAAGGTCTTAGTATCTTCTTTCTGTATCCGTTTATAAATTTAAAATCTGTTGATATTTAACTTAGTTGGAGGTTACTTAAATTCTTATGAATTGAATTAGGCTACTGTTCGTAACGCTTTTTAAGCCAAATTACATGTGATAATTATTAATGAACAAATAACATCAAAGTTAGTTGTAAATATTCTGACAACAACACATAGTTGAACGGAACAGCCAGCCGTTGTCGAAGGCCACTAAACCTTCCTCATCAGCGTTCTTCTGTGTCTTGGTCCACTGTGTGTGGTGTCAGTTGATGTAGAGGAGGAGGAGGTTGATAAGTGTCTACGGGGACGAAAAGCCGGTTTTTACTCGTAACTTAAGATTTTGGAGGTGTCTGGAAAATTTCAAATACAGTTTGTATTGTTATACTCGACAATACCTAGCAGAAATATAGTAACACGTCCCAGGTATTTCGATTTCATCAAAATTTGTCACACAGTGTAATATATAAGTATAGACAAAACTTTTATTTTTACTATTTTGTTTAATTAACCAAAATGTACACTTTATCGGCACTATGTATAAGCAAAAATTGGCATGAAGTTAGCAAAAGTGACGAAATTGAATTAGGTATTAACGAGTTCCTCCATACAATTAGACATTAGAAATGGTTGCATTCCTAACCTCTACTCCCTAGCATAATTTTTAATGTGAAGTTTCATGGCAAAATTCTTTAAGATCATGTTCAATTTTGCCACTTATGCTAACTTCATGCCAAATTTTGCTTATACATAGGGCCGTATATATGTAAAGTTTGAACTGCAGTCTCCTTGTTTCACTTTTTTAATAAATTATTTTTTAATAATAGTATAAAAACATACACATGTATATAGAAACAAATAAGTTTATATGCTTTTATACGAGTACATATGTATGTTAATGTAAAAATACTCCCTTTTTGAAGTAATTTAATAAAAAAAGATTTTTTGTAATGTCCACTGCTTGAAATAATAAATTTATCAGTAATATCGGTATACCGGTATTATAAATTCGATAACGGTATGTACCGGTAATACCGATACCGAAATAAAAAAAATACCGATACCGCTACCGATACCGAAATTTAAAAAATAATTGTACCGGTATCAATACCGATACCGTTATTTTTTTCGGTTTCCAACCTTGCTTTCAACTGAACAATAAATGTTGAATGGTTCTTTGCAGTTAATGTTTTTTAACGATTTACGTGCGATGATACGAGTATGGAATGTCTGCAAAAGTTTAGCAACACTTTATCGTATGCACTACAATTAGAGCTTAGATTAAATCGTTGACATTATCATTGTTTAGCAAAATTTTAGGTCATCGCTATTCACACCATTACACTGGATAATACTGACTCTACGACAGGAAATTTATTGTGGTTTTTATATCCTTTACCAAAACATGGAAAAGATTATATATAGGTTTTTCATTCCGTGTGTAATTTCCATAATATTCATGTGCGACCCATAAAATATATATATATATTCTGGGTCCTCAAGAATAGGGAAGACGAATAAGCGATGTCCGTCTGTCCGTCTGTCCGTCCGTCCGTCTGGTGTACCTGAAATCGGTTTTCCGAAGCTCCCAGAAAAGCTAGATACTGGTGTATCAGAAATGGTCCAAAATAGATTAGTATTGAAAATCAGCGAAATCGAGCAGACGGTTTCAGAGCTGGAAAACTTAAACTTGATTTTGCCATATAAAAGTAACTAGATAACACGTTTTTTGGATTTTTTTTGTTAAATAAACTTATTTTATATTTCAGTACGAATAAAATTTGTATTAAAAATATATATAAAAAAAATATATATAAAAAATCTAAAAGACGTCTTCAGGGTTGGAAACTTTAACTTTTTTGTTATATAAAAATAACCTACTAAAACTAATTTTTCCTTTTTATCTATAAATTTAAAATATCTTGCATTCTTAAAAGAAAAAGATTGGTGTAAAATATCAGCAAAAATTAAAATTATGATTCCAGGGTTGGGAAACTTACACTTTTTGTAATATATAAAATTAACTAGGTCTAATAATTTTTTTTTTTAATATTAATTTATATATATATTTTATGTTTTGAAAAGTTGTTTATAGAAAATTCGAAAAATTAAAACTGCAGCTCCACAGCTGGAAAGTTGAAAATTTTTTGGATTTTAAAGTAACTAAATAAAACTAGTATTTTCATTATTTATTTTTTACTTTGTTCACTTAAAATATTTTATATATTTTTTAAAGAACAAGATTGGTATAAGGAACCAAAAAAATATAAAAGGATGATTTCCAGGGTTGGGAAAATTACACTTTTTTTGATATATAAAACTAATTAAATAAAGCTAGTTATTTCTTTGGTTATTAAATATATTCTATATTTTATAAAGAAATAAATTAGTACTCGTATTAAAACCAGAACTAAACACATAAAGATATGTGTTTAGCTATGACAACTTGCACAAAATTAAGTGCAAATTGAAACAACCTTTGATTCGAACGTGCAAAAAGCAGTTCAAAAAGAGCCGTCGAACACAAGTATGCGATCTAACGACTCGTTAGTAACGAGTGTCCGAACAAACATGTAAGATGAAATATATATGTATGATCAAACATGTCTGAGCGAACATGCATGATCATACTTTGCTCTTAATGTTTCATATATTTAGAATCGAACTTATTCAGGAGATCTTTTTTATACTAACCTATTAGCAAATCCACTTAAATTACATTGGTTTGATCATTAGTCTAGTCTTACATCATATGTTTGATTATTTCTTATCACACATGTCTGCCTACACATGTTGGATTGCACAATTTTTATAATGTACGTTATCTCATACATGCTTGATCATATGTGTATGATCATACATGTTTGATAATACATGTAATCATAGATTTTTGGTCCTATATATTTGGTCATAGATTTTTGATCATACATATTGGATCATACATGTTCGATCATACATGTTTGATCTTACATATTTGATCCTTAGTTAAATCAACAAGATCGAAAAGATAGATCCTGACGTTGTAATAATTAAACATTTTTTATGGAGGTTTGACTAATTCGTGCAAATATATGATTAAAACAAATTTTTTCTTGCACTGAGCGAAAAGTTTTGTTGCAAAATCAGGAACGAATGTGGTAATTGTAACAAATTTCAGTCCTTTGATATCGAGTGCATTCACTTTTTTTACTTACGATGTAATTTTTTTCTCTGAAAAATTTTCGGTTATTTTTAAAGTTCTAATGGCTGGGGCAATTTAAAATGTTTTTAACTCTGCTATGTTGTGAAATTCTTAGAAAATGGCAAGAAGCCTTGCCTATCTAGGCTCTTTATCGTTGAGAGCACATAACCTTTATATTCTCCATGAAAAATTCATATAAAACCACATCAACTTTCATTAATTTAACAATAAAAAAATGGCAATTTGAACTTGTATTTGCCATGGAAAATTTAATTCTTCCGTTTATCGGCTTAAAATGGAAAAGCTAAGGATGTAAGCGAATTGGAGGCTTAATTGACCCTTCATACCAGGCGTTACAATACATGTTGCCATTCCATTTTGCTTTGCCGAAGTCAAGAGCGAATATAAATTTGTATTTGGTGTTATATGCATGTAAATATATTTACATATATGTACAATATATGTATGTATATATGTGTATTGTTATGCCTACAACTCATGAAGAAAGTTGTAACGACGAAAGTCGGGTGACCCTCGTTTTAGCCGTACAACCTTGAGAATGTCACCACATTTATGGGCCAAGCACCCGAAACCAATTTATTTTTCTTGTAATCAAAGTAATTTGTATTAATTATTACAATTGCATAATATCATTAATATTATCCCACATATTATTTTTGTTATAATAATAACATTATATTATTTAGTTAATCAATAATTTAGATGTACTCAGATGAGCAAACATATTCATTTGTTATTGAAACATCAATTTAAAACTAACGCATTTTTTTAGATGGAGTCGCCATCTATATGTAAATTATTGTACTATTGCAAATAAGTTGACATTTTTAAACAACCATTATTTAGTAAGTTACGCTTTACGACAACTGAGTAATAGCAGATATTTTTGGGTATATAAGCAGTGTGACCAGATTTTAAAATAA
Source organism: Tachina lurida (assembly GCA_944452675.1). Classification (NCBI taxonomy): domain Eukaryota; kingdom Metazoa; phylum Arthropoda; class Insecta; order Diptera; family Tachinidae; genus Tachina; species Tachina lurida. The sequence goes on along the minus strand of OX101755.1, from coordinate 102,998,256 downwards.
TGTTAAGCTAAATCACGTTTGAAAAAAAGCTAAAATAAGCTAAAAAGTTACATTTTAGGCTAGAAAATAAAGCTAAACTTTTTTCCACTTCTTTGATCACTTTTCAATAGTTTCTTATTGCTAAACTAACGTTAAATATTACACAAACATATTTTTTTATTATACATATAAAATATTTGCTTAATGAAATTATTTATTAATTATTATATTTTAGATCAATGATAAGCAAACACATACATCTCTAATGTAAAAGAGAGCAAATTGCATACTTGTACGAATGTACGTGTAAAAAAGAGCATAACAAAGTGCCCACGGGCGGCCTTTTGATGATCAATGTTTTAGATTTAATGAAGAACAAAACAAAAACTTCCCCAAAATAATCTTAAAATGTTTTTAAAAATGTAAAAATGTTTTTAAAAATGTAAAAACACTTATACTAAAATACGAAAGCTTTTTAAGTGAATTACAGCCTATTTTTCGAAAATGAATAAGTGTATACGTTCGTTAAAATAACGAATGAAATCATGTTTACGTTTTGGTAGCATTTATTAATTTTCATGTGAGTCACAACAAAAGAGCTTTCAGTTTTACACACTCATAAAATTTCTTATGTAAAATTAATTAATAATCGGTCTACATATTTTTTTTCTTTAAGCCTGGTACTCTGTTCGAAGTTGTAAAAATTTTTCAGCAACATTGATTATTTCGCGTGAAAAATTTGACACGTAACAAGTGATGCCCATTTTACTTTTTCGGAAAAAATGTTCGTATTTATTGGTTTGAAGTAGGCAACACTGATCAACTTTTGTTAACAAAAACATCAGCTGTCAATATTTCGCACGAAATAAATGCCAGTCTCATTATTTCACAGATAGCAAGAAAATGTTGCCAGATACATTTCATACAATTTTCACGAGTTGAACAGAGTACAAGTTTTGCAACATTATTTCATGAAAACTTCACGTAAACTTTTTTTGTATGGAATATGTCAACATTTCGCGTGAAATTTTGAACAGAGTACCAGGCTTTAAGCTACAAAAAAATTAAATTAACGAGAAAATGTGAATGACTTTTTCATAAAATTTAAAATAAATTTAAAATGAATTTTATTTAAAATGTTTCATCGAATTTTTTTAATACATTTTATTTTTTTTATTCTTTCACTGTAATAATTTTTTGAGTTTATATTTTTGGTTATAACTAAAAAGCTCTTTTTATGTCAAAACGAAAGCTTTAGAAAATGTTTTATAAAAATCAAACGTTATCGTTTATAAATGAAACATAAAAACGAAAGGGCTTATGTTTTCGAAAAACAGGCTGTTAATCAGTGATGGTATTTTGGTGCGTTTCGGGTATTTGTGGTGATTTTTGCCTCTTCATAAACGCGAAATTTTGGTTAATACCCTTTTTTAAAAGCGGGTATTTACAGTGCTTTTTAACAATTTCTCACAGTGCTTTTGGTGCTTTTTTTGTAAAATTAAAATATTTTTAATTTTAATAATAGCAACATATCTCTTTAATTAATTCTCTGCATAATATTTGATTGATAGTAGTACGCAATAAGCATTTGTTAAAGCTTACACAAACATTTAATCATCCTAGAACAATTGACAGGATGAGGTTGTCAATAGCAGTCAGTTGTTTTAGACAACGGGTAGCCAAATCCCAATTTTTTGGTATCGTATTGACGTGTTGTCAATGTTGACAACTGGATTAAGGGTGAATATCGCAGAAAAACAAAAACTTTTAAGCTAGTTAAGAAAAAAGTGTTGCTTTTAATGCATTTTGCATGTGTAAATGATTTTTCAGTAACATCTTTATCCTAATCTAGGCCTAAGCTTCACTTACCAAATGACTAACACAGATCATATAATTACTAACATTTTGAAAAATTAATATAATTAATATTAAATATTTTGAGACAAAAACTTGAAATTATATAATGAGGTTTTACACCCCAAACTCTCCTTTTTTTAAATGGCTTAATGTATTAAAATGAAAAAAAGTGTTGGTGCTTTTTTACCCTCTTTTTCGTATTTTTTTCCGCTTTTTACCCTTTTTGCAACAGCTTAATGTGCTTTTGCTCTTCTTAGAGATATCATCACTGGAATTAATGCTATTTAAGGTAAATAAAGTGAAATAAAGTCATAAGTAAAGATTTTGCTCTTATTTATCGACTACTTGAAATACAAGGACATAATTGAGCCACACTGCATTGGTAATAAGCCCATATAGACTTATTCCAGAATTAATTGAGTAATAATGCCATTTTGGCTTAATACTTATGACTTTATTGAGGTGGCCCGACGAAAATCAGTACATAGTGTTATCCAGGCTTAAGGCTATTTCAGGTTTTTGTTTTAAGTTAATTGATGCCGCTGAAGGAACGTTCAACTCAAGTCAAATAATTTTATACCCAAAAAACTCAAAAAGTGTTTTGGCCACTAATATGAATTTAACTTTTTCCATTGGAATTCTAACCATTCTGCCATTATCTACTATTTTTCTTCTTTCCATTTCTGTTATAAAATTGTCGTATAATTTACATTTTGTATTTTTTGTAAACTATTTTGCAATGCTAAAAAATTATAATTTTTATAAGTTGTTTATGTTTTTAATATATTTTAGAGAACACGCAATTTAGACTAAAAAAAAGGCTAAAAAAGCTAAATGACTTTTTAAAAAAAGCTGAAAAATAAGCTAAGAGCTAAATGAAAATTTTAAGGCTAAATCTGAAACAAATAAGCTAAATTTAGCTCAAAATAAGCTAATATGGTCACGCTGTATATAAGGAAGAATCTTATTATCAAAAGGGGAGTCTGCTGCTAGCTGTCAGCAAGGTAAGAACACAAAGTTGAACGTGGTGTTACACATCCATCAGCATTGCACTTGCCTCTAAACACATCTAGTGGACAGACTTATAATAACACAACTAGTGTAGAATATTTGTCGCAGCTGTAGGTTGTGTGGTGTTACACATCCCGCCTGCACCTGTTATCGCTCTCCACGAGCACACCGCTCCTTCTGAGCAATTCCGTCGCGTTCTCACACGCGCAGTTTGTAGGTTGTGTGGTGTTACACATCCCACCTACATCTGTGTGCTAGTGACTGCGCTCCTCACGAGCACGCGTAATACCGCTCCCTCTGAGCATTTCTTTCTCGCGTTCTCACACGCGCAGCCTGTAGGTTGTGTGGTGTTACACATCCCGCCTGCATCTGCGTGCACAGTGACTGCGCTCTACACGAGCATACGTTTTACCGCTCCCTCTGAGCATTTGTTTCTCGCGTTCTCACAGGCGCAGCCCACAGGTTGTGTGGTGTTACACATCCCGCCTGCAGCTGTGTGCTAGTGAATGCGCTCTCCACGAGCTCTGTCTTTCTGACCGCGCTCATTAGTCATTTGAGTTGTCATTTAAAATGATAAATTTAATTTTGTAATTTAAAAGTAAATAAATATTCGGCATTGAATTGACTTCGTGTTTTACTCTCTCATGGTCTCAAAAATCAATAAATTTTTGTAGACGAATCCTGGACATCGCTGAGTTTTACCCCAGCCTACGAAACTTCGTTACAAAGTATATAGTATATTGTATGAATGAAATCTTTCTCATGTATTCATGACCAACTTCATTGCAATTCATTTTACGGGATAGACAAGAGTGGTAATGCCAAAAGCTGTGTATAAAAGAAGTTACACACTTTTGTATGTTTTCTCTTGTTTGCTTAATAATGGACTGAATGGAAGTCGAATAAATGTCAAGTAAACATGTGCAAGGGTAGACCATAACAAATACCTAATATTGGTTTTATTTCTAACTGAGAGCATAAGCGTAATTAACGTTTTATGATTTTTTCACACTTACGCTCACAAAAAAAAAATAAACTTACTAGGCGGCTCAATAAAGCTACCAACGACTTTTAGAATTTCAAGCCTTTTAGCTGAAAAGGAAATACTGTTGCTGTCAACAAGCAACTGTCAGTTGAATGTTGTCAAATTTTTAGTAAGCTGCATTATTAAGTTTGTATTTCATAACCATTAATAGCCATTTTCACCGTGATTTAAGAAGAAAATGGAACAAGTAAATTTTATAGGCTCAATAAGCATTACTTTGTGTGTGCAAAAAAATCATCACCCAGACCAAGGCTATGCCATAAACTATAAGGATCATTCACCAAAAATTTAATGGTAAAAATGGTTTTAGTTAGGCAAAAGTTTGTATTATCTGAGGAAGCCCAAGTGCATGTAATAATATTAAAATTAAGTAACAAATAAAACCAAAGTTAATTGTAATAATGCTGCCAAATATGCAGCAGAACGGAACAACATGCTGTTTGAAGCCCGCTACACCTTCATCATTGGCGTGTTTGTGTTTCCTTCACTGTGTGTGGTATCATTAAATGAAAATTTTAAGCTTTATAAACATATTTAGCTACTCTTTAATACACATGCATAACATGAGAACTTGTACAATCAAGTGGAACTGTGCACAACTTTAATACTTTAATGCCCTTTTGAAATGCTAACAAACAGAAAGAAAACAAAAATAAATGCAGAAAGGAGAATATATAAAAAATTAACAAAAAATAACTCCTAAAATTCAAACCATCGTGTATAATCTAGGCAATGAAAATGAAATTCAAAAGTATAGAGTCATCTATGCAACCGCATTGCAAGCACACATTCCAAGAATATCAATGGCTATTGTCAAGTATGTGCATATGTGTGTGAATGTGAATGTGTGTGAGTGTGAATTTGAGTGTGTGTGGATGTGGGAGAGGAATCATCAAACGGCAGTTGTTTCAAACCAAAGTCTTGTCACCCATAAAACAATTGCTAACTGACCTCAAAGTGACACAGAAACGAATGTCACGTAGGTATGTATCTATGTTTGTGCTTAAAGGGAGCCAGGAATCCTTTCTGCCTGCTAGTGTGCGGTGTGATATGTATTTCAGTAGCTATTTATTCCATTATTTTATTATCCTCAACCTTTTTTCTTTACAGGAAGTTTTTGTTTTTGTATTATTGGTGAATCTTAACTTGCATGAAGTTAAAAAGGATGAAATCTGAAAGCGGACTTTTGAAACATTAAAGAACAAACAATCTGATTTTATTTTAATTTGCTTTTCTGTTTATTGAAACTTTATTGAAAACTATGTATGCTTAGAAAAAATAAATGTTATAATAATATTAATAATAACAATGTTTTGGATAATAATCGAACTTACATAATATGATGCCAGTGAATCGCGGGACCTCAATTATTTTTTAATCTATATTTCCTTATTTACTTTTAGTATAAATTGGGTTAGAGTTTTGGTTTTCCCTTTAATGCACTCAAAATTGATCTTAAGTACCCTGCAGACGATCAAATAAACTCATCAATCATCTAGTTGAGTGGTTGCAGTAGTGATTTTTTGCCTACACGCCCACCATGATTCATGACAAGCAAAAAGTTTTTATTTGACGGCAGATCTTTTGATTGTCTAAACCACTGATTGACAACAACATCAGTTTCTTTGTCATTCTTGTTAAATAAGTTAAATTGCCTTAATACGAACGCCACAAAACAAAAATACAAATGGTGATTGATTTAATATATGACACTCACATATACTCACTGATTGATGGACTTATTTGATCGTCTACAGGACCATTTACATACGTAAGTTATGTAAACATTAATTTAACAATTTACTCAACAATTTTAAATATTATTAAAATGTAAGAAAACTAAACTTATAAATCGCTTAAAAATTAATAATGTGTATAGTTTTCATCATTGTTTTTGGAATCCAAGTTACATAAAACTTTTTTCCAAAAAGAGCGCATGTTAATGAACTATAAGGCCCAGAATAATATTAAAAGAGTGATATCTCCAAAATTCGCACCAAAATGTAAATTTCCTTGAAATATTGCATTACCTGAAACCAAAACTATGTAAGATCAACTATTATATTACTATATAATCTTATGTATGCGATTGCAATTTGTGCTTAATGGCACGTAAAATGGGATATTTTTCACCACCACAGGCGCCCCGAAAATCATCAAAAGACAAATCGACCAAGGCAACACCACCCAAGCCTTGAGATTTAACATAGGCAGCCTTGTTAGCAGCAGTATCGGGATCCTCGTAGCCCACCCATATGCCATGTTCATCATTACTGTCAGCCGTACGATAAGCATAATTGCCGGAACGTTTAGTGGGGTCATCGACCTTGATTAGAGGTGCATTATCTCCTTTCAAGTCTTTGTTGGTCAAATTTGGCAATTTGACGCATATCTCAGGCCAACTCAAAAGTCCATCAGTTTGTGTCTGCACGCCGCCAGGGGCAGCACCATCGGTAGCTGATACTGGTGCCTTATCACTCAAAACAGAGTCCTTTGTAATTTTCCAGGCTCGGCCATAGGCAGCCATACCAACATTGATCTTAGTGGCGTTATAATGATTTTTCAACCAATATTGCACTTGATAATTGATATTAAATTCTGGATTGCGTTCATTTAACTCATGCAGGGGAGCTGGGAAATCAGCTACTTTGGGATTGCGTTCAGGTGTTTGGAAATCAAAGGCCATAAGATTGACATAGTCGGAGTTGCTGGCAATGGCGGGAACATTGTAAAACACTAGAAAAATAAGGCAAATATTTTAGTTACAAATAAACAAAACTTTCACGTAAATCAAGTAAATCCTACATGAAGAATTGACATTCGGTAAGACAGAAACACCCAACAAATAACCATGGGGACGAAAACCATTATTTAAATCTGCAATTAAGGCTGCAAATTTTTCCTTATGCTGTTCAGCGTTCTCGTCAACAACGTGGTCCTTAGAGAATGTTTTCTTAAAGCTCTTCCACTTGCTCCCCAGATAACTGTGCACTTTTTTGGGTTTATTTTTGGGAAACTGCCAGCCAATATCGAGACCATCAAAGCCACAATTCTTAACCAGCGAAAAGGCGCTATTCACGAAGGAATTTTTAGCCTTGTTGGACTCCAACACCGTCAAATATTTGTTGTTGTCATCTTTGCCAATTTCATCCTTGTCGCCGCCAACACTTAACAACACTTTCAACTTGGGGTTCACCTTTTTCAATTTTTCAACAATCTTTTTGAAACGATTTTTCGCATGCGAATCCAGTTTTTCATTTTTAATTTCCATTTCGTGGGTTAGGTCGTTTATACTGGCATAGCCATAAATCAAATGTGAACATAATCCTAAAGCAGGCTCCAAGTCGTCTATAGTAAGTTTTGCAAGTCCTAAAAAAAATCAGGGAAATTAAATTAAACGTCTGAACGTCTTTTGATTACACAAATCACTAGATTTGTATCGAACACATTCAGTAGCTCGCTTTGGACACAAACCAATGATCAAACCCATGTAATTTAAATGTGTTTGATATTAAATTTTTGTAAAAAAACGAGCTAATTAGACGTGTTTAACACTTCTTTTTGAACTAGTTTGAGAGCGCCTGAATCAAAAGTTGTTTCAAACCCCTTTAATTTACATTGATGTTTTTGACCGGACTTGTGTCCAACTGAACGAACTAGTTCAAAAAGTTGGACACAAGTCCAGAGCTAATGAAAGAGTTCGATACAACTCTACAAATAACTAGATCAGCCATGTGTGCTAGAGTTGGGTCCAACTAGTGCAGTCGTTCATTTTGGACACAAACCTAAGATTATTTTAGACACAAACTGACAACAAACCCATATAATTTAAATAGGTTTGATCTAGAGCTCTGTCCAAATCGTTCTGTTGTTCATTTTAAACAAGACACGAGTCTACTTGGGTCGAACTCGTTCAGTAGTTCATTTCTGCCACAAACCACTGATCAAACCCATGTAATTTAAATGGGTTTGATCATTGGTTTGTGGCAAAACTGAACTAGTGAACAAGTTCGACCCAAGTAGACTCGTGTCCAACAGTAGACTTGGGTCGAACTCGTTCACTAGTTCATTTTTGCCACAAACCAATGATCAAACCCTTTTAAATTACATGGGTTTGATCATTGGTTTGTGGCAAAAATGAACTAGTGAACGAGTTCGACCCATGTCTATCCAACAGTTCTCTTTGAACTAGTTTGAGAGCGCCTGAATCAAAAGTTGTTTCAAACCCCTTTAATTTACATTGATGTTTTTGACCGGACTTGTGTCCAACTGAACGAACTAGTTCAAAAAGAACTGTTGGACACAAGTCTAGACCCAAGTCTATTCTAAACACAAATCGGTGATAAAACCCATTTAAATTACATTGGTTCGATCATAGGTTCGTGTCTTAAATGAACGCTTGAACGAGTTGGACCCAGTTCTAGTTTGATAATCGTTTATTGTAGACACAAACCGATACTCACACCCACTTAAATAACATGATTTGTGTTAAAAACGAGTTAATGAGAGAGTTCGATACAACTCTATAAATAACTAGATCTGCAACGGTTGAACGCTAGAGCTGGGTCCAACTTGTTCAGTCGTTAATTTTATACACAAACCTAGAATCAAACCCATGTAATTTAAAAGGGCTTAAGTATCGGTTTGTGTCTACAATGAATGAATGAACGAGTTCGTCCAAGCTCTACTGTACCCCGGTATTCACAAGCGACTAAGCTTAATTCCTGCGTTAGCCCAAAATTAACTTTAAAAATTGTTTATGAATATCGGTGTTAGTATTGAAATTTTATTTGATTTGATAAATTCACGTTGAACTGCAAGATGTCAATTTATCAGTACATTACGACGTTGAATTTTAAAATAAGTCAGTTTGATATTTCTTTATATTCAATAGAGTGTTTAGACTTTTTTTTATTTTAGTTTGGAATGACTTATTAGTTCTCAATAATTTTTGTTTTAACAAAACGAATAAGTTCGCTATTTTTATTCTGAATTAGAGAATGCATATTGCATTCTATAAATCTGGCGAGAATTTTTTGTTTAATTTTTTAATCGTACCAGGAAAATGAAATTATTAAAACATCCATAAGACTTTTCAGAGGGATTCAATTCAATTTATTTGCACTTGAATTCTTAGGTATAATTTTTCAAGATAATTTTCATTAACAATTATTCACTGATTAGCAACTTTTAGTCGATACCGAAGCCGAATACTTGGTGGGACACTGTTTATTGTAATTATATAAAAGGCCAAGAATTTACTTAACCTTGACCCATTAACAAGTTTTAGTTTAAACAACAGCTGTGTGGCAAAGGTATAAACTACTAAAAGTTTATAATATTTACTTTACTCTAATAGATATTAATTTTTATAAATTTGAAAAATATTTATGTAGTTTATAGTAACTTTAATAAGATCTCTGCTCTCGCTAATAAGCAGCTCATTCAGAACAGAACTTGCAACTTAATTCTGCCTTTATACGTATTTAGAACGTAGGCTAGTGTTCTACAGAACGTTATACTTTGACAGTTTTTGTTAGTTTATAATGAGAGTTTAACCAGTTAGATATAAGATATTCAAATAATAAACAATAATAATTAAAAACCTCTTAAATATAGATACATATGCATATGTGATTATATATGTATGTGGGTATATTGTGTGCATGTATGCATATCAGAGAACAGCAATGAGTAGTGAACAAGAGAGTAGAGTTGAATGATGTCTTATAATTTCTTGTACTTATGCGCACTCATACTTATTGCAATGTTGTCTATGAATCATATTCACTCGAAAGTTTGAAGTGCGCATCGAACTCATACCTACCAACATGTATAACGTTGATTTGAATTCGACTCTCCTTAAATCAATGCCTATGGACGATGTAAAATAAGTTTGATTCACAATACGAACTTCGCATACGAACATTAAAGTTCTCATTATGAGGTTATGTGTCTCTGTTGCTTTTTTTTTGTGGTTTTTTTGCAGGAATTGAAAAAAAACCTCTTTACTACTACTGTATACTACCTGCAAACTGTTTAATGACTAGACTTTTACATAAACGTGCAGGCATCAGTTCAGTGAGCTGAATCAATGTGAGTAGTATAAGTATTTTCCTGAAATTGGATATCAAAATGAGGTGATTTATGAGTGTGAGTGTAGTAATATGACTATGATGTCCACGTCGCATTCATATTTATTTCAACCTATACTTATCAATCAATGTCATCGTGAGTATGCGTAAATCAGAGTAGTTGAGTTTAATATCCTAATGCTGTTCGACGATTGTATCATCTTGTCTATGGACGCTAAAAGGTTCGTGTATTTGCTTTATGATTTTGTTCCAAACATTATATGCAACACATATTTTCTCATTTATTTTTTAAACTATTGTATAATACTTTAATTTAATTTTTATGTTTTAAAGAAAACATGGCAATACTATTTTTATTTTTCATTACCAAAGACAACAAGCATTTTTGAAGAAAATAATTTAGAGAATTCAAAAACAAGAACTCAGAAGTAAATATTTTACAACCAAAACTTCCTAAATCTTCTTACTGAATTAGGGCATAAATGATGTCTACTCACTTTTATTTAAAAATTCATGAGCCAGTATGGATAGAGAAAAAACGATTCATTGCCGATCACTGATGCATATAGTGTGAAGATAATGAAAAACACACAAGCACAAAAATGATCTGCCTCTGCTTCTGTTTAAAAAGTTAATATCAAGAACAAAATACAAACGTCGAAATTAAAGAATGAATATTTGCATTGGATCTATTGACACAGCAAAACTTGGAATACTTTTTAACAATAAGAATATTTCACAATCTACTTTTTGGTATGCTTGGAACATGTGGAAGAAGAGTGAAGAAATTTTCCAGAAACCTTTACTGTATTTTAGCTGCCGGTGTGATGGTTTTTTTATACTTCAAATGGGCATGGCACCTCCTTTCTAAATTATTTTTGTTATCGTCTATAGCGACCTAATCCCTTAACCAATCTGCCTGAAAATTACACAATGTACTAGAGTGTACCTCAAATGCGTTTTCAACTTGTTTTTTTTCTTATATGAGATACATCAAGTGGGCGTGGCAAAGTACTTTTAATATCGACTCTAGAGCTTATTAGTTTACGACTTTAACTAATTTAATTATAACTATAACCGATCTTATAGAAATGAGCATAATGTAGTAGAATATGCCTGAAAGATGTCTTGGGCGTATTTGCTCTTATATATACGAGTATATTAAGTGGGCGTGGAACTTTTCCTTTAAATTACGTTTGCATTCATAATTTTTACAGTAGAAACTTTGCTCAATTTTGCCACTCATGCTACCATAGCATAGACAATAAATAAATAATACTTGTTTTAAAGTTTTTTTTTCTTATGCATAAGGCCTATGGTATCTATCGGTGGTTTCATCTATTTAAATCTTTAAATTTTGATTTTTTTATGCATCTGCGATATTATTTAAGAAGTTTTCAGAAATAATTTTTGCCATATTTTGAACATAAAAGCATATCTGAGAGCATTTTGTAGTTTAAATATTTTTCGAAAAAATTTGTCAATATATTCATTTCGCATTTTGAATAGAGGAATGTCGGCAGCTAAAAATTATTTGCACGTAATAAATATGCCAAGTGTATAGACATGCATTGAACATTGAAAATGAGATTTAGAGGGAGAAAAATAAAAATATTGACCAACATATTGTTTGTAAGCATATTAAAACAAAAAAAGTCCATAAAAGATTAAAATATGCACTAAACGCCTAAAATATACTCTAAGGACTAGAAAAAAATACAGAAAATATGCATGTAAGGCCGAAATATGCAAAAATATGCCTTAAAGGGAAAAATATGCAAAAATATGCAAAAATATGCATTAACAAATCTAAACCGAATAAATAGCTTATCTCCGCATTAATACGTCACATAAGAAAAAAACATGCAATTGCATATTTGCGGTTTCCCTGTAAATAAGGCTCAAGGGAAAATTCATGAAAAGCAGCCCATATAAATGAAATAAGACCCAATGAGATTAAACTGAAGATAAAATTAAGGCCCAAGAAAGAACTAAATAAAGCCTATTTAAAAATTCCTTAATTTTATTGGGGGCCTTATTTCATTTTCTTATTTGGGTGTTGTTTTCTTAGGCCTTCTTTCATAGCGCCCATTTATTTTGCTAGTAGGCTTCAATTACTTTGTTAATTAGAAAAAAAAAATATTTTGATTTTTCTACTCAATATACAATTATATTAGTTGGCTAAATCAATCTATAAAATTACCAAAAGTTTTAAAAAGCAACTTAGCAGCGCCTCAAGTGCTAAGTAGGAGCACTTTATGAAGTCATTTTGTTTGCTATTTTACTTTAGCGACAATTCATTGATATAAATAGTAATGAAGGCAGGCGCTAATATATGAATACTCATACACATTACTGTATATTAGAAAAAACTGAGATGCTGTTATGCCTGGGTCTGGCCAAGGATTGTCGAGGACCCTCATTAAGCTTGTAGTCAATGCACTAACTACTTCAGTCAACATTTAAATTATTTAGTTTTTGCTATGCCGACGACTTTTATAATTTTTTTTTAGTAATACGAGCAATATTGCACAAGTTATTCTTTGATTCAAACAGTTTATTGCTAAAAAAAATAACCAACCTTAATGTCCATATGCATAAAATTTAAAATGAGTTTGAAATGTACTTTATTGAAAAATTTTCAATAAATACATGTTTCCTTAAAATGGATTTCAAATTCAATTTATTATTTCTATGAATATATGTAAGTGTATTTTTCTTACTAGAAATATAAGCAAACAAAATGTTACCTTGTTTTTTTCCCGACTCACTATTGTAGTAACACAACACTTTTGCTTTGCTGTTGACAAAGGCCTGGCAAAATGTTATTACACCCACTAGAGCGCACAATACAATAAAAAATTTCATTTTGAATTAAATTAATTAATTTAACTTCAAGTCGCGATCTACACACTTTGACACTTTAGCAATAACTAATCGCATGAGCCCTTTATATAGAGACATTGTGGAGTCTGGAAGTGTTAGAAAAACTAAAACAAAGAAATGGTTAATGTGTATGTATTAGTTTGACAGTTTCATTGCAAAGAAACATTATAATGGTGCAGAGAATATTCTTAAAGCCAAAACATAATTAGCTCGCTACCATGTATTAGTAACTATAGCACTCTCCCCCATAAAGATTGAAGACTAGAGGGAGACTAAAACAAAATCGGGGGGCGTAGCCTAATTTGAGAAAATTGTTGGTAAAACAAATAATTAATGCTAAGGTCACTGTTCAAAAGAGAAAAATATGGTGGTATTGCTATAGAAAAGTTAAGCAAACTAAGCCCGAAATTAAGTTGGCAGATCTCTTGGGAACACCCTGTTATAAGGGTAAAGCATTTAAAGTTTTTCTAATTTTTTTTACCGAAATTTGACCTAGTTACTTTGATATACAAAAAAATTAATTTTCCAACCCTGGAATCATCCTTTTAGATTTTTTTCTAATTCCTTATACCAATCTAGTAGTTCTTAAAAACATACATATAGTATGTTAAGTCAACAAAGAATAAAGGAAATTAAAAAAAATTCTTTTATTAAGTTATTTTAATAAATTTATAATTTAATAAAAGTTTTCAGCTCTGCAGCTGTGGTTTTAATTTGTCTAATTTTTTACACGAAACTTTTCTTTCAAAAGCATAAAATGTATTTAATTTATAAAGAAAAAGAAAAAAATTATTTAGACCTAGTTACTTTTATGTAACACAAAGAGTGTAAGTTTCCCAACCCTGGAATCATAATTTTAGTTTTTTCTGATTTATTTTTAAGAATATAAGATATGTTTAATTTATAGAGAAAAAGGAAACATTAGTTTTAGTGGGTTACTTTTATTTAGCAAAAAAAAGTTAAAGTTTTCCAACCCTGGGAACTTCTTTTTGATTCTTACTTTTTTTTTATTTTTAATACCAATTTTATTAGATATCCATAAAAAATTTAAAATATATATAAAAAATGTAGCAAAAAAAAATTAAGGTTTTCCAACCCTGGAATCGTATATTTATTTTTTTTAATGCCAATTTTATTCGTACTGAAATATAAAATAAGTTTATTTAGCATAAATAAAACAAAAATTAGTTCTAGCTAGTTACTTTTATATGGCAAAATAAAGTTTAAGTTTTCCAGCTCTGAAACCGTCTGCTCGATTTTGCTGATTTTACATATTCTGGCAGCTTCGGAAAACCGATTTCACGTAGAGACAGACGGACATCGCTTATTCGTCTTCCCTATACATAAGGATACAGAATATACAGGCATGTTCTGAAAATCACTTTTTTCAAATCACTAGTGATTTCAAAAGTAATAATGGTCATGCAGATATTTGTTTGCTCTTTTTTTAATTTTTCTATTGTATAGATCATCAAATATCATTTCTGAAAGAAATTTATCGTATATGATTTTAAAAACGTCTACGGGGCCATTATTACTTTTCAAATCACTAGTGATTTGAAAAATGTGATTTTCAGAACATGCCTGGTATATACACTTTATGGGTCGCTTAATAATATTGTAGAAATTACACGCGGAATGACAAACCTATTAATACCGTTTTGCAATTTTTGGTGAAGGGTATAGCAATAGATATCTTTTCCCCTGCATATAAGAGGCATTGCATTAGGATGCAAGATTGCCTCAATTTCCCGTCTGAAAATATCTTAAATGATTTTAAAGTTGGTGAATTGTTTCCAAAAGAAAACATACTCAAATCACTGTGCAATATCAGCTTATTTACGATAAGAGAACATCAGCTGAGCATACTTTTAGGAGCAGCAAGCTAATTCTTGCTTGTAAGAGTTGCCGTTCATTGGGTACAGTAAAGGCCTGCCAACTTTTTGGTGGCCAGCCAGTTTTTGTGCAACTTTTCGAACTCATCGAATTTTGCGACCTTCTTAAATAAACAAAACTCTCCCTTTTTTATGCAAGTCTGCAAATATAGAAATTTTGACCTATTTTATCGCCATAATTAATTAATTACAGCCAAACGGCAGCACCGATTGAAATGATTTTTTGGAATCAAACTTTTGTAACGTGCTTATAGTTTTTATTTCTTACTCTCACGAAGTAAAAGTTTTTTGTCTCACACGCTCGCGTCCTCTCACGCGTGACAGCTTTTGGCTAATATTAACAATACCTTCGACATTATAGTTACACAATTTTTTTTTAATTGTTAACAGCCTTAAAGTTTTTTATCACTTACCCTCACGAAGAAATAACTTTTCACCCCTTGTACTCACGTCCTCTCAAGAGTGACAACTTTGACTTTACTTGACTAATATTAATAATATACTCACCTCCTACATTATATTTAATTTTTAATAACTATAATATATAATATATATAACTAATCGTTGATAAAGTGCCAATAAATCAAAATTATCGAAACCTTTTAAACCGAATTGTTTTCTTTGTTATTCTTTTATTATTAAAGCGAAAAAAACTTACTCACGCTCACGCATTTTTTTTAGAAATTTTAATTTGGTTTAAATATGCTTTAAAAAAATTGAGTTTTTAACTGGATTTAAAAAAAATATATTTTCGATTTCCTCCTCGTACAGTAAATATTTCGATTTAGTTACCTAAAAAATGGTTTTTTTATGTAAAAAATATGTAAAATCTTTGCAGCTGAAATATTTCAAATTCGATTGTGTTAGAGCAGCGTTTCCCAAACAGGAGTCCATATCAATCTTCCAAGGGGTCAGCGTAAAGAGGCGAGAAAAAAGGAACAAATTTCT
Source organism: Tachina lurida (assembly GCA_944452675.1). NCBI lineage: Eukaryota > Metazoa > Arthropoda > Insecta > Diptera > Tachinidae > Tachina > Tachina lurida. The sequence continues at coordinate 102,982,540 of OX101755.1, read as the reverse complement.
TATTTCTAAATATTTCCAGGGGAAAATTCCAACAAGGAATATTTTTTCACGAGTTTAAAATCCTCATATTGAAAAAAAACGATAAGAAAAAGAGGCAAGCGAATTCTGAACTTTAGAGAGCAGCTGCCTAGTTCCTTATTAATTTATGTAAAAATTCCCTGACGGGACCCATATTTTCCGGAAAAAGCGCTACCTATAACACCTGCTAAGCTCATTGCAAATTTGGGGTGATTCTTTATTATTCTTTCAAATATGATTTATTTCGTTATCAACAAAATTAAAACTTAGCTATATTATTATACCGATACGTTAATCCAACTTAGTAATGGCCAAATATACTCTCTCTTATTTATTTGTGCATGTGCTTTGTGGGTAAGTAAATAAATAGGCTGTGAGTAGTGTTGCAATGTACGTTTTAGGACACAACAACAACAATATGGAACAAAAAACTATTTTTCAAAAGAAAAAACAATAAAAAGTTTTAGCAGAAATTAAAACGTAAAAATAGCATAGAGTTATAGCACGCGGCGTTAAATCAGTTATTGTATCTAAAACTTTGAGCTAACAGTTACAAACTAACTATTCAATATTATTTTTCTTGAGACACGGTTTCATTATTACTTCCTTGCTCCTACCAAGATTATTAGGAACGTTGGTTTACGTTTTCGAATTTTAATTAAAAATTGTATAAGTATTTATAGTGTTAGCACCAGGGACAGGGGTTTCATGCAAATGCATGTTTTTTCCCTTACCCCTGATAATAGCAAGGACAAAATATCTTTACGAAACAATGAATTTGCCTAAAAATGGCATCGATTTGTAAGTGCATATTTCTGCATATTTTGCTGGAAATGCATATTTTTGCATAATTTGGTCATAAATGCATATTTTTGTTGACAAATTATTAATGCAAGACAATTCTATTTGGCAAATTTATTCCCTTGCATTGGATTGTAGAATTGTACAAGCACACACATCTACCACATTTGATGAAAATCGTAATTTTGATGATTTCAAAAGGAAATTGTCTGCCTTAAAGCCGAAAGTAAACTTGATATTGTTTTTAAAATGACAACAGATTTAAAAAATAAATCTAAAAGCTGGTATTCAATTCATTGTAATGGTTGAGTTAAATAAATATACAGCATTATATAAAAAGAATTATTCAAATTTGAACCGATTATATCCACAGACCTTTTACAATTGACAAAAGCTTTCTAAGAATAAATTGATAGAACTTCCTATTCGAAAATATAAAAAATATTAAAATTTTTAAATGAAAATTAATAAATAAGAAGACAAATGCGTTTTTGGAGTTAATAATAATGCAGAAAAAAATCTTTATATCATATTTTATCTTGTGTAAATATTTAATGTAAAAAAGGCTTGTACATTCACCTCTTGAGAAAAGAAAATATTCTTATATCTTTATTTAATTGTTGTAAGTAAAATAAAAATTTTTTTGAACAGAATTTTTTTTTAAAATATGTGCATTTTTTATTGTTTTTAGTGCATATTTTGCATTTTTAATGCCATATTTTAGAGCGCCTGAAATACCTTTTTAAATTTATAAAGTCCTTGTCCCTGGTTATCACTAAGAGCCTAATTATAAAAAACTACCCACCAAGTGATATTTTTTTTTTAGTTTACATAAAAATTCTTCAACAAAGAAATGCACAGAAATTGAGACGATGTTTTGCTTTTAAAATTTTTTAAACTTATGTACATATTTATATGAAAGACAAAAACAAATTTTTAACATTTGTAGGCTACTTTTGCCATATAAACTGCAATTTGAAGCTGAATTCACTGACATCAGCGAGGGAAAGATTAAATACAAATGGTTTGAAATATACATAAGAAAATGTACCACAGAATAAAAAGGCTTAAGCAAAAAAAAAAAAATAATTTAAAAACTGATCGTTAAAAAATCTAATTTTTAAATAAAAAACTGCACAACTGCTCAACAGTTAAAAAGAACTGCGAAAAACAGCTAAATCTACACAGTCGGCAACGCTGGCTGTGGGTCTCACACACAGTGTGTGTCAGGAATGGGATTGCTAATTTTAAAATTGTACCAACAACTTCCAAATATTATATTTTTTTATGCCTTAATTGTACTAAAAGATTTTTTTATTTGAAATTATTTTTATTTATTTTTATTAAAATAATCATTTGTTATATTCTGGCTAGCGAATCACTTTCACAAAATTTCTTGCAAGTTCGGATGTTAAAGCATTTGGCTACACCTTTTTAAGTTGAAATTTGAAATATACAAATTAAGAGTATGTGCTCTAGCATCCGAACTTAGAAGAGAAATATTTTGGAAATGGACGAGTTCACATTTTTTTATACAATCGTTTGAAAATAAGTGTGGAGTGAAATTGGGGAGATTCCTTAAATGTACGAAATTAATCACTGGTGTACTATTGTACTAATCGAGTTTGAATAGTACCAAAAAAAGTTTGAATAGTACCATTTTCTTCAAGCCTGGTGTACATGTGTGTATATTGTTTAAACAAAAACAGACCATACTCGCTTGCAAGCATAGGAAATTGAGAGAATGGCCACCACTGCACAGTAGGTAATTTGACTCGAAATCTGGGCCAAAAATAATTTTTTACATTAATAATAATAACGGTTTTGACGTTCAATTAAGAAGATATCAAATCAAATAGCTGCATATTTGGTTTTTGTACAAAAACCACATATTAGCCGATTTATGGGCAGTCGAAGCTGACATTTGCAAGCAGCGTGCTCAGTGCAGCATAAAAAGTGTAATTTTGATATAAATTAAAACGTTTTTTTATGAGATATTAAACAAGAAGAATAAACTTGTGCATAATATGGAGAAGAGAAGGGATAGTAATTAAAAAAATCAAAAATTTTGCTGAGCTTTATTGGTTTTGTTAATAAAACGTATAATTCTAACCTAAAATAAATCCCTTTTTAAGAAAATAGTTCTTAATTGATTTTTTTATAGCTTTGCTATTTATTGCGCGATACAGGAGTAAGGACGTGATTTTTGTAACAAAAATAATCGTCACTACTACAGTTTTAAATTTATTTTTGTTTTGATTTCCTTGTATGTAGTTAAAAGCAGAGTAAGAAAATAAACGAAACAAATTGTTTCATTTTGTTTTGTTTCGTTATTTGAAGTGAGTGAAACAAAACAAAAACAATGAGAAAGATTTCTCAATTATTGTTTGTTTTGTTTTTTCACATGAGCACAAACCAGAGAACATAGCCGGCTAACAGCCACCGCCAGCCACAAACAATACATTAATTTAATTGTACGCCGCTAGAACAAAAAATAATGGGATATAAATGGAAACGTTTCGAAACATTTAAGATAATTTTATTACATTGTTATTTCACGCATGAAATTTGTTTTATACAACTAAGCAGCATAGCTATAACCGTGAGTCCCAAGACACCTATCTTCTTATATATTTTTCGTTTCGGTTTTTGATATATATATATATATATAGATATATATATATATCATTTTTTTTCAGGCAGCCTCAGCTTGAAATGAAGTGAACTTTTTAATGTTTACAATTTTGTTAACAGTGAAAAAGTTATCATGAAGAACTATTTAAATTCCAATTTTCAGCCATTTTGATTCTAAACTTTGGCTGGAATTAATTTTGGCCTAAAAAGTAGCTCATATTACCCAATGTGCACTGCAATAGAGCATAAAAAGTTTTTTTTTAATTTATTTAAAAATAAATTTTGAAAACAAGTTTATTCCTTAAGAGTAAAACAAAAATGAATAATAATTTATTGCAACTTGAATTTGATTGCACGTAGAATGGGATATTTATCACCAGTACAGGCACCGCGGAAGTCATCAAAAGACAAATCGATCAAGGCAACACCACCCAAGCCCTTGGACTTAACATAGGCAGCTTTGTTAGCAGCAGTATCGGGATCATCGTAGCCCACCCACATGCCATTTTCATCATTATCGTCAGCCGAGCGATATGCATAATTGCCGAAACGTTTAGTGGGGTCACCGACCTTGCGAAGGGGTGCATCAGCTCCCTTCAAGTGTTGGTTGGCGGGGTTGGGCAATTTGGCACATACCTCAGGCCAACTCAAGAGACCTTCTGTTTGTGTCTGTATGCCAGCAGGGGCCGCCTTATCGGTATCTGGCACTGGTGGCAAACCAGTCAAACCAGAGTCCTTTGTCATTTTCCAGGCTCGGGCATAAGCAGCAATACCAACATTGATCTTAGTGGCCGGGCAATGATTGTTCAACCAATATTGCACTTGATAATTGATATTGGATTCGGGATTGCGTTCATTTAATTCATAAATAGGGGCTGGGAAATCAGCTACTTCGGGGTTGCGATCAGGCGTTTGGAAGTCAAAGGCCATGAGATTGACATAGTCCAAATTGTTGACAATAGCAGGAACATCGTAAAACACTAGGAAAACAAGGCAAACATTTTACTTACAGGTAAATTAATTCTTATTTGTAAAACAAATAAATCTTACATGAGGAATTGACATTGGGCAAGACAGAAAGACCCAACAAATAACCATCGGGACGCAAAGCATTCTTCAATTCTCTTATTAAGGCGGTAAATTGTTCCTTATGCTCTTCGGCTTTCTCGTCCACAACAAAGTCACCAGAGAAGGTCTTCTTAATGCTCTTCCAGAAACTACCAAAAGCACCGTGCACCTTTTTGGGCTTATTTTTAGGGAATTGCCAGGCAATATCAAGGCCATCAAAGCCATAAGTCTTAACCAAGGAATGAGCGCTGTTGATGAAAGGAATGCGTGCGTTGCTGGACTCCAACAAAGTTAAGTATTTATTGTCATCCTTGTCAACTTCATCCTTGTCGCCGCCCACACTTAACAACACTTTCAAGTGGGGGTACTTCTTCTTCAAACCGGTGACGGTACGATACAAGCCAGTGCCCACATCCAAATCAATCTTTTCATTCTTAGCCACCAATTTGTTGGTGGTGGGATTGATGCTGGCATAACCGTAAACCAAATGTGAACAGAATTGTAAAGCGGGCTCCAAGTCGACCACGGTAAGTTTGGCAAGACCTGCAAAAATTAATCAATAAAAAAAGTTATAAAAATGTTTTCAAAAGAAATTTCACTTATAAAATCAGAAGACTGACGAAATCGTTGACGTCATTTCCAACAAGTAAACAAATTTATTAAAAAAAAATTTTAGCAGTTTAATTTAAAAATGAGGAAATTAACAATTACTTTTGAGACGTTAATTTAACTGCTGATGATCCAAAATTATAAAATAAATTAGTGTGAAATGTTATCATTGTGATTAAATTTTTTTTATCTTATTTGCTGTTGAAATGATTCATTTGAAATTAATAGTTTTAATGTTCGCTCTAAAGAGAAATTGCCCAGTGAGTTATTGCTTCAAAAATGAAAAAACCAGCATATTTCGATTTCATACAATTAATAACTGAATCAAAAAAAAATCTAAATTAAAGGGTATTCTATCAGTTAATGTAATTTTGACTATGTAAATTTGACTGTATCTTGGAAACCGTAAGAAAAAGCTCTTGAAATTTTTAACAGCGCTAAAAGTAAAAAATACCAAAATTAAAAAATTTTCAAAACGAAAAAAGATCTCCAACACCCAAATAAAATCCAAAAAACCGTAAAAAGCACTCTTGAAATTCTCAGAAGTGCAAAGACTAAAAAGTCTCAGAATGGAAAAAATTGCCAAAATTAAAATATTGCCAAAAACCGAAAATAATAAAAAAAAAAATCGCCAAAATTTTAAACAAAAAAATTGCTAAAAACCGAAGAAAAATCGTCAAACCGAAATTAAGATCCAGAACAAAAAAAAAAATCAGTAAAACTAACCTAAATCGCCAAAAACAAAAAAATCTCCAAACAACTATAAAACGCCAATATCCGAGTAAAATCCCAAAAACCGTAAAATGCAAACTCTTGAAATTTTCAAAAGCGCTACAACTAAAAAATCTCAAAACTAAGAAATTATTAATATAAAAAAATCGCCAAAGCGAAAAAGATCTCCAAAATTAAAAAAAAAAAATCGCCAGACCAAAAATTCGTGAAAAACCGAAGAAAAATCGTCAAAACTAAAAAAAGGGCCAGAGCAAAAAAAAAAATCAGTAAAACCACACTAAATCGCGGAAAACCAAAAAATTGCCAGAAAATAAAAAAACGCCAAAACTCGCTAAAACTAAAAAATCTCAAAATAAAAAAATTGCCAAAATGAAAATATCGCCAAAACAAACAAAAAATAATCAAAATTTAATAAAATCGACAAAACGAAAAAATTGCGAAAAACCGAAGAAAAAACGTCCAAAATAAAAAAATCGCCAGAACAAAAAAAATCAGTAAAAAGAGACTAAATCGACATAAACCAAAAAAATCGCCAAAAACTAAAAAAACGCCAAAACCCGAATAAAATCGAAAAATCCGTAAGAGGCAAACTCGAAATTTTGAAAAGTGCAAAAAAAAAATCTCAAAATTAAAAAGTTGACAAAATGAAAAAATCGCCAAAAGGGAAAAAAATTACCAAAATTAAAAAATTCGCATAAATAAAATATTTGCCAAAAACCGAAGAAAAATTCTCAAAAAAAAAAAGACTGTCAAAACTAAAAAATTTGCAAAATGAAAATATTTCCAAAAACGAAAAAAATCGCCAAACGAAAAAAGTCGTCAAAATGAGAAAAATCGCCAAACTAAAAAAACGTAAAAAACCGAAGAAAAATAGTAAAATCTAAAAAAAGCGTCATTACAAAAAAAAAATAGGAAAGTTAAACTTATGGCGTTTTCTTTTCTGGAAAAGGTGTAACATTTTTTAACTTTTTATTAAAAAAATACAATTTAGCGTTCGTTTAAAGAAAAAATTTAAGCTCGCAAAACATGGTACAATAGTTTCTAATAAAATGTATATATGAAAAAAAATCATTTTATTTCGAATTTTCATTGAAAAGTGTAACATATTTTTCCAGAAAAGAAAATGCCATTAATTTCCAAAATTAAAAAATGGCCAAAAACTAAAAAAAAACGCCAAAACCTTTATTCAGTTTGAATTAGAGATGGGCGCGTGTCGTATTTTTTTTCGTGACACGAACATGCACGACTCATCACGCCGTGTTCGTGATAAAATAAACTGTGATTTCGTGCGTGTTAGGGTCCATTCGTGTTGAGCAAAATTTACACGAAAAACACGAAATGAGTTTAGATGTCAAATATGTATGAATAGAGAAAAAATTTAATATTTTGTACCGTCGAACACACAACACCAGCATATTTGTTGAGCCTCTGAAGCTTAAAGTTCTATACGGAAACCGATAGTAGCAGCTGTAGTTGCAGATAGTATCAGCTGGCAGTGCCAACTCGGTGCCATATTTTGAAAAGTGACTCTTGAAAAAAATCAATTAAATTTTCTGATTTTTAATACCATACCAATAATATTTTGCTAGAAGCTCCAAACGGAGTAACGGATCTTGAATACTTCATATCCGTTAACTAAAACATAATCACCCTTATTGCAGTTGTCAACATCGACATTACTTTAACACAATACCAAAAAATTTCGGCTTGTGTACCCGTTGTCGAAAACAACTGACGCTTGTTGGCAGGTTTATTCGTTCTAGACCTCAGGGAACGGAAATAGATTGTCAGTAGCACAAAATTGTTCTCGAGAGGGTGGTATTGTGTTAAATTGACATCGATGTCGACAACTGGAATAAGGGTGAATAATAATAATAATATTGCGTGCTTGTTGTGCAGTATCGTGTTGACAAAATTTTTCGCGTGCGTGTTAAGCATCTTGGTATTCGTGTTTGTGTCGTGTCATGTTGGAAAAATTCGCACACGCCCATCTCTAGTTTGAACATAAAAAAATTGCCAAAACGAACAAGAAATTACCAAAATTTAAAATATTCTCCTAAATAAAAAGTTTGCGAAAAACCGAAGAAAAATAGTCAAAACTAAAAAAAAGCGATAGAACAAAAAGAAAAATAGCCAAAAACCAAAAAAATCGCCAAAAACTAAAAAACTCCAAAAAATAGGCAAAATCTTGAAATTTTAAAAAGCGCTAAAACTAAAAAATCTCAAAATTAAAAAACTGCCAAAATTAAAAAAAATCGCCAAACAAAAAAAAAAAATCGCGAAAAACTGAAGAAAAATCGTCAAAAAGAAAAAGGCGCCAGAACAAAAAAAATCACTAAGACTAAACTAATGCATTAAACCAGGGACCGAAAATAATTGTTATTTTTTTATTTTAAATGAAAAGGTTACTGTAAAATGTGTTTTATTTGGTTTGGGTTATTTTTAACCATTATCGTAAAAGATATTTTATTTTGGTTATTGTAACCAATTTAAGTGAGAAATATTTTTTTTTTGGTTACGAATAACTATTATGGCAACCAAAAAAATTTTTTGGTTACCAATAACAATAGTCTAAAGAATTTAAATTTTTTGGTTACTTAAGTATCAATTATTGCTACCTGAAATATGGCATTTTAGATGAATAAGATGCATTTGTAAGGGGTATGCAGGACAAAAAATTTAAATATCTTTAGCAAAATTGACAAAACACGCAGTTTTATAAGAAATATTTATCAATTTCATAATAAAATTATTCAGGTATTTAAACTAATTAATTTGCTTTTACTTTTCTTTTTCGCAAATTTCTACTAAAAACATTACATATTGCAAAAAATATACTAATTTCCAAGGGATTAAAATAATCGAAAAACTCTCCCAAAACAAATTATATAGACCGCCAAAATCGGCAAGAACTTGCGATAATTTGCTAAAAATGTGAATATGTTAAAAAAAGAATCAAAAACAATCTCATTTGCAAAAAAACTGCGAAAATTCGCGAATAATTTCATAATTGAAAAAATGCGATAGAATTTATTAAAACCCCTTAAAATTGTAAGGAATGCCAAAAATTCGCAAAATCTTGGTAACATCAACAAGATATCAAAGTCTGACACTTATTAAAAATAGTTAAAACTGCAAATGAAAATAGAGAATTGCGAACAATCACTTTTATTGCGATATTAGAGAAAATCCGCGATAAATTGCAAAATAGCCAACAAGCCCTAAAATTACTTACAAATACAAATTCCAAAAAATGGGAAAAATTGCCAAACTTATAAAAATGCATACAAGATTCGCAAAAATTACGAAAACTTGCAATAACTTGCTAACATCAAAATGATAGCAAAGTGTGATATTAATTAAGAGTCGGCAGAACTATAAAAAGGGAAAAACTGTAAAAAAAAATAATACTATCAGACAATAACGTAAGTTTGTTGAGTCACACCTAATTTATAAAAATTGTGCGCAAAAGCAATAAGATTTATTAAAAATTACCTGATAAGCAAAACTTACTAAAATTTGCAAATAAATACTAAACCCCTTAATTTTAAAAGGATAAATGCTCGAAAAAATGTTCTTTCACATATTGCAAAAATTACAAAAATTCGCAAATAGTTTTCGGATACAGATAGAAGCTGTTGAATAATTTTCTCATATTTTTGCTTTTTCGTATTAAATATTATTTTGTATCTTTGGACCTAAAGTATCGTATTTTAGGTAGCAATAACCAAAAAATTAAAATTCTTTAGATAATAGTTATTGGTAACCCAAAAAAATTTTTGGTTGCTATAATAGTTATTCGTAACCAAAAAAAAATATTTCTCACTTTAATTGGTTACAATAACCAAAATGAAATATATCTTACTATAATTGTTGATTATAACCAATATTTAAATTCATCAATTTTAATTGTTAAATATAACCTTTTAGTCATTTCTCTTATAACATTAAACACATCCACCACAGCAGGCTACACGAACACACGACTTCAAATGCCGCTAGCAGCATTTGTCGCCTCGTAGCCAGCTACTTAATTATTTTGGAGGTGGCAGCAGCACCATCTGCACCTGATATTCAAGTACAAATATATAGTTCAGTATTGCCACTTTCATATATTTTGCATTTATAAAAATAATTACTTATTTAAAAAGTACTTATTTCACAAAAATGAATCAATTTATTTTTTACATAAATGTTTTGATATTTTTTCTGGTAAATAATATGAAATAATTGTACGATATCATTCATTAAACATTTTGTATTATACTGGTAACACTGCATTTGCTCATTGTAGCCAAAGAAATAGAAATTAGTTTAATTGGAGTACAACGACAAAATCAGCATAGACAACAACCTGGTAGTCGGTAGCTTTCTGTGGTAAATGTGTTCAATGCATAAATCGCCAAAAACTAAAAACACGCCAAGAACTAAAAAAATCGCCAAAAAAACCAAAATCGAAGAAAGCGCCAAAACTAATAAAAATCATAAAATTAAAAAAACAACACGTAAATTAAATTTTTTTTAAATGTCTACATAATATTGAATTTAATTCTTGTTTAAAAAGTTTTTCAATTTTGGAAATTCATTTGGTTTCAAGGATTAATTTTCTGCCTTAATGAAATTTTATGATCATAAAATGTTTATTATATTTAAGAGAGTTTTTTTTATCTAAAAATTGTTTTCAATTTGCCGGTTTTTTTTTGCATGGCGACTATTTTATTTATTTATTAAAAAATTAAACGAATGAAACTTTGTATCACTTGGTATCAAAATCAGCCGCTTCGTGCACTTTGCACTCTCTCGCTTGCATCATAATACTTTTCGGCCAGAATCGTAACAGGCGAGAAAGCGCAAAAGGCATGGTATGGAATTTGGTATTTAAGGTTCTTTACATATAAACAAATTTATGTTAAAATTATTGTTATCAGGGACCCGCAACGCCATTTCGTCGGTTGGTTTCTGGTTTGCTGCAGACATAATGTATTTTGAATATACTGTGATGCAAACCAGACGCGAACCGACGATTTGTGAATTTTATATTTTAATAATTAATTAATTTTTACTTAAGAGTACAGTTTGATAAAAAAAAATTCGATATGAACATTCATTCTGTCTTCAATGTATCGAGCTATAAGGGCCAAAAAAAGCTTATGCCCTAATTCTGTTCGACGATTGTATCGTCTTGTCTATGGACGAAAAAAGCAGCAGCTTTGATTCTTTAAAACAATTATTATTTATTGTCTATGCTAGAAGGTTCGTGCATTTGCTTTATGATTTTGTTCCAAACATTATATCCAACACTCATTTTTTCATTTATTTTTCAAACTATTGTATAATACTTTAATTGAATTTGTGTGTTTTAAAAGCATGGCAATAATATGTATATTTTTCATTATCAAAGACAACAACCATTTTTGAAGAAAATAATTTAGAGAATTCAAAGACAAGAACTGAATTGAATTAGGGCATTAAGCGACATATTTTTTAAAATATATTTTTTTTAACAAAATCGGTTACTTACGATCGTAAAAATAAACTTAGAAAATTATGTCGCTTAAGCTTTTTTGGCACTTATGGCACGATATATTTGTTTATATTTCAATTTTAGTTTTATTAAATATACGGAAATTATATGAACACAAACCTGAATACGGAGTAAAATATTAATTGATTTCAATAAAACAGCAAGGAGCAGCTGCAACCACAAGTATTGAAAACTTAATTAAGCGATACGAGGGTTACTACTAACATACTAGATACAATGCAAACTTGAAATTTTTCCTTTTTACTATATATTTGGGGGATTCAATTGGTAGTCATAAAGGTCATAATGTTTTAAATTATTTAAATGTAATTGTTTGTGCTTTCAAATAAAACTTTTAGAACATTATGTCAATATGTATTGTCGGAAAGCTTTACTCCCTGTTTCTATAACCCGGACGGTCGACTTGAGTATCAAATTTATATGAAAAGTCCTAATTTTTTGAGTCACTAGTCATCTGCCTGACTTGTGGAAACAGGGGGTGCTGGTCTCCCAAATTTTTTACCCTCATAATTTTTTAATTTATTTTTTTTGCCTTCGACGTCACTTTGCTGCATAGCTAACATGTTCTTCCCAAAATACAGAAAAATTTAACAATGGAATGGAAAGCGCTGCAAATCATATGAAAAAGTTTTATTCGTATAACAATATAAATAGTGACTGACCCTCGTTTAAATATAAATAACTAAAGCCAAATCAATATGCCATCTAACTTCAAAAATTATTAGTCATAATTTGTTTTTTGTATTCTCACACTTGCATTAATGGCAAAATCAACAACGACTGCCCGTGGGTAAATTTCTAAATTCATAACACATTCAAAATACACTTTACGACTGTAAAATGGATAATAAATATTTATAAGATCATAAGATCACAATTGTGAATATTAAGTAGCAAAACAATTCTATTAAAAGAGAACAAAAAAAAATACAAAAAATAAAATAATAATAAACAGTTTTATTAATGCGAAAGTAGAATGAATGTACCTATTACATTTTATGGAAATAGATTAGATATACAAATAAAACACCGGACACATGGAAGTTAGTTCACTTGAAAAAATGTTTTTTTTTGTTATTTAACTTAATTGTTGCTGGGGAAGTTCTTGAATATGTTTAATGTCAATTATATTATGTCACACTTTGCACTGATTAGTTGAGGTTAAATGTATACGCGTATGTACATACTAAATGCGACTTTAAAATATAATTTTGTAAGGCAACAACAGAAAAAAAAAACAACCAACTCAGCATAGAGTGCGGCATGAAATAGCTATAGATAAAATTAGTATGGATAACGCTAGCCATGTTTATCCATATCAGAAATTGGAAATAAAATAGATGAAAATAATAATAAACTATGAGTACACACACATCCAGTATAATGAATAACTCGTTAGATATATTAATTAATTATACTTGGAAGGTTTAATTTAGGAAGTAAATAAAATTTTCTAATATAACCTGTTACCACAATTGAAATCTATAAAAGTGAATAGAATTTATTGTCAAAATAAGAGTTTTTACTTAACGCAAATGGCAGCATATACGAAAGGAATTTTTGATTGTTGTTTCCTGATTAAACATTTCGCTCCTGAATGTGGTAAGTTCCATAAGCAGGAACAAAATGTATATAGACGTTGCTTAACACAAAAAAAAAAAAAAAAGAGTTGTCATAGGACACCCGGCTAGAGCTATGCTGCTTAGCTATAAAAAACAATGCCATAAAATTATTTGTATTTTTAAAACTATTAATTTAAGATTCATAAAATTCATTTTTATTTGCATAAGGGCACCCAGCAAAAAATTACAATTACCATCAAAACTACTTGCCATATAATGACTTACTTTTCTGATTACCAAGTTTCATTACTCGCTTACAAATCACATTACCTAAAATTTAAAAAAATTATGTACAAGTTGCTAAATGAGGAGTATAATTTTTTTTAGATTAAATAGATTACGTGAGATATTTTTAGATTTAATTGAACTGTAGTGAATTTTAATCAGAAATAATTTCTAGTCAGGCTTAAGTTCAGTAATTTCAATTCTTATTGAATGAAATATTTTTATTAATTAATGTGAGTTTCTAAAGAAGAGAATAAATAGATTACGTGAACATGTTGTCAAATAAAAAAAGTAAGTACTTCTCAAGAATCAATTATTTTAGTCTCACGCCTTGTTAAAATCATTAAGTTGGTAATCCAGTGAGGAACAGCTTCCATCAAAAATTTTTAATTCCAAACCCGATTACCTTTTTTGAAATTTTTTGCTGGGCACATTTTCCATATGCAAACGCAGACTTAGCAACCCTGTTTTCTTAAATTATTATTAATATAATAACTTAAAAAAATAAAGAAAACGAAAACTAGAAAATACTAACGAAAGAAATCAAAACAAAAATAAATCTTTAACTGCAATAGTGTCAATTATTTTTAATACATAAATCGCATCCTAACTCCTGTGGCTGGCATAAAGAGCATAGCTCTAAAAATAAGCAAAAATTCCTAATAAAGGAATTAAATTAGCTGTCAAATGATGAAATGTCAAGAATTGAGCTGTCATCCTTCTTTATTTATTTAGTCAAAAGTTGTGAAATTTTAACCATGCAAAATAATTTTAATTCACCCTTATCGGGAATAAAAGTTCAAGAGAAGGTAACCTTCTAGGTCGACAACCAGGTAGCGCTAAAAGTTTTAAAGGGGCACAATGTCGAATCGAAACTTGTTAGTGACTGTAGGAGAGCCCTCAACTTGGTTATGGATAAATATAGCGTCAGACTATGTTGGGTTCCTGGCCGTTAGATGAGAGAATGTGTAACACATCGGTAAAATTTCCGATAGGTAATTATTACAGGGAACTCAGTAATTGAGTATTATAGAGTCTCGAAGGCTATGTTGCCAAAATTTGGTTCAGGAAGATCCAAACTGCTGCTGGAGATGAATAGGAAGGCAATGCGAATCGTGATGGGCGCGTTGACTGGTCACTGCTCGGTCAGAGCAAGAACCAGCATTTGGGATACTGGCACTCAAGATGTGCCGTGATGAAGAGGAGTCAGAAGCCATTGAAAATATTATCTGGCACTGCCCGAAGCTACAACGTTGTAAGGTGAAATGGCTGAACAGACGTTTCCATGAAAGCATTACTGATATTGGGAAGTGTAAGCTAGAGGACATCAGGAGCTTCATCATGGGAATTCAGTGGCTCAATGACGGCTAATAGGGTCACTTCTAGGTACAAATGGGAAGGGGGGCGGGGTATATATTATTTTTTAATAGACAATAGAAGGGAATCAGAATGGACCCAATCGGGTCTCCGAGTGGAGTTGCAGTACACCACCACCCTTCCTAACCCGACCTATTCCCCTGCTCTACTTAATGAAATTCTCTTCAGTACCTGGATGACTTCGCGAAAGATGTGAATGAATGTTACTCCACGTAGAAGAAGGGTTCCAAAACTCAAGTTAGTTTATTCAGAAACATAAAGTCTTCGTATTGGATCACTACAGCGTTTACCAGGCAGTCCTCCTTACTATCAAGAAAGTTAAGGATTGGTTTAGAGCGAAGGTCACTTCAATAACCGTAATAAAACGAACATACACAAATAAAGAGGGGGCAAATTGGACATTAGGAAGTAAATTAGTCCTCAAATGATGAAATGTCAAGAATGAACCTGTCGTCCTTTGACATTTATTTAGTAAAAAATTGGAAAATTTTAACCATGGAATTTGAATTGTGAAATATGGTAATTTTAATTGGAAAGGCTGGGCTGTTCCAAAATTTTGTGAAAAGAGCGGAGGTGGACATTTGACTGACATCATATTCCATTATTAGTTCAGGTATCTCTACTTTATATTGATATCAATAAAACTGAGCTTGTCAAATAAAAAGTGTATTTTTAAGCCAATTTACTTGCTAACCTTAAATTTGTCCATCCTTTATTTTCCGTCATCTCACGTCAAAATTAGTTTATAGGCCAAATATTAAAGTGGAAAAATTAAATTAAACAAACACCCGTTGGAGGAAAAATACATCAACCGTAATTAACATAAACACTAAAAGTTGAGCCCTTCTCGTGGCTCTAGATTCCCTGCTTTCCAAGAACAACAATAGTCCTCTGAAGATCATTGGTAACCAAAATGGCAAATCTGATAAATATCAGTATAATCTGGATGCTGGGGTATAGAAGCTTTCAAGAAAAGTCTTGGGGCTGCTGAGCTCACAAGAACTGAGACAACCTTACAGGTTTCTTTGGATATGAAATATCCAATAATTGCTCTTTTTCAAAATTCAGACTTAGACTCAAGAAGAAGAGGAAGAAACCAGTAAGAATGTAACCCACAAGAAATTACTGCTTGCTTATCTCCAGGTAGTTAAGGACTCTCCTAAATAAGAAAAATATGGTTTCTTTAATTTAAAGAAATAGGAAACAAATATCGGTTTAAGAGTCCATGCTAAACGGAAACTGTTTTATAGGTGGGCATGCACAGATGTAAAGTGTTGAATGCAATAATTATTGCCGCAGTTGTCAAGACATTGACGAAGAAAGAAGCGTAGAACATGTGCTGTGGCAGTTCCTCGATTAACAACAAAGACAATGGGCACCATCAGCATTCCTGATTTTTTTTTTTTTATCTTTCTGATTTTTAATATTGGGCCTTATAACGAGTGTCGAATTTCCACTACGACTACGACGATTTTGTACTAGATTAAAAAAAAAATGCTGCAGTGCTCTTTAGGCTATTAAAAAATCGTCGTAGTCGAACTCGTAATACGACACTCGTAATAAGGCCCAATAAGTTTTGCCTTTTTAAGAAAATAATTTGTTTAACTCACTTACTTTTATCTAACATAAAATGTTTAAGTTTTCCAGCTCTGGAGCTGTGTTTTTTTATATTTTTAATTTTATATACCGAAAAATTAATCATAAAAAAATTTATTTTCCAACCCTGGAATCGTTCTTTTATATTTTTCTGATTTCTTATATCATTCTTTTTCTCTCTTAAATAGAAAATATGTTTAAAGTTGTAGTATGTTACTTTTATATACAAAAAAAAAAGTTCCAGTTTTCCAACCCTGGAATCATATTTTTGATTATTTTATATTTTTGATGCTAATTTAATTCTGATTAAAATATCAAATAGGTTTATTAACAAAAAAAACAAAAATTAGTTTGAGGTAGTTACTTTTATATGTAAAAAAAAAAAGAGTTTAAATTTACCAGCTCTGCAAAGGTCTTTTCGATTTTGCTGATTTGCAATACCAATCTATTTCGGATCATTTCGGAAACATCAGTTTAAAAACGAAGTCACTAGCTTCTCTGGAAGCACTGGAAAATCGATTTCACCTACAGACAGACGAACGGACAGACGGACGGACATCGCTAATTCGTCTTCCCTATTCATAAGAACATATATACTTTATGTGTCGCATATTAATATTGTGGAAATTACACAGGGAATGAAGTTGAAGGTTATAAAAATATACGAATCTAATTGAACTTTGTGACAAAGTTAAGGCTATAAATGGCTAAAAGTGGCAAACTGTTAAGAAGGTGAAATCGTAAATTTTAGCAGCTCTTAGTGCCAATTTCACCAACTTGTTTAAATATCAATTCATATTTATGCATAAAAAAATTCACGAAAATTTACATTTAAATATGAATTGATATTTAAATAGAGTTGGTGAAATTGGCCCTTAGGCTCAAACAAAACGAAGTAATAGATTTTGAAAAGCTATTGTAAAGGTACTCGTATCAATTCTACTTTGAATAGCCTTTACAAAATTTAACAGCCTTCAATTTTTAGTTCAAATAGTTTTATATTGCATGCCAAGTTTCTCTCTGCTTTGGTTAGCTTGAGGTTAAAATAATTTTGTGTATTTTGTTCTTTGCATTTAAAATATTATATAATAATTTATGTATGATATTTGCCTTCTCTCTATCTCTTTCACACACACACACACACACACACACAAATGATTATGGTCAGCAGCACGGTTTGTTAATTAAATTAACAAATCGTGCCATAACCGCCAAAAAAGCTTAAGCGACATAATATTCGAAATTAGTTTTTTTACCAAAATCCATTATTTGCGATCGTTAATAGTCGATTTTCGTTAAAATAACGAAGTCCGAAAAATGTGTCGCTTAAGCTATTCAGCGGTTATGGCTCGATATGCAAATATTGAAAAAAAAATTTATAAAAAAACAAATATCTTTGCAAATGATTTCTGGGAATTTAATACAAATCAAACCAAATTTTCTCTGAAACAAGTTTTAGCTTTAGAATTTTTAAAGCAAATACAGGGGCAGTTGATAACCTTTTAACATCTTCCGGGTACGAAAAAAAAATTGCTTTTAATTTTGGAATTTAAAATTAAAAAGAAATTTTAATTGAATAAGCGAATCTAGAATATGTTTGCACAAATCCATCTTATTAAAATAACCACAAATTATATTTGTTGACAAGATAACAAATAAACCTCTAATTATTCACCAACATTGAAGGCCATTCATTAAAATAGAGTTATGACGATCGAATAAGAAGCCAAAAAGTTTAATTTGTTATTGGTTAAGCATTCAAAATAATTTCACTACTTTAGTATTTACCTTCTCGTATATATGAACTGCTATCGTAGTAACACACCAAGTGTGCATTGCCTGCAGCTGAGGTCTGTTGAATTGTGATTGCACCCACTAGAGCGCATAATAAAATCAAAAATTTCATTTTGATTTTAATTTAAAAAAACCAATTCAATGCGATTTAACAAAAACAATTTTCGATACCCACAAAATAATTTCAAGCCGCGTTCGATCTACACGCACCGAGACTCAGACAATAACTAACATCAAAAAACGAATCGGTGTCTTAAGTAAAGCCCCTGTGAAGTCTAGAAGTGTTAAGTAAAAAGCAAAACTAAAATAAAATCAAACATATCAACAAAAAAAAAAAACAAAAAAAATCTTACAATATTTGTTTTGCATTAAATAAATAAATCCCAATTCTTGTGTTTGTCTATAGAGAAACATTTTTATTGTTTGTTTTATATTTTAATACAAAAACTGGGCAAGATATGGAAAAATTTTAAAAGATTTGAAAACGAGTTTTACTTACATACGTATTAATAAATCAATTTTTTTTTTCACAAATTCACACAAAGTGTTACGTACGGCGTTTGTTTGTTTTTTTTTTGGCAATTTTTATACCCTTTACCAACAAAAATGGTAAAAGGGTATATATAGGTTTGTCATTCCGTTTGTAATTTCTATAATATCAATAAGCGACACATAAAATATATATTTTCTGGATCCTTATGCATAGGGAAGACGAATAAGCGATGTCCGTCTGTCCGTCTGTCCGTCTGTCCGTCTGTCCGTCTGTCCGTCTGTCCGTCTGTCCGTCTGTCCGTCTGTCTGTACGTGAAATCGGTTTTCCGAAGCTCCCAGAAAAGCTAGAGACTTCGTTCTTGGACTGGTGTGTCAGAAATTTTCCAAAATAGATTGGTATTGAAATTCAGCAAAATCGAGCAGACCATTGCAGAGCTGGAAAACTTAAACTTTATTTTGCCATATAAAAGTAACTACCGAAAACAAATTTTTATTTTTTTTAATAAATAAATTTATTTTACATTTCAGTATGACTAAAATTGGAATTTTAAATTAAAAAAATATGAAAAAAATTAAAAAGACATTTCCAGGGTTGGAAAACTTTAACTTTTTGTATTATGTAAAATTAACTATGTCTAAAACTATATTAGTATTTTCTCGAGAACCGTAAGAGCTACAGACCTGAAATTTGGACACAGTGTGTAGACCTTTGGCCGCTACAACAACAAATACATGAGAATTGGAAATTAAAGGGTGTTCCAAAACGAGCAACGAAAAATGTTAAAATCCCATGTAATATACATACAATTATATGTATATACACTTTTTATACAGACTACAAAAATTAACACTAAAATTTCCAAAATTTTAAATTAAAGGGTGTTCCATCAGTTAATGCAATTTTGACTATGCAATTTTTACAACTTGCTGTATCTTGGAAACCGTAAGAGCAAAACTCTTGAAATTTTCAAAAACGGTAAAACTAAAAAAACAAAAAATTATTAAATCGCCAAAACGAAAAAAATCGCCAAAAACAAAAAAAATCGCCAAAACGAAAAAAAGCACCAAATTAAAAAAAAATTTCTAAAGCTAAAATAAATCGCATAAAACGGAAGAATTGCTAAAATGTAAAAAAAAAAATCGCCAAAATGAAAGAAAATCGCTAAAATGAAAAAATCGCCAAGATGAAAAAAAAACCGCCAAAACGAAAAAAACCCAAAAAAACAGAAAAAAGTCGCCAAAATGAAAAAAAACCCTAAACAGGAAAAAATCGCCAAAAACAAAGAAAAAATTGCCAAAACGAAAAAAAAAAAATCGCCAAAATGAAAAAAATCGCCAAAACGAAAAAAAACCTAAAAAACAGACAAAAATCGCCAAAATGAAAAAAAAAATCGCCAAAATGAAAAAAAAAACAAAAAATCGCCTAAATAAAAATAAAAACAAAAAAAAAATCGCCTAAATGAAAGAAAATCGCCAAAATGAAAAAAAATCGCCAAAATGAAAAAAATCGCCAAAACGAAAAAAAACCTAAAAACAGACAAAAATCACCAAAAGGAAAAAAAATCGCCAAAATGAAAAAAAATCGCCAAAACGAAAAAAACCCCAAAAAAATCGCCAAAATTAAAAAAAAACAAAAAAAAAAGAAAAAAATCGCCTATTCAGGCGATCAACCCAAAAACAAACAAAAAATCGCCAAAATGAAAAAAAATCGTCAAAATGGGAAAAATCTCCAAAATGAAGAAAAGCCCAAAAACAGAAAAATATCGCCAAAATGAAAAAAACCTCCAAAAACAGAAAAAAATCGCCAAAACGAGAAAAAAGCGACAAAACTGAAAAAATCGTTTAAGCTGAAAAAAAATTCAAAAAAACAAAAAAGCCTACCTTTCGTGCGCGATTCAAAGTCGCACTTTACTGAATTTTTTAATATTAAAGGAATTAAATGAAACTAGGTGCTTTCTTATTTCGTTTTTGTATGTATTTTTTAAAGATCTAGATTGGTATCAATAATCAGAAAAATCCAAAATTATGACTCCAGGGTTGGAAAACTCACACTTTTTGGGTTATGTAAAATTAAATAGGTCTAAAATTTTTTTTCTTTTTCTTTATAAATTGAATATATTTTATGCTTCTGAAAGAAAAGTTTGGCGTATGAAATTTGAAAAATGAAAATTATAGCTCCATAGATGGAAACTTTAAAAAAATTATAAATTTTCTTACAAAAAATATATATATGTACGTACGTTGGTAAAGGGTATATAAGATTCGGCACAGCCGAATATAGCACTCTTACTTGTTTACATTGACTTCTTATTTATTTTTCCTCTTTTTTCGGTTTTAGGCGATTTTTTTATATTGACGTTTTTTTATTTTAGCGTTTTTTGTTTTGCCGATTTTTTTCGGTTCTGATGATTTTTCTTTATTATTTTACTATAGTACATATTTTTAGTTTTAGCTATTTTTTGGATTTGGTGCTTTTTTCGTTCTGGCGATTTTCTTAGTTTTTTTTACGACCTTTTTACTATTGGTGATTTTTTTTGCCATATCAGCAATTTATTTAATTTTTGGGATATTTTTCATTGAAGCACTTTTTTCATTTTGGCGATTTTTTTCTTTTTGGCGATTTTTTGCTTTTTGGCGATTTTTATATATCTGGAGATTTTTTTTTTATTTTTGGCGATTTTTTCGTTTTGGCGATTTTTTTCGTTTTGGCGGGTTTTTTTGTTTTGGCGTTTTTTTTTCGTTTTGGCGGTTTTTTTGTTTTGGCGATTTTTATATTTCTTATATTATTACTTTTGGCGATTTTTTTTTTCATTTGAGCGATTTAGTTGATTTTTGGTTATATTTTTCATATAAGCGCTTTTTATTTGCGTTTTTTTTATTATTTTCGCTAAGCTGTCAGTGTGTCCATCTGTACGTCTGTCCATCTGTCCATCTGTCCATCTGTCCATCTGTCTGTCTGTCCGTCACAGGCTATTTTCTCGAGAAACGTAAGAGCTACGGACCTAAAAAAAAAAAAAACGCCAAATGATAAAAAGCGCCAAATCAAAACAGATTTCTAAAACTAAATAAATCGCGAGAAACCCAAAAAATCGCCAAAATGAAAAAAAACGCCAAAAACCGAAAAAAATCGCCAAAACGAGAAAAAACGACAAAACTAAAATATATCACTTAAACTATAAAAAACGCCAAAAACGCACGAAAACGTTAAGAAGTTAAAAAACGCCATATTTAGAAAAACTCTCAAAACAGAACGTGAGTCTTAGTCCAACTTTACTGAATTTATTTTATTTTTTGGCGACCTTTTTAATTTTGCTGATATTTTTTTAATTTGAGCGATTTAGTTCATTTTTAGTTATATTTTTCACATAAGCGCTTTTTATTTAAGGATTTTTTATATTTAGCGATTTCGAACATTTTAACAGTTTGTCTCTTACGGTTTCCAAGATACAACAAATTCTAGAAATTACATAGTCAAAATTACATTAACTGATAAAATACCCTTTAACTTGTTTTTTTTTTATTTCAGTGTTAATTGTTGTAGTCTGCATTAAAATTTCAACTGTCTGTATAAAATTGTATGTATATTACATTAGGAGTTCAACATTTTTTCGTTGCTTGCTTTAGAACACCCTATAATTTTTAGGTTAGGTTAGGTTGAAAAGAGGAGTCATTGCCGCCATGTCAGAGGTTATACACATAAGCCAGTACAGGCCGGTGGTGCGTTCTCATGTAAATTTACCATCCTTTATAGGAATGGCCGCGCCCAGTTTAGCTCACTGTTGGTAGTTTTTTCCGCCTCCCTGCAAAGTTGTTTAAGGCCCTTTCCACTTAGAAATATCATGACATCGTCCGCATAGCAGACATGTTTATAAACCTAATAAGTCAGGCGCCTTATCCAAGGAAAGGGTGAACTTATTCCTCCTTGAGGCATCCTACGTTGCACCCTGTTCCTAACGTTTTGACATGCTATCATGTTTAAATGGCATACGAGTATATTTGTTGCTGTACCGGCCAAAGTTTTAGGTATTCTGTGAAAAGTTCAGGTCCGTAGCTCTTGCGGCTCTCGAGAAAACAGCCTGAGATGGGCAGAGGGACAGAGGAACAGAGGAACAGACGAACAAGGTAGCGAAAACCAAAGGATATTTCTTTTCAGTGAACATCAGGATAACCAAAGGATGTTTCTTTTCAGTGAACATCAACATAAATTTCGCACTCTAAAATAAGATGGTGACGATGCACACTGGGCCAGATTTTAAAAAAGGTAATTTATAAAATGTTTTACCCAAGTGCTAATTTTTTTCGTCATACCGATCGAAAGAACCAATCTATACAATCAACATTTATTAAATGAAATGTTTCCCAAAAAAAATATTATTTTACTATGAAACGAAATTCAAGTTACTTTGCTGCTACAAGTCTGGCTTTTCAAAAGTTCTGCTCTATGAGTGCTTGCAATCTTAGCGAAAAATCACCCGTTCAAAGCGAAAAAATAATAAATAAACTTTTTTTAAACAGAAATGCGGCTTAAGAATAACAACAACTAAAACAGAACAACAGCCAGATAAAGCATTAAACACATTCACCACCGCAAGCTACCGGCTTCAGTATATCAAATATAGCATAAACATCAGGGTTGTCAGACTTTGGCAACTTGTTTGTTGTCAAAATTATAAAATTATATAAGTTGTAATTTTTTACCTCTCGCCGCTCTGCTGCTAACCGCTTTGCCTCATATTTGGGGACCCCGGCTGAAGTCTTGTGTGTTCGTGCAGCCTGCTGTAGTCAATGTGTTTAATGCTTAACGCTTGTCAGTACTGCTTTTGCTCAAAGTCTTATTTAAATGAATATTACTAGATCTTTATGTTTGTCTTGTACTCGTATTTGAATGCTCTCTCTCACTTTTTACGATGCTGTTGATTGTGTTTGCGAAAATATACGATTAATGATATCATCAACGCTAAGAGCAACATATACTTCACACTTCTCTAACGTCATTTAAAATACCTTAATTACAATGTAAACCAAACGCGACAAGGTTTTGATAATAAGTGAAACGTTTAATAAGCTTAACAAAACATCTTTAAACTGTTTGCTATCTTAGTCATTTAGTCTCATTAAGAAGGTGTAAATATAAATTATATATATGTATATACATATATGTGACCTTCTCCAAGAAAAGGGACCTTGTGTGTCAAAAAACGGGTTTGGACTTAAGAGTATATTCTGGTACCTAAAAGGGTGTAGAATAAGATGAAATGCGTTTTCTTAAAACTTCATTTTCACACACTAGGCCCCTTTTCACGGAGAAGGTCACATATACATATGTATTGGAGTTTAAGGGCCAATTCCACGATGTCAACAACGTTCGACTTGTCGCACACTTATATTTCAAACAACAATAAAAAATTAAAATTTGTTTTTGTTTTGAATGTAAGTGTGCGACAAGTCGAACGTTGTCGACATCGTGGAATTGGCCCTAATTTTATTTACCTGAACAACATCACATTTCAAAAAATGCGATTTTTATTTTAATATTGCAGAAATAATTATCATTATGTTAAACATCAGTTTGGGTACAGGTCGCTGCATTAAACTAGTGACTGAAGCCTACTCAAAAGTGTATGGCCTTGATAGGCGTGATGGGTTTATAAGAGCCATACTTATCTCACACCTCACAGTTACGCTTAATGTTTACACCGAAGCATACTTTACCATTTTCGAATAATTTTTCCTGGTTGGTTGTTTGGTTGGGAAGGGAGTGGGCGGAACTTGCGTGACTGTAGCTTCACGTGGCAATTTTGAGTCCTTCTGGAAACTGCTGCACAACTTTCATAATAACATTTTTGTGCTAAAATTTGGAAATTTACAAAATTTGTTCTCTGAATTTATATTGTTGTATGACAAACTTGTCTCCACTATTACCATTCGAATTGTGAACTTTTTAAAATTGCGTACATCAAAGGTGAAATGGAACCCTATTGTTTTTGCTACCCTGTCCGTCTATCCGTCTGTCTATCACAGGCTATTTTCTCGGGAACCGTAAGAGCTACGGACTTAAAATTTTCACAGAATATGTAAAACCTTGGTCGCTACAACTGCAATTATATGGCAAATGAAAAATAAAGGGTATTCTAAAACGTGCAACGAAAAAGTTTTAAAGCTCAATACAATGTACAGATAATTTTCAAAATTAGGGTATTTTTATGCAGACTACAGCAATTAACACTGAAATTTATTAAATGAAAATTAAAGGGCATTCTATAAGTTAATGTAATTTTGACTATGTTATTTTGACAACTTGTTGTAGCTTGGAAACCGTAAGAGGCAAATTCTTGAAATATACCAAAAAAGCTTAAACAAAACAATACCAAATTCAAAAAAAAAATGTCGAACGAAAAATCTCCAAAATGAAAAAAAGCGCTTGAATGAAATATGTATATCACCGAAAATAAAATACATAAATCGCTAGTATACAACAAATCACCAAAAGGAATAATTTCCCCAAAAGAAACTAATAAAGTTCCTAAAAAAAAAGCGCCAAAACTAAAATACCAAAAAAATCAAAACAAAAATGTGTCAAAACGAAAAAAGTATTTAGAATTGATATACACGGAAAAAATCGTCAAAGAGCAAAAACAAAATCGTCAAAACGAACAAAAAACCGAAGAAACTGACCAAAAAGAACAAAAGCGCCAAAATTAAAAAACCGCTAAGTAAAAATATTTATTAAAAAAAATACCAAAAACAAAATCGCCAAAAACCGAAAAAAATCGCTAAAACTAAAACAAGTGCCAAAATGAAAAAAAACCTTTAGAAGTAAAAAAACACCGAAAAAATCGCCAAAGTGCAAAAACAAAATCGTCAAAATGAACAAAAAGCACCAAAATAACAAGAAAATTCCCAAAACCAAAGAAAAACACCAAAAAGAGCAAAAGCGCCAAAACTAAAAAATCGCTAAAACTAATAATATCTATTGTTAAAATACCAAAAAAAAAAATCGCCCAAAATCGCTAAAACAAAAAAAGTGCCAAAACGAAAAACAATCTCTAGAATTAAAAAAACACCGAAAAACTCGCCAAAGAACAAGAACAAAATCGTGAAAATGAGCAAAAAGCACCCAAATAATAAGAAAATTCCCAAAATCCGAACAAAATCGCCAAAAAGAGAAAAAGCGCCAAAACTAAAAAACCGTTAAAACTAAAAATATGCTGTCTAAAAATACAAAAAAAAAATCGCAAAAAATTAAAAAAAATTGCCAAAACAAAAAAAAAGTGTTGAAACGAAAAAAATCGCTAGAGCTAAAAAAGCACCAAAAAACACCAAACACCAAAACAATAACAAAAATTTCCAAAAACCGAACAAAATCGCCAAAACGAAAAAAAAACAGAAGAATTAAAAAAATTTTAAAACTAAAAATAAGTATTGTAAAAATTAAAAAAAAAAGTTGCCAAAAACCGAACAAAATCGCAAACAAAAAAGTGCCAAAACGAAAAAAATCTCTATAGCAAAAACAACAACAAAAAGATCTCTAGAGCTAAAAAAACACCAAACTCCAAAAAAGCACCAAAACAAAAAAAAAAATTCCCAAAAAGTTAACAAAATCGCCAAAAAGAAAAAAAGCGCCAAAACTTAAAAACCGTTAAAACTTAAAATATGCATTGTTAAAATACCAAAAAAAATTGCTAAAAATCGCTAAAAACCGAAAAAATTCGCCGAAACAAAAAAATTGCCAAAACGAGAAAAATCGCTAGCGGTAAAAAAACACAAAAAAAACTTCGCAAAGTTGTTAAAACGAACAAAAAGCACCAAAACAATGAAAAACTCCTCAAAAATTTAGCAAAATCGCCAAAAAGAAAAAAAGCGCCAAAACTTAAAATATGTATTGTTAAGAAAAAGCATCGCCAAGAACCGAAAAAACGCCAAAACTAAAAATTTGTGAATATTAAGGAAATCGGCAAAATCAAAAAAAAAAAAAAATCACCATAAACTGCAAAGGTCGCCAAAAAGAAACAAGCCCCGTATGGAACCATTCTTGTGCGAGTTTATTGAATTTATTTATTCTTCGGTCTGGTCTTTTATGTTTTCATTTTTAAATTGCTGTAGGTACTCTCCTTTAAACGCAACATTTCTAAAACAGCTGATCGATGATCAGTATTTTCAATCAGCTGGCACTAACTTATAAAACCTTACTGCTAATAAACCAATTTGGATAAAAAAATTGTACTTGCATCTGGTCGTTATCATTGCAGTTGCCGGCAATTTGAATTTGAATTTCTTTAGTTCTTGTTCTTAGGTTTCATTAAGAGATACTCGTAATTAAACAAAATTTTAATGTATATTATCGGGCCTGTTCTGCAAATCACGACATGTCAAATCACGGTGATTTCAAAAAATTGATGAAAGCTAAATCACAGCTTTTGTAAATTTCAAGATTTATAACGATGCAAGTTGGAATAAAATATTCTATTATAAATGACAAAAACTTAAAATACAATAAAAATCCACTAAC
Source organism: Tachina lurida (assembly GCA_944452675.1). NCBI lineage: Eukaryota > Metazoa > Arthropoda > Insecta > Diptera > Tachinidae > Tachina > Tachina lurida. The sequence continues at coordinate 102,955,518 of OX101755.1, read as the reverse complement.
AAGTGAGTTATTAATAGTTTGTTTTTGAAATCACAGTGATTTAAATCACCGTGATTTTCAGAACAGGCCCGTATATATTCTTTATTATTATTTATTCTTCGCATTTGTCTCTTCAAGCATCTGTATCTGTATTTTTATTTGCTCTATAGTGTGATTTTCTTTTTTCACAAACAAATAAAAGCCAAATCACTTTCTTATCAATGTGTGTTAAAGGTCGTCAATTGCTCGCTGATCTTATGTATGCGTATAAAAGTTGCTGTTTGAAAATATTTAAATTAATCAATTTGTATGAAACTTGATGATTTAGTTTAAAAGTTCAGGAGTTACTTAATTAAACAATTAAGGGGAATTGAAGATTTTTCTGGGCACTTTTTATCTTTTGCAAACAACTAAGTTACAAAATCGCATTTACATTGTTATGAATTATTTGTATTTATTTTTGTAATTATAGATAATAAGATCTGAGTCAGTTTTAAATGACGCTGAAGCATGTGATAAAAATAATTTTTTTTATTACCTTGAGAAACATTTTAAGCTGGAGCAGTAAAATCAATCACATTTTATTGAAATTTAATTGAGTCCACTATAGTCATAATATTTGTATGTATTTTTTTTAATATTTCTTAAGCCTTGGGATTGTATTCCATCAATATTTTTATTACAAATTTACTATAAAGTAAGACATGTACATATATTTTTTATATGTTAAAAGCTTTTTGGGTTAGAGGCCTTAAGTGAGAGTTGTACGCGTAATTCCTTGTTGTGTGCTTAAGGTACAATATTTTTTTTTTTTATAACGTGAATAGATCACATAATTTACTTAAGTAGCTTGTTTGCAAAAAAAAACATGCTATTCGCATTATATACTCATGTATACAAAAATAAATATATATGTAGATATATCTATCTGTAGTAATAAGGAAAAAGTGCTTAAGTAATACGAGTAGTTTACTGTTTTGTAGGAAAATACTTTTATACTTTCCAGTCGATTTTCAGAAATTTATTTATTTAACTATAAAAATTTCGAAATGCGGTGCTTAATTTTACTATCTTTAGGAAAACATCATTCTACACACTACAAAAAAAAAATATGCATATTAAATTTGAAATGTATTAAAGTGTATAAGCTTAATTAAGCTTTTATTCCATATGAGACCATAAGTCAAAAACAGATAAGCAGCAAGACATGGCACTATAACTTCCTCAAAATCGCACAAAATAATTAAGATTTAGCCCAGGAGTACTTTTGAATATGAAGCGGTGCCACTAACTCAAAACACCTTAACTCGACTTAAGCACTTTTTTCCTTTTACCACAGATATATTTGTGGCAAAACGGAAAATGTGCTTAAATCGACTTGCGACTTATCATTTTTAAGCTTCTAATCTCATTTTGTATATTTCAACTTTAATGTATTACCGAAGCAGGTTGGTATATTTTTGCAGGGAAAGATTATGTTTTGGCGCCCTATGCTCCAATGGGAGTTAAAGGAACTTATATATATATATATAACTTTAAGAACTAATCTTTTGAGATATGTCATATTGCAAAAGCGCTCTCAAGTCTTTTGTGCTCGGGCAGGCTGCTTTCTGCAGCCATGCAATCAAGTAGAACCTTTAGATTCCCTTTTACTTTTAGATATTCTTACACTCATCCAAGTTCTAACCTATGAAAAAGGTCTGAATCGAATGCTAAGTCTAGTGATCAGTCGTATTAGATCAACCCTGTTCCTTTGAGATACTGCTTGAGGTCCCTTATATCAATCCTAGATATCAATCAGCAATAGATCATCTATACTTATTTGCTTACAAAATTTGTATCGTGTAATATGTAATGCGGGACACTCGCATAGCAGATGATAAACACTCTCTTCTTTGTACTGTTCTTCACAACTGCAACAGAATATATTATAGGGACGACATAGCCTACTAGCATGTCCTACATAGAATGTTTCTTCCACCTTCTACGTGGGCTAATTGTGATGATTCTTACGACAATCGGTTTTTCTTAATACGACAGTAGTCAAAATTCAATATGGCACCCAACAGACGCCATTTTGTGAATATGAAATAAATAAAAAGTCATCGAACTATAGCGAAATGGGTGTCATTCGACATTTGAAAATTTGCAAATTATCTTTAGATTTCTCTTATGATTTTCTTATTTCGAATGACCATTGAGGGCCTTTAACGGTTTAAAGTTGGTCGCAGTCGGGTTTTCTAATTTTTTTTTCTAATTTTTACTTTTTTTTTGTTAACTGCAAACTGTGTCCAAAATTCGTAACAAAATCAGTCCAAGTCTGCCGACAAATTCTGAATATCACATCGTTAGGTTAGGTTAGATTATACCTCTTTCAGACACGGAAAGTTTACTTTGCAAAGTCTTAATTCATCTGTATGAAAGACAAAGGGAGGAATACTATCTCTTTCTGTCATTCTTCCAGTTGAATTAAGACTTTGCAAAGTAAACTTTTCATGTCTAACAGATGTATTAGCAAGCAAGTTGGTAAGGAAGGGGAAATTTAGGGTCCAGTTCACTTGGGTCCAATACAATGATCCCTTTGTGCTACCTGTGAGTTGAAGAGAAGTTAGTGAGAGAGGGTGCTAGAGAAGCGATAGTGATAGAGAAGGCAGGTGATAAAGAAAGAGATAGAGGAAAGCTACATTATTTTACAACTTGCATTTTTTTTTAATAATGAGGCGTATTAAATTTTTGAAGCTGTACAGAGAAAACAGTGCCTACTAAATACCTCATAAAATAGAACAAAATTAATAAGAAATCTCTACGGTTTTTTTTTCAATAAGGAAATCTTATTAATTTCATAGAGAAAACCTTTTTGAAAAAATCAAGAAGAAATCTTTTAGTTTTTATGAGGTTATCTTATTGATTATTTCAATAAAAAAAAAATTGCGTCTTTATTCTCTGTACTTATGTATTTTCATTTAAATTCTATACCATGTACATATGTATATATGTATATATGAAATATATTGTAGATGTTATTTATTTATACATACATACATACACATTATGTTATATTCTTAACTAACTTACTCACCCAGTATTGAACCAGCAAACTTCTACCTAATAGAAAATCACTCTACCCAATATGCTAAGAAGGAGCCTGAATAACCATTGAAATTATTGTGCAAACATTCTTATAAAAAAATGAAAAAAATCATGAAAAAAATTGTCTCTATGTCTATTTATAGATATGAAATAACAAGACACCTCATAAAGTCCAGAAGATTTCCTTATTAAAAAAATCACTAAGATGCTTTACACATACTCATATTAGAACCTACTAAAATCAAGAAGATAACCTTGTTGAAAAAATCAATAAGGCAACCTAATAAAATGAATAAGAAAACCTTTTTAAAAAAATCAAGAAGGCAGCCTAATAAAATCAATAAGAAATCCCTATAGTTTACAATTTATAAGAAAACCTAATAGAATCAAGAAGCTTTTCTCTATGGATTGTTTTTTTGGTGCAAAAATTAACGGAAATTGAGTAAAAAAAGTTGTGAATAATAATATTTCTTCTTGATATTATATATGATTTACCACATAAAAACAATAAAGAATCTCTATGAGAAAATCTGGTTATTTGGGATAACCCTTAGCCTAAAAACGGTTCATAGATAAAATTTTCTTGATTCTATGAGGCAGTTTTTTCTCTGTGTGTGCTTAGTAACCATTTTTTATTGGTTGTTTTACTTTGCCAATGATTCTGCTACACAATACCGACGAAGGAGGGTCCTCTGATGCTACACTAGATTAGCATCCGCTGAAGCAGGTGTCGTTTAGTGCCTCTATGCCTTCGTAACAACAACAACTGATACAAAGTGACACTAATGCAGATCAGAAAAATGCGTGGTGTTGTTATTTTTAATGACTATCGGAGACCGGGTTCAAACCCAGGATTTTCGGTTTTGTAGTCAACGCGCTAACTATTTTAGCCAACGCCACCCTCTAACACATCCTTACACTGATTATATAAAATTCAAGAATATTAAAATTGAGAAAGTTTGAAGTATTCGTAGGGCGCAAGAAATGCTGCCTGGTTGGCGATACAGTATAGTACCTGCCTTTCAGCCTCAAATCGGGAAGATGGTACGATAACTACACGCCCAGATAACTTGAAAAAATTTCAGACCCAATACAGCAGAAATTCTTTATCCGCCAATATAGACTTTGGTTTCATTGTCATTTACTATTTCGCCCTATTTCCTTAGTGTTCTGTATTGGAGAAAGACCTGGAAAGTCTTATCAAAGTATGTCTGGAGTATCATATAATCCGCAATTGCTTTATTTTTGAAGGTAGCCGAATTAATATTTTTGTGTGCACGTACGTTTTTACCCCCCAACCCCCCCCCCAACCCCAGCAGGCACATGTCAACAATCTGGTAGCACTACTTGTGGCTGAGGCTATTATTAAAGAATTGAGTTTATTATAACCTGGTCACAATCTATAGACTAATATCTTGCTTTTATACTTCTCTAATTATATGTGTTTGAAATATATTTCATTTAATGTATTTTTTTTTTAATTGTTGCTGCAATTCCTTGGGGATTATACCATACATAACTCCTTCCTAATAATCAAATTTTATTATGAGGTTTTCAACTATTTTGATCTCTGTCCCTCTAATGAACAGAAATATTTAGCAAATACTTTCTCCTTCCTACACCAAATTTATTATTATTTAAATTTGAATTGATTCATATGCAATAAATTTGTAACTTTTGTTTATTTCAAATATAATTTGCCAAAAAAGAGGGAGTTAGTACGTTGAAAAATATAAAAAAATATTTATAAATAAATCATTTCGTATTAAGAAAAAATTAGTTTATTTGTGTTTAAAAGAGTTTATAAAATATTAATGATTTTAAAAACCACATGATGCAACTTACTCATACCTTTTATACACATGCATGCATACATACACACATACATACATTCACACATACATACATACATACATACATTGTGTGTGTGTAAATAAATATTTTTATACATATTAACCTGCATGATATGTGCACATAACAAACTTGTGCACAGTTCCAACTGAATGAATAACTTGTCGTATTCTTATTCGTGTCTGTCATGAGTTTCGAACGCTTTCAATTAAAATGAAAATGTCCGAAGCGCAAAACAGAAGATTTGACGTCCGCAATCCATATAGTTTTTAACCTTTTCGAACTAATTTTCGAAAGACAATTTAGAGGCGGTTATGCAAGAATGCAGTGAATACACAAGCGAAGTGTCAAACTCAATGTAAAGGGTGGTTAAATTTTAAGGGCCGATGTTGAATGTGAACCACACCTTAACGTCAAGTTTTTTTCTGCATTTCATTTGACATTTCTCAATTTCAGACTAACTCAATTTGAACCATGGAAAGATACACAGAGAAAAAACTGCCTCATATAATCAATAAGATTTTCTCTATGAAACGTTTTTAGGCTAGGGGGTATCCCAGCAGAAAGAAGCGAAGATTTTTTCATAGAGATTCCTTATTGTTCCATAAAATTCCATAAAATCAAGAAGAAATCTTGTTATTCACAACGTTTTTTATTCAATTTCCGTTATTTTTGGCACCAAAAAAACAATCCACAGAGAAAAACTTCTTGATTCTATTATGTGTTCTTATAAATTGTAAGCTATATAGATTTCTTAATGATTTTATTAGTTTTCCTTATTAATTTTTTTAAAAAGTTTTCCTTCTCGATTTTATTAGGCTATCTTATTGATTTTTTCAATAAGATTTTCTTCTTGATTTTAGTAGGTTCCTATATGATTATGTGTAAAGCATCGTATTGTTGTTTTAATAAGGAAATCTTCTTGATTTTATGAGGTGTCTTGTTATTTTGTTTCTATAAATAGACATACAGACAATTTTTTCATCATGTTTTTCATTTTGGCACAATAATTTCAATGGTTATTCAGGCTGCTTGTTAGCATATTGGGTAGAGTGCTTGTCTATCAGTCAGAAGTTTGCTGGTTCAATACTTGGTGCGTAAGTTAGTTAAGAATATAACCTAATGTGTATGTATGTATGTATGTATGTATAAATAAATAACATCTACAACATAATACATACATACATACATATGTACATGGTATAGAATTTAAATGAAAATGCGTAAGTACATAGAATAATTACGCAATTTTTTTTTATTTTTTTACTGAAAAAATCAATAAGATTACCTCATAAAAACTACAAGATTTCTTCTTGATTTTTTCAAAAAGGCTTTCTCTATGAAATTAATAAGATTTCCTTATTGAAAAAAACCATAGAGATTTCTTATTAATTTTGTTTTATTTTATGAGGTATTTAGTAGGCACTGTTTTCTCTGTGTAAACAATCGAGCAACGCGTTAAAGTTATTCAGGCTTATTATGAAAATGAGCGTTCAAATCAAAATGTATATCGTGAAAATCATCTTCAGTGATGAGGCACATTTTAACCTCAGTGTACTCGTCAATAAGCAGTATTGCCGCATTTGAACGAATGATAATCTAAGACTGACTGTCGAAAAACAAATGCACCCACAAAGAGGACTGTTTGGTGCGGCTTATGGGCTGGCAGCATCATTGGGCCGTATTTTTTCCAAAATCAGGCCGTTCAGGCAGTTACTGTGAATGGTGTTCGCTATCGTGAGATGATAACGTACTTTTTATGACCCGAATTGGAAGATATGGATGTGGACGATATGAGGTTTCAATAGGACGGTGCCACTTGCCACACAGCTTACAAAATAATGGCTCTTTTGAGCGAGAAATTCAATGGCCGTGTTATCTCACGCAGTGGCGATGTCAATTGGCCGCCAACATCATGTGATTTGACACCGCTGAACTTCTTTCTTTGGGGTTGTTTGAAAAAAAAAGGTGTACGTCAATAAGCCAGCAACTATTCAAGAGGATGAGATAATTCGGCACATTAACGGCATAGAACCTCAGATAAGCTATCAAACCTAAGTCCAAAAAAAATTTTTTAAATTAAATTAATTTTATTTTGTATAAAAGGAGATTGTCTTTGATTTCATGCTGCTTAGTGGAGTCGAGAATAAAATGAAAAAAATGAGTGGGAAGTGAATGTCAAGACACCAAAATATGCGGAAAGATTCCCTTTCACATGGATGTGAAACTTATGACAGACACGATTTTTATGTTTTAAAAGCGTTTCAGAGGGCGGCTCACTGTTTCATTTACAAGTTGGTATTGCTTCTTAAAATTATTAACTTTGTGCTATTTTATTTATTTTCAATTGTTTTAATTTTTCATTTTGTAGGTCTGGCATTAAATTAGAGTGTTTGATTAAGTGCCTTATTTTAAAAAATATTCTAGGTCGAAAAAAGTAATTTTTTACTTGCTTCATGTTAATTCAATATGATCTTCAAGGAAAAGTTTTTTTAAATAACTTTATTTCATGGTGTTTTAACATTCCGATACTGTTAAATCAAAATGAAGCATCATGTTGAATCAAAATTATCTCAGGTTAAAAGAACTTGAATGTAATACTGAAATAACATCATGAACTATATTGTATTAAAGTTATTTCACGTTAGAACAACATGAATTTAATTAAATGGAGTAATTTCTTTATTTATGATTTGATTAGGCTTAAGTTCGTATCGATTTGTAATAATTATTTATGAACAAATAACATTAAAGTTAATTGTCAATATTGTGACAAACTCTAGCAGAATGGAACAATCAGCTGTTTTCCAAGGTCACAACACCTTTATCATCAGCGTTCTAGATTATATTTCTGCTTTAGATACGTTGATTTTTAGTGCAAAGGGAATATGTGGATTTATTTGATTGATCGTATTGCAATTTGCTGGAAGTTTTTTTGGAAGGAAAGCTCATTGAATATCAAATATCTTAGCTAACCTCAAGTTTCTAGGAGGTATAGAAAAAATGGTACAGCATGAAGCATATCAGAACCTTCAATGTAACCGTTAATAATACCGTAAACCAGAAGGGCGGATTGGAATTTTCCACGTCTTTCTAGAGCACTTAAGCCAATAAAAACGCCCTTAGATTCAGAAAGATGCGTGAAGTGTCCCAATACGGGAGATAAGATTTGAGACATGAGGATTCCAACTTAGAACTAACCCTGTCGGAAACTAAGTTAGCTATAAACTAACTTTAAGCTAACTATTTCGCAACTAGTGCTGACTGACTTGGGTGCCCCTGTGGCTGAGTGGTAGCGATGCTAGCTTCTCAGTCCAGAGGTCGTGGGTTCGATTCCCGCCATAGACCCTGTGTGTTTTCCGCAATAAAGCTAACCGCTTCGCGCGTTGTATTGTGTTTAAAAAAAATAAATAAAAAATGGTTGGGAAATTTTTAATTTTATTGGATCCGAAACTTTAGGTGAGATCCATTTGGGACAGCTGATAACTTTATAAAAAAAAACTAGTGCTGACTTACACGTGCGATGTCCTAGGCAATTATCAATTGTCTCACTCTGCACTATTTTTCAACTAACTTAAAGTTGACTTTATTTAAGTCACCTGGTAGTCAGTGAATTCACAAAAAATTTCCCTGGTGTTCGGACTATACCTATATCATCACATGTTGTATAGTCAGCGCGCTACTACCGCAGCTAAGGTACCATCTAAAATAATAACAATTGAAATAAGTTTTAAAGTAGTTAGCTGATAGTAAATTTGTTGGCTCTCACGAAATCCGATTACGTACTCAACTGAAGAAAATAATTTTGGTCCAGTTCTGGATGAAATTGTAGTTAGCTTCTAGCTAGTCTAAAAAAAGTTAACTATAAGTTAATTATTTTTGTAGTCAACCACACACTCTCCGACAAGGAACCAAGACATAGCTTTATACGCCTTAGGAAGTATATACTAAAAATTCATGCAATAATAGACAAAGATTGCCTTAGATTTTTATGTTAGGAAGGCATAAGCAGAACTGCTGGGTAATTTAATTTAAATATAAAAATTTACGCTTGTGAAACAATACTGCAAACCTTATTATCGAGTATAATTGGTTTAAAATAAATTTAAAAAATATATACATATGTGTATAAAACCATACAGAAATGTACTCTTACATGTACATCATCGCATGGATGCATTATGCCAATAAAACACATTTCAATTGGTGAAATTAATAGTAGAGGAGAGAGAAAGAAACCACACATACATACACACACACACACATATATGCAAAAGTAAACTGTATGCAGCAGCTTACTAATACAAACAGATATAAATAAAATCGAACTATTGAATTTAATTGCATACTTATTTTAAATAAGTATTGTGTGTTTTGTATGTATGTTCTTACAATCAATTGAAAATAAATTAAGTGTAATCTAAATATTTGTGATATGTGCGTGCTAGTGATGGGAGTGTATCGATAATATCGATAGTTTACAAATATCGAAAATATCAATAGCAAAGTAAATTTTAAACAGCGATTATGCATAAAATTCCAACATTTCTAAGGGACAGTGAAAAGATATTTATATGCCCTTCACCAAAAATGCTAAAGTGTATATATAGAGGATTGTCATTCCGTGTGTAATTTCCACAATATTAATATGCGACACATACAGTGTATGTATTATGGGTCCCTATGACTAGGGAAGAGGAATAAGCGATGTCCGTCTGTAAGTCTGTTTGTGAAGTCGGTTTTCCGCAGCTTCCAGAAAATATAAGGAGTTCGGTTATGAACTGATGTGTCAGAAATGGTGCGAAATAGATTGGTATTGAAAATCAGCAAAATCGAAAAGACTGTATCAGAGCTGCGAAATATTAACTTTTATTTTTCCACATAAAAGTAACTAGCAAAATTTTTTTTTAATTTTTGTTTTTTTTTTTTTTTGTTTGTTATATAAACCTTTTTTATATTTCAATCAGGATTAAATTGGTATTAAAAATATAAAAAAGTCAAATAGACGAGTTCAGGGTTGGAAAACTGTAACTTTTTTTTAGTATATAAAAGTAGCATTAAAAGATTGATATAAGAAATCAGAAAAATATAAAAGGATGATTCCAGGTTGGATAATTTTTTTTTGTGTATACAAGAAACCAAGTCAAATTAATTTTTTTTTCTTTCTTTTAAAAATTTAATATAATTGATGTTTAAGAAAGAAAAGTTCGGCATAAAAAATTCAAAGTATACAACTCAGCTCCAGACCTGGAAAACTTAAACATTTTATAGTACATAAAAGTAAGTGAATAAAATTAATTGTTTTCTTAAAAAGGAATAACTTCGTATTAAAATTTCAGAGGGATCATATATGTATATAGTTCCAGGGTTGGGAAATTTTTAATTTTTTTAAGAATCTAAATAAATAGAAATGTTTATATGAAAATCTAATTTAACCATAAAAATGTTGACCCATTAATCTTACAAAGCTTTGTGATAAGTATGTTTATATGTATATACTTCATATGTACTTCGGTGAAGGGTATAGAAGATTCGGCACAGCCTTATATATCACTCGTACTTGTTTCAACTTAATTTATTACTCTTGGGAACATAGGCCATCAACAATGCATTTATAATTATATCTGTCATTACCATTTATCATAACATATTCTCAGGATTAGTTTATTTTGCAAGGTGCTTCAAAAGTTTTCCGGCTCGAAGGACCAATATTGTGCTGGTGGGAGAATAGATCAGTGGTTAATTTTCAACATCATACAACCATGTTATACGAGGAAAACTATAGGCACATATTCATAGCCAAAGCAAAGTATCTATAATTTAAAAAATTTAAAACCAGCATTACCATACAAAATGTTGGTTTTAAACTCTTTAAAGTGTACTTTAATTTAGAATATGAAGACCCATTTAAAATATTCAGGAGCATTGATTACGCAAAATCAGAAGTATTCAACCATTTCGTTGCATAATTATAAATTCTCGCAAAATTTTGATTGCAGTAACTAACGAAAGTTACTCATCACTAGCACTTAAGTGCTGCATGTGTGATGCAACAAACACTGATTTAAATTAATTACGTAAAGAGGAGCAAAATGACAGAGTGTGAGAGAGATACTTGTTATTATTCAAGCATCCTCATTGTAATTATTAAGGATTATTTTGCGATATTTAATGAATTTGTAGTAAAGCGCGGTAAATAAAAATTAACAAATATATGAATTGTGTATGTCTGTAGAAATTAAAAACAAATGATATTCATGTTAAAAGTTTAATTATTTTGAACTTCCCGCTAAAGACTATGGGAAATTACTGATTCTATACCGATTTTTGTATCTATTTTATTTTCCAGCACCTTTTTACAATTAGCTGCATAAGCAAAAAAAAGATGCATGTTTTGTAAAGATTTTTGTTTGCGGCATTCAAACTTATTATATTTGTATATTGTGATTCTTAATATAATATTAAAAGTCTTACTATAAACATACGAGCTTTGTCAGCTAAATTCAAAAATTTTTTGGGTCTACTGACGAGTTCGAAAAGCGGGAACGAAATGCATATAGACAATTGCTTAACCATAAAAACAAGCCTACATTCTTAAATTAAATAAATAAAAACTTAATGTCAAATAAATATACTTAGGTATTTCATATATGATTAACTAATTAAAAAAAAAATAGAAAAATATGATTTTATGATTGAAAATTGCTAAAAATAATTAAAAAAAATTTTATGTGTTAAATGGAAGATTGGCGATTAAATTAAAAAATATCTATATTTAATGCTAAATATTTATTTTTTAATTGAGCTTTAATGAATTTTATATTTTAAATAATTAATGGTTACAAATTATGTATTAAAATAAAAATATTAATTCAGATGCAATAATGCTAAGACGGCCACACTGCACCAGTTTAAGCAGCCTTAAGGTATGCAAGCATTTCTGTTATTAAATACGGCAATACGCCGGATATAAGTTTAATAATAATTTGTTTGTATTTACGAGCATAAACAGCAGTAGTATTTTATTATTATTTTTTCTTTTTTTAATTAGAAAACCCATTGCTTAGAATAAATTTACAATTTGCATTATTTTTTCGAATGAGTTTTGAATTTCATTGCACGCAATATCACTTCTGTTATTGAGTGTTTTTCTTTATCAAAAATTGTTGTATAGAAAGAAATAAAATTTCAGGCTTTTTAAAACTTTTTATTTCCCTCACTTACGGCAAAATGTTGCCAACTTAGTTAGACGTGAATTGGCGGCATCACACTTCCATTTAAAGGTTTGTATGTATGGATGTACCAGCCAACATAAAACATTTTCAAATGAAAACAAAACAATAACAAACAATCCAAACTAAAAGTTTTCTTTTTCAAAATACTCATTGGCAAGGTAATTTCGCACAAAATATATATGCATACATACAGTGGCAGCTGAAATGTTTTGATTTTAAAATAATTTTTTTTTTATAAATTTTTGATATCAAGAGTGAAATAAATTAATTTGAACTTAGTTTGAATCAAGCTTTAGTCGGGTTTATTATTTTTTTAAGTTAACCATGGACTGTGCCATATTATTGAGAGCTAGAATGACAAATATATGACAGTTAAAATTAATAGGGTGTTCTAAAACGAGCAGCGAAAAATATTGAAATCCTAATGTAATTATTGTAATGAAATTTTAAAAGTTAATGTATTTTGGTACACGCTACAGCAATTAACACTGGAATGAAATAAACAACCCAAAATTAAAGGCTATTCTATCAGTTAATGTTAATTTTGACAACTTTCGTTATCTTGGAAACCGTAAGAAGCTAACAGTAAAAAATTCTATTATAAAAAAAAATGCCAAAACCAAAAATTGCCAAAATAAAAAAAAACGCTTAAATAAAATATATCACCAAAAATAAAATAAGTCGCTGAAATGCAAAAAAAAATCACCAATGGTAAAAATGTCGCCAAAAAAATAAAATAAAAAATATAAAAAATCGCCACAAACCTAAAAAAATTGTCAAGACAAAAAAAAAATCGCCAAACAAAAAAAATCGCCATAACGAAAAAAATCTGCAAAACTAAAAAAAAATCGTTAAAACTAAAAACATCCCAAAAAAATCGCCAAGAACGAAAAAAAAAATCGCCAAAACGAAAAAAAACACTAAATTTAAGAAAAAAACGCTAAAACAAAAAATTCAAAAAAAAATGTAGGTATACATCAGTTTAGGTATTCGATTATATAGGCTAAGGTTCGCGTAATATTACATATGTAGTGCCCGTACAGAACCCTTTTTGTGCGAGTCAAAGTCCCACTTCACTAAATTTATTATTTTTGGTATCAATGAAGTTAGTAGGAAAGTTCCGTCAAATAAAAAATGTGCTCTTTGCAAACACTCTTTATTTAAAAAGCATTTCCGGGCAACTAAATTTTCTATCAAAAACCTTGTAATGGTTATAAATTTCTCTTTAAGTCATAGTTTTGGGGAAACTTTTGCCCTCCACTGTTAATACACAAAGTTGAAACAACAACGAAAAACCTTTGTTTTGTAATTTGCACCTATCGATGTTGCAAACTTTTTTTATTGTTTCTGTTTCATTTGTTTGTTAGTTTTTTTTTTATTATTATTTTATTCCCTTCTATTGCGGTGTATTTTTAAAATGCCATTACAATTACGTGAAACTAATAACACATGCATACACACACATACACGGCCATAAAACTTTTTTAATGAAAACAAAATCTTCTCAATTGTAGTAAAATAAATGATTGTTTAGCAGAGTGAAATAGAAGAAAAAAAAAAATAGAAATAAAAACGTGTTAATTTCTGTGATACGAAAATGAATAAAAATGGTTGTTCTTAGTGGTAGAAAATTAAAATTTTTTAATCTCTTGCATTGAGAATCTTTGATGTGCAGTGGAACAGATCTCATTAGTCTGTAAATTATTGATTGACGCTTTTATTTGATCGTGTGAAGAGCCCATTAGTCTAGTCACCCTTATCGACTTTTCGATTGTTCTTTTAATTAATAAATTTAAGACAGGATTATTTATTTAAAAACTTAAAAAAAATAATAACAAATATATTGTTATGTTTTTACAATTTAAAAACGTCGTCTGAAAGATTTGCAAATGCATAAAAGACCCCAGTGTAGTAAATAGGGTTAAGAAGAACATTATTTTTATTTAATAAATATATTTAGACTAATGTAATCAAGAGCTTAAATAGTATTTAATAAATCCACACACACACGCAACTTAAATTAATTAAATATACCACCACTCAGCTAGCCAAGAGCTGTTTAATATACAACTCTTAAACGAATCTTCTGCTGATTATTTGGAGAGTCATATTGTAGCATTTGTGTTTAACTCTCTTTTATAAATCTTGCAATGTTTAATCGACGATACATTTATCTAATTCGGATCAATAAGTCCGTGACTTTTCGAACTTCCCTCGCAGTCATATGAAGTGCAACAGTGTACCACCTGTTAATAGACTACTGTCAAAATTTGAGCAAGTGTCATCATTTACTTTACGTTTAACAGCTGTTCAAAAAATACAACCTCGTGTATTTTTCTAAAAATGGAAAAAAGTGAATTTCGAGTGCTCATTAAACGTCAATCAAACTAAGGAAAAGGTCGATAAATACTATGGACACTCTGCATCATCGATTTCAAGGGTAAACAAGTGGTTTACTGACTTTCGTTGTGGTCGCACAAGTACAAATAATGCTGAACGTTCTGGATGGCCAATTGAGGTCAGTCAGTACACCCGAAAATGTCGAAAAAAATCCATGATATGGTGTTGGCCAATCGAAGAGTAAAAGTGGGTGAGATTGTTGATGCCAGTGTTGGCAGCGTGTTTTTATTTTTTATAATAATTTAAGATATTTTAAAGTGAAGTACATATTAATTTATTTTTTTTTTGGTATTTTACATCAAATACTTATTAAATTATTTGAGGTATGACTTAAAAAGCTTTAAAAATATTTTAATTCTTTTAATTAATTTAATATTTTCATTAATAAGTACGAAAAATTTGTACATGTTTTTTTTTCATATTTAGCTTGCAAAATAAAAATCATACTGAGTATTGTACGATTCCCCAAATTATTATCGAATAATTTTTTTACAACTCTCCCAATGGCTCATATAAGATTAGCGTTGAAGAGCCTCATACGATTCTCAATGGTTTTCAAAAAAGAGTTGTAAGATAATCTCTTGATAAATCTCAAATGATTGCATCTACGACTAATAAAATCGATTGCTGCGGCTCTTATACACAAATCGTCTTCGGTAGCAGCTTCACCCGTGCGAAGCATCTTTCACGACTGCAATAAGAGCTCGTCTGCAATTGAAAATGCTCTGTATACGATTTACAATAGACTCTTGTGCGATTGTAGTGGCTAGCTGAGCTGGACACTAGATACCACTACATCTATTCCGCTGTTATACCCAGCTAGCATTTGGGTGATCGTTTTTTGCAGAAATCTGTACGATTCTCCTCAGATCAATTTTGATGATTCAAAACTGATCTATCACTTGGGTGATTGAAAAAAGATTCACTTATGATTCATCTATATGATCAAATTTTGATTTCTTGAAAATAGAGGAAATAAATTGAAAGAAAGAACCAAAAAAAGGTCAAGCTTATTCGGAAAAGATTAGATTATGACACAAAAAGCTAGCTGGGTATATGCACGTCTCTTAATAGTATGTTTCCACCGGCATGATTTATACAAATCATGATGATTTGTGCAAATCATGTTAATTTATACATGATTTGTCATACATTTTGCATATGGATAAATCACCTCAAAGTGGTTGATTTATTTTAAAAAATGTCGAAAATACTATTTTTCGAACTCGATTTATGTATGCAACCCTGCGTTGCTTTTAAAATTATAAACTCCATCCCTGGGTCATCCATTAATAGTGATTGACAATTTCGAAAAAATTACATTAAGGAATATTTAATCAATTTTAAATGTCAACCTCATATGAATAAAATTCACATTACAGCTTCTGCGCACACCTTATAAAGCACGTGCATAAATTGAGTATGAAAATTCGAACAACAAATTACTCACAAGCTCGGTGGAAACACCCTGAAGTGATTTGCTTAAAACTACTTGATTTATAGTCGGTGGAAACATACTATAAGGCTCAGTTACCCGACTGTAATGTAAAGTAATTGCAACAGTAGGAAACAGCAGATCGATATTGTTATGTGAAAAGTAATGCAAATGTTTATAGAGATATAATGTAATGTAACTTACTTTTCATATAAAAATATCGATCAGCTGTTTCCTACTGTTGCAGTTACTTTACATTACAGTCGGGTAACTGAGCATTTAAACTACCTACGCTAGTGTTGATGTAATACCTCTTCTCTCTGTTGTTCGACACACATAATTCTCACTCTGCCGACGATCACTGTTGATACCACTACAATGACTCAATGCTTTTCTTTAACACACTTATACACGACTATCTGCTGCGTTGTTCACTTTACTAAAGACAACAAGACTTCACACGATAGTCTTCAGATTAAACTCAACGATATACTGTAGCTGACTATTGCAGATTATAGACTGATCTGCCAGCAGATGCGTCGCCCTTTTTATACTTCACACAAGGCTTCCAGAATGTGACAGCAATGTCTAGACAATGTCAGCAGCATTTTCAATGTTTGTTTTCATTTGCGCAATTAGTTCATTATTCATTCTGTGTTTTAACAAGTTGATAAAAAAAAAATTTTCGTTTCGGAAAGTTTTAACATTCGTTGCAGAAACGGGGCGCCACTAAACACAATATATTGCATGTTAGACTCACTGTTGACAACAGGTGGTAGGAATTCCCGATATTTTTCGGCTGTTCTTTCCTCTGTATGGCTGCGTACCACTCGCCATCACTTAAAGGCACCTCTTGTAAGAATCTCTCTTCGATAATACGCGTCTTGCCGACAACGGCCAATGGGATACACATACATACGCATTGCACATACTGTATGTCAGTGTCATGAATACAAAAAGCCAAACGTGAGCTACTCATATGTCATGCGCCAGGTATGAGTTTTCAGTTAGTAAACGACTAAAGTACGGACACAATACACTGTGTTTTGCTGTAAAACAAGATACACAGCACGTAATAAGTTACAGTTGTACCGTGTCACTCCGCTTATTTTATTGTTTTTATTGTGTATTCAACTACAACAACAACACAATACTATAGATACAGTGGAATATTTCTTGAGCGGAAACTGAAGGGACCATTGAAATGTGTCCGTACAAGGGGACTGTCCGGTCAAGAGAAAACTAAACATATAAATGGAGCGCTGCCGGGACCTGTCAAAAGTGTCCGTCTAAAGGGGTTGTCTGCCTATAGGAAGTCTCCGTTAAGGGAGATTCCACTGTATACAGGAAACTAGCGCAGTAATATTTTTATGTTGCATCACGTAACGGTCATAAGTCATGTTTAGAATGTTTGTTTCACAATTCAAATCAAGGAAATTGTATACTACTGTAGTTGTCTGTCAGTGAAATAATTTTTTTTCCTATCAATACTTTGGTCCTTTTGCTTTACTTCTTGTTCCAAATCTTCAGCTGTTAGTTCGCTGCTTCATCCATTTTTTTTTTCTTCATATTCAGCGCTTTCAGTTGTTTTTTGGTTTCGTATTAATGTATTTTGTGTTTCAGGTTGCTGAAGGAAGTCAGTTTTGTTGCTTTTTAAGTGACTTTTTTTTATTATAAATACATGTAAGTATGTTTGCATGTAAGTAGATATAAATAAAGCATTTATGTAGTGCAATAGTTGTTATGTTCAGCTGACTGACTAACTCTGCGTTAAGCTTAAGAAACGTGGCATTGGCTTAGCAGTTTTATTTGCTGAATGATATACGATATTTTATTAACACTTTCAGGAAAATTAAAAAAAAAACAAGTAAGAGTGCTATATTCGGCTGTGCCGAATCTTATATACCCTTTACCAACGTACGTACATATATATATTTTTTGTAAGAAAATTTATAATTTTTTTAAAGTTTCCATCTATGGAGCTATAATTTTCATTTTTCAAATTTCATACGCCAAACTTTTCTTTCAGAAGCATAAAATATATTCAATTTATAAAGAAAAAGAAAAAAAATTTTAGACCTATTTAATTTTACATAACCCAAAAAGTGTGAGTTTTCCAACCCTGGAGTCATAATTTTGGATTTTTCTGATTATTGATACCAATCTAGATCTTTAAAAAATACATACAAAAACGAAATAAGAAAGCACCTAGTTTCATTTAATTCCTTTAATATTAAAAAATTCAGTAAAGTGCGACTTTGAATCGCGCACGAAAGGTAGGCTTTTTTGTTTTTTTGAATTTTTTTTCAGCTTAAACGATTTTTTCAGTTTTGTCGCTTTTTTCTCGTTTTGGCGATTTTTTTCTGTTTTTGGAGGTTTTTTTCATTTTGGCGATATTTTTCTGTTTTTGGGCTTTTCTTCATTTTGGAGATTTTTCCCATTTTGACGATTTTTTTTCATTTTGGCGATTTTTTGTTTGTTTTTGGGTTGATCGCCTGAATAGGCGATTTTTTTCTTTTTTTTTTGTTTTTTTTTAATTTTGGCGATTTTTTTGGGGTTTTTTTCGTTTTGGCGATTTTTTTTCATTTTGGCGATTTTTTTTCCTTTTGGTGATTTTTGTCTGTTTTTAGGTTTTTTTTCGTTTTGGCGATTTTTTTCATTTTGGCGATTTTTTTTCATTTTGGCGATTTTCTTTCATTTAGGCGATTTTTTTTTTGTTTTTATTTTTATTTAGGCGATTTTTTGTTTTTTTTTTCATTTTGGCGATTTTTTTTTTCATTTTGGCGATTTTTGTCTGTTTTTTAGGTTTTTTTTCGTTTTGGCGATTTTTTTCATTTTGGCGATTTTTTTTTTTTCGTTTTGGCAATTTTTTCTTTGTTTTTGGCGATTTTTTCCTGTTTAGGGTTTTTTTTCATTTTGGCGACTTTTTTCTGTTTTTTTGGGTTTTTTTCGTTTTGGCGGTTTTTTTTTCATCTTGGCGATTTTTTCATTTTAGCGATTTTCTTTCATTTTGGCGATTTTTTTTTTTACATTTTAGCAATTCTTCCGTTTTATGCGATTTATTTTAGCTTTAGAAATTTTTTTTTAATTTGGTGCTTTTTTTCGTTTTGGCGATTTTTTTTGTTTTTGGCGATTTTTTTCGTTTTGGCGATTTAATAATTTTTTGTTTTTTTAGTTTTACCGTTTTTGAAAATTTCAAGAGTTTTGCTCTTACGGTTTCCAAGATACAGCAAGTTGTAAAAATTGCATAGTCAAAATTGCATTAACTGATGGAACACCCTTTAATTTAAAATTTTGGAAATTTTAGTGTTAATTTTTGTAGTCTGTATAAAAAGTGTATATACATATAATTGTATGTATATTACATGGGATTTTAACATTTTTCGTTGCTCGTTTTGGAACACCCTTTAATTTCCAATTCTCATGTATTTGTTGTTGTAGCGGCCAAAGGTCTACACACTGTGTCCAAATTTCAGGTCTGTAGCTCTTACGGTTCTCGAGAAAATACTAATATAGTTTTAGACATAGTTAATTTTACATAATACAAAAAGTTAAAGTTTTCCAACCCTGGAAATGTCTTTTTAATTTTTTTCATATTTTTTTAATTTAAAATTCCAATTTTAGTCATACTGAAATGTAAAATAAATTTATTTATTAAAAAAAATAAAAATTTGTTTTCGGTAGTTACTTTTATATGGCAAAATAAAGTTTAAGTTTTCCAGCTCTGCAATGGTCTGCTCGATTTTGCTGAATTTCAATACCAATCTATTTTGGAAAATTTCTGACACACCAGTCCAAGAACGAAGTCTCTAGCTTTTCTGGGAGCTTCGGAAAACCGATTTCACGTACAGACAGACGGACAGACGGACAGACGGACAGACGGACAGACGGACAGACGGACAGACGGACAGACGGACAGACGGACAGACGGACAGACGGACATCGCTTATTCGTCTTCCCTATGCATAAGGATCCAGAAAATATATATTTTATGTGTCGCTTATTGATATTATAGAAATTACAAACGGAATGACAAACCTATATATACCCTTTTACCATTTTTGTTGGTAAAGGGTATAAAAAATTCATTGCTAAAGCGTGTTTAGATTTAAAAATATTTGGCGGAGCGAATCCTTAAAATTTATTGTCAAAAATTTTAATTTATTAAATTGATAGTTTTTACACGTGAGAAGAATAAAGCAGTAATTTTTAAAATACATATCGTCGATTGATAATTTAATTGTCGTATGTGGATTTCGTTAGTTTCGAGTAAATTAAGTTTTAAGTTTGAAAATTGTATCAGCAAGTGCCACATAGGACAAACTCAACACTTCATGTCTCGAAAACCGTATGGGGTATCGAAAAACTGATAACTTCAAATGAAAGATCAGGTCGGAAACCCTAAGGAATCAATCATAACTCAAAACCGCAAGAAATCCACATACGACAATTAAATAATCAACCGACGATATGACATATTGTTACGTTGAAGATTTTCCTTTTAATTGCTCAAAAAAAAAAATGAATAACACAAATATTTAAACTTTCGTTTATTCTGGACTAACAACAATTACAAACTTTTTTCTTCACTTAATTATTGATAACTTCCGCTCTTTATTATCGACTATACGCTGTCTTTACTTTCAACGATATTGACACCACAATTAGCTGATTCACACTGCCTGGCTGTAGTACACGGCACCACTTTTTATACCATAGGAGGAAATGCTTCTGGAATGTTCGCCATGATGGCGTAATGAAATGTGTGCAAACCTAGTAAAGTTAAATAGAGGAAACTGTATTACTGCATAAAGATGCTGCTGCAATGCATACGATACCATATTGGTAATCAAGTGATCAAACCGTCTTCTTATAAAATCTAGAAAAATCACGTTACTGTTTCTAGGGGTTTGTGGCTAATTCTATTTTGAAATTCAGAGTTGCTATGTAATGACTTTTATAAAAGACCTATACATTTTTGTTATGTCGAAATTCACAGTGGGTTGGATTCATAAATTTTTGTACGAAAAATTATATAAGAAAAGGGTTTTAGATCATTTTAAGTTGAGACCGAGCATTAATTTTATCAAAATCTACTACACCCACAACTCACCGCCACTGCAATCCAAATCAATGTATGCATGTTAAACAAGTATTTTCACATTGTAGTATGCCGTAGAGTTTATTTGATAAATACTTTCTGCTCATTTTGTTTGGTTTGGCAATGCCGCAATATTACACCTTTTGAAGTGAATACCTCTATTCAGGTAAACTTTATTATTTATATATTTATTTTAGTTTCTTTATTTATTTAACATACTATACAAAGTAAATTTTCATAGTATGGCATTGCACAAATACGGGCGGAATAACTAAGACCATATGCCCAAGATGTTATTAACAGTAGCTTAAAAAGTTTTGTGACACGACCTATGCCTTCACACAGAAAGTAGCAAAAAACCTCAAGATTATACGGTTATCAGTGGCAGATCAGTCGACCAGTGCGAGCGAGATGAAAAATTCTCGAAGGACAAACAACACACACAAGCCTGGCCGCACTTAAGAAATAATTACGATGATGCGAGAGATGTTCTTCGACCCAGAGCTGCTTAACGACTGTAAACTTTATAATTTACGGGTTTCTTAGCGATATTTCCAAAATATTATTAACGAAAGAAAATTATAGGTCGAGTTGTAAAAATAATGAAATGGCTTTACTCTGCAATTCAAAACGCAAGTCAATGCCTACGAATTTTCATGTCATTAACACACAAGTTCGAAGGAATTTGAATTCATGTCGAATTATAGGGCAGTCTCCCTGAAAATTTAATAGAACATCATCGGCCAGGTTCTGAAGACCATTTCGTTTTGAAATCGACAAATTTCAGGAAAAATAATCAACAAGAAAGCTCACTTATTGCAGCTTTTTATTTGATTTTAAGATTTCATGTGCTTGAGATATTTTATACGGACTTAATTTCGAATGGACTAAATTTTTTCCGTTTTGAAAACTTTGCGCTTACAAAACGAAATGGTTTTCAGAACATGGCCGCATATTTATTTTCTGCGTGAATTTAATGTCTTGACCCTTAACGTGTTAATATCCCTTTAACGATTCCATACCTTGTCATTAATATTTTCTTGTAAAATTACTTTTTTCCAATCTTGTTTGTATTCGTAGCTTGAAATGTTTCACAGCATTCGCTCTTAGAGCGGATATTACAAGGTATATTAAAATAAATGAGATAAATGTTGACCAAACATGTTTGTAATAATAAGAAAGAGTTTTTGTTTTTCTTTTCTTTATTATATTTTCTATTACAACGTTTAGTTGCACAAAGTTTTCCAAAACAAATAGAAAGTTTAGAAATGTTTCTTTTGTTATTTTTTTTTATTATTACAAAACTCTTACAATCACGCACAAGAACTATTTTCATTAAGCTTAAGCGCCTATAAAGACATTTCCAAGCAAAAGCAATAGTTAATAATAAATGATTTGTAACCTTATGGCATTAAAAGGATACTTGCTATATCTTTGTTTTTAAAGCAAAAAGCTTCTGTAAATACTATGAAATCCTGTATTCTAACAAAAGTTTTACCTCCATATTCATAAAAAAAATAAAATGAACTTGAAATTCATTTTAGGAAAATTTTGTACTATAATAATAATAATAATAATTTTGTTATTATAAAGCTAATAAACAAAAATAAGTTTAAGCACTATTTTAATCACCCAATTGTTTAAGTTAATCAAAAAAATTTAAATTTTTTTTAACATTTATTAATCCTAAATTATTAATTTACTTATTCAGTAAAATAATTTTTTATTAAAAATACATTAAAATTGATTATTGAGGGGTTTAGGTGGATCCTTTGCGCATTTCACTGTGGCTAATGAAGATCATGAGGAGTTATTATGTTATAAAATATAAAATAAAAAATTTGTTGATTATTGAGTTCTTGCTTCGACTTTAGTATTTGTTGAGCTTCTCAATTGTTTAAATGAAAGTTTATGAGTTACCCTATTGTTTTTGCTACGATATCCGTCTGGCCCACTGTACCTCACAGTCTTTTTTTCGAGCACCGTATGAGCTACAGACGTTAAATTTTCACAGAATGTGTAAAATTTTTGACGCTTTAAAATATATGACAGTAAAAAATTCATGGGTGTTCTAAAGCAAACATCGAAACATGTCGAAATGCTAATGTAATATACAGACAATTATATGTTCACACTTAAAATATTCAAAGTAAGTGTATTTTAATGCAGATTACACAAATTAACACTGAAATTAAAAAAATAAATTAAAATTTCAAGGGAATTCTATCAGTTAATGCAATTTTGACAACGTAATTTTGACGACTTGCTATATTTTGGCAACCGTAAGAGGCAAATTTGCAAAAACGCTAAAAATAAAAAAATTCCAAAATTAAAAAAAATTGCCAAAACGAAAAAAACTCGTCAAAAAACAAGAAATCGCTAATACGAAAAAATCGCTAAAAACGAAAAAATTTGCCAAAACGGAAAAAAGCGTTTTAACTAAAAATTCGCTAAAACTAAAATAAATCAAAAAAAAAAAAAAAAAATACCGCCAAAACTGAAAATCGCAAAATCCGAAAAAGGCCCAAAAACGAAAAAATCGCCAAAACTAAGAAAAACCCCTAAAGTAAAATAAATACATAAATTTTTTAAAAAAATTTCTACATCAGCAAGATATTCGATTATATACTACATATGCGGACTTCAGTTCGTATAGTAGTACATATGTCAGGGATGGGATTGAGCATTTTAAAATAGTTTTTTGACTTTAATTGTATTAAAATATTTTTGAGTAGAAATTATTTTAATTTCGTCGTCGGTAGCCAGAACAAAGGCACCGAATCGTTTTCACAAACTTTCTTGTGACTTCGGATGTTAAAGCATATGCTACAGGTGCTTAAGCTAAAATTTAGAAAAATCAAATTAAGTAATAGCATGTGCGCTAGCATTCGAATTCAGCAGAAAATTAATTTGGAATAGGATGACTGTTTTCAAGTAAGAAGAATATGAGTATTATATTGACAGATACACTATTTTCACTTTTAAACAATGAAAAAAATTACTAAAACTAACGAAATTCCTAACCATAGACGTACTAGTGTACTTTTCGACTGCAAATAATTTAAAAAAAATTAAAAAAAAATTTTTCAAATTGCCCCCAAATAAAAAATTGTCATATTTTTGAGGAAAAAAATTCGAAAAAAATGCTCCAATTTTCTTTTCAAAAAGTTTTTTTTTAAAGTTGTAAGTTTATCAATACATGTCCTTTCAATCGATATATATAATATATGGTAGAAAACTGGGAAAAAGTGCGATTTTTATTTGCTTTTAATCAAGTTTTCAATCTTAATTATTTTTTAAATAAGAGCTAAAAAAAATAGTGATTACCAACATTAGATTCAGTGTACTCGAATTAGTTTTACCCACCCGGCACAAGGCTGGTTACAAAAAAAGTTTCAAATTCGACCACAGTGTCATTTTTAAGGCATTGATTTTCCCTTTTCATTGGAACGTAGATCGATATGTCCTTTAAATCTTTGAACAGCAAATCAATTCATGGGCGGTAGAAAATGTTTGTTCAATATTACCAATGTGACATCAGAGGGCCCTCCTTTGTCGGTATTGTGTAGCAGAATCAGCGACAATAAAATGGCTGCAGCTTCAAAAATTTAATACGCCTCTTTGACACCAGAGGCGCTGCAATACTGCATTATTAAACATGTGCAAAAATCGCATTTCTAAAATGATAGATCTTTCCTCTAACTCTTCCTTCCTTCCCTTGCACATTTTTCTAGTTTCAAAAGAAACATTCAAATGCCTGGGATTTTTGAAACGGTGCCAGCGATACTTCGCCCCATTTGATATCGTTACTATTTATACCACTTCTATCAGACTGAAAATGAAACACAACTCTCACGTAGGGGCCGTTGCTTCAAACTCGTATTTTGGAGTTGCTCGACCGCGTACAGGAGAGGATGAAGAAGCTTATCGGTGAAAGTAGGATATTCAACTATATTGATTCATTGGAGCATCGACGCAATGCGGGATGCATTTCCTTGTTCTATCGTTGCTACAATGGAATGTGTTCTGATGAAATTAGGGAACTCGTTCCTGAAACCCGCACATTTTTTACGCACAAAACGTGATTCGTTTAGAGCACATCATTTTGTGGCACTATGCATTACAGAGAGAATTCCTTTCTTAGCCGTACTGTTTGTATGTGGAATAAACTACCTGCGGAAGTTTTTCCTGTCACTTTCAACGTGGGAAAGTTTAAATTGAATGTATGTGTTTGTGGACATTTCCCTTCCTATCTCCTCCTCACCATAAATTATTTTCCTAGTTCTAGCCCAATGCATTGATTGAGACTTATCTCCTGAGTGCTGGTCCTATTAAAAACAAAACTATCCCTTTCCTAAAGAAGGTAATACTTGCTAATAGTAATGGGGATTCATTACCTGAGTGTTATTTCTCTTAACATATTCAGTAATAGATAATTTGTATTTCTCTAATCTATTTATATATAAATTAATTCCCTTTATTTGTTACGCTTGAATAGCTGGGCCGATACCTCCATATTATTCTTTTTTTTTTTTTTTTTGTTGTTTGCTATTGTGTGGAGTTGAAGAGTATGAAAGATAAAATTAAGGAAGTTGCGCGGATCAGGAAAAAACTGAAAACATTGTGCTATTTGTTTTTTTTTTCTGATAAGATTGGTATAAATACACTTTTAAGTCTACTATTCAATTTCTTTCTGGATGCCTACGAAGTCGTGGGAAAATGCTAGTTCGATATAAAATTCGTGTTGCCTGGTTCAACCGCAGAAAAAAAAGAAGAGAGGTGTCTTAAGACACCCGGTTATAGCTATGCTGCTTAGTTATATAAAACAAATTTCATGTGTGAAATAACAATGCAATAAAATTATATTATATAATGATGTCAAATTCTCTGCAAATATTATTATTTTTTTATAAATTTTTTTTATAAACAAACATCACACAATCCGCGAAGTGATTAGCTTGTCTGCGGAAAACTCCCAGGGTCTATGGCAGGAATCGAACCCTCGTCCCTTGGACTGAGAGGCCAGCATCGCTACCAATCACCCACATTGGCACCCAGTATTATTATAAATTAAAGCGTTGTTTGTGGGCGGTGGCAGCTGTTAGTCGGCTTACGGCTGATCGGCTGTGTTCGCTGGTTTGTGCTCATGTGCAAAAACAAAACAAAAACAAATTGAGCAATCGTTGTCATAATTATTTTTTTTGTTTCACTCACTTCACTCACAAATAAATTTATAACTGTGATATTGTCAGTTATTTTTGTTACGAAGATCACGTCCTAACTCCTTTATCGCGCAATAAATAGCATAGCTATAAAAAATTTCAATGCGCTGTTTTCATAATTGAAATTTCGTTGCAATTTTTGTTTTATATACAAACTTTCAAGTTTTTAATAATTTGTTTAATGTGGAATCGTTATAAGAGCATTTCCAATTAAATTTTTATGTTTTATAAATTATGAAGCTAGTTAATAAAACTTACTTACTTGCTTAATATGAGATCAGGATCAATGAATTGATTGCCTTGCTATACTTAATTTCTTTAATAGTAAATTTCTTAACTCACTGTATTTATATTTTTGTTAATCTCAAATAAATTAATACGCTTTCCAGCAGGCGTGACCAAATAAGGAAATGGCAAATAAAAAATATATAAGAAAAACACACAATTACTTTCATTGCCAAACATAGAGTTTATCCCTTTTTCTGTTTGCTCGTTAACCCCAGCCATTAGATTATGTGGCCCCTTTTGAAAATGTTTCCTTCCGAAATATCTTTTACATTTTTCGGAATTTATGATATTTTTGCTGAATATTTTCTACAGCTGTATATTTTAGTTGCATGCCGATCATAATTTTGGTAACGCCCTACACTTTTTATGTCTCCTTTATGATTTACGCAATTTCACTAGGAGCAACAGCAGCAAAAGGAAGAAAAATTAAACAAACAAAAAGTCTTCTTGTAGGCATTCAGTTTGTTGAGAAAACGAAAACATGTTACAACAAAGTATTCAATAAATTGTGAATAAGGAAACACCTTCTTTTCTTGTTCTTCCTGGTGTTATTGTTTAATATATAAATTCATTCGCCTTCTTGAAGGACATTCATAAATACATACATACTTTCTCATACATATGAATACGTAAAGATTGTGGATGTTTTGATAACTTAAAGGGTGTGTTGTTTGTTTATTATTTTCTTTCTTTCCTTCGTCCTTAATGATTTTTGTTACTTAATGCTACGGTGGTCTTGCTGTCTGGGTAAGAGTACATACCTCGTTACCTTAATATAGAAAGGACCGAATTCATTATATTTTTGACATTGAGATTTTAAAATTTTTCCATACTTATATATTATTCCAACGAAATATGCAAAAATCTCGAATTCATAAAAATAATGGAGTTAGGGCCTTTCTCTAGTAAGGTAACGATATGTATGTGTGTATTTGTTGTAGTAAATAAATTAAACTTTTTTCATATTTTCAATTAACTTCGTACTTTTACCCTACTGGTCATCATTTCCCTTGCAGTTGAAGTATCCCGTCCACCCATAACGCGTTCCAATACTCATCTTTTGGTATGTCCTCGTAAGTGTGCTTTCATACAGACCATTTGTCATGCTTGTCAATTGTTATCAGTTGTATGTTTGTGTGCGTGTGTGTGGAGAGTGTTTGTTATTTTATTAAATTTTCCTCGACTTCGCCTACATTTGGTTTTAATGTGTTTTCCCGTCACTTTGGTGCCTTTCATTTTATTTAATTTCAATATGCAATATATTCGTATTCGTATTCATGTTTTTATATATATATTTTTTTTAATTTTAAGATTAATGCCTCCCGATAAAAGTCCAAAGCTAATTTTTCAGGCCAAAGGAAATTCCTGCTGGTGTTTATTGCTGTGCCAGCCTTGTTCATTAGTTAATTAGAATTTTATTTCTCTGTTTGAATAGATTGTTGTCACTCTTCGATGACAACAAAGATGCAGATGATGTGCAAATAAATTAATTTTTATTTTAGCTTTTTAAGCTTTTTCAGGCTATTTCATTGATTTGTTTAAACTTTAAAGCCATTGAGAGGAAAAACTATCGCAGGCTTCACATTAACATGACTAAATATCGACGGTTTAATATAAGAAAGGCTTAACTCGAATTTTCGATATTTTATAGCAGAAGGAAAAAAGAGAATAATAGTGCATTTAGACTGTCTCGAAATCTGGTACTTTCGAGATTTCGAGCTAAATCGAGCAAATCTCTCACAGATTTCCCATACAAATCGAAATCTAATTCCTCAGTAGATTTGTGGGAAATCTAATAGAAATCTAATGTTTTTATTTATTCTTTACTACCCTGTACAACAAAAGAAGGTGAGTGAATTAGCTACGGTCTGCTTAAAAAGTGTGTGAATTGGCTACAATGCAGTCGTTTAGTTGTAGTTTTAGAAACAAATCAGTTGATGGGTTTTGTTTTGGATAAACAAAATCTTGATAAATGTTAAAAAAAAGTTGGTGTAAACGGTGTAGATTTTCATAAGGATTTTAATCAAAATATGCTAGATTTTGTGCTGTTGTAAATGCCCAATAATAAAAATTAAAGTATTTACATGCAAAAAAAAAAAAATTTTAATGTTTTAGTTTTTATACTCTTCACCAATAATGCTAAAGGGTTATATAGGTTTGTCATTCCGTGTGTAAATTCCACAATATATTTATTCTGAGTCCTTATGAATAGGGAAGACGAATAAGCAATGTCCGCCTCTCCCTTCGTCTGACTGACCGTACGACTGTCCATCTGTCTGTACATGAAGCTCCTAGAATAGCTAGAGACTTCGGCTTTGGCCTGACATGTCAGAAATGGTCCAGAATCAGGGTAGCAAGAGTGCTCGAATTAATTTATTTCGGAAACGAATTCAATTCGAATGAATTTTATTTTCCATATTATAAGGAATTATTCTTTTTAATTCGCAAATTTTATTTATAAAATTCCTCTCGCAAATTTAAAAATAAAATTCGCAAACGTAAAGAAAATAGAATTCGCGATTAAATTAAATATACAAATAATCCAAAGTAAAGACTTGAAATTTTTTTAAGGAAATTTTATTATAAACGACTATAGCTAGAGAGCTGAAATTTGGTGTAGGTTCCCCTTATGAACAGATTTTTGGAAATTCAAACGCGAAAAGGGTTAAAAATTAGCCAAAAAAGGGTAAAATCAGTATCATTATATCTCCGAAACTACGTTGCATAGACTAAAAATTTTTAAAGCATACAAATGCAGCTAAAAAATAATCCGAGACGTGCTTAGTACTTTTTCGATATGTGTATTTTTGGGGGTTAAAAGGGGGTAAAAATTTGGTACCTTTTTTGCACTCGACATATCTTCTGAATTATTGAACGTAGCAAAAAGTTTTTGGAGCGTTCATTTCTTCTGGACAGAATCTTGAATGGGTTTGACACTTTCTGAAAATTAAAAAGTAGACACTTATGTCCATTTATCACTTTCATGATATGGATATCAAATGAAAAGGATTTTCAAGGAGATGACGAAAAATGCGATGGAATAAATGGCGGAGGCATTTTCATGATATGGGTATCAAATGAAAGGGGATTTTCAAGGAGATGACCAAAAAAATGGCGAAGGCGACAAAAGGGGGACAATTACATATGTCTATTTATCACTTTCATGATATGGGTATCAAATGAAAGGGATCTTCAAGGAGATGACCGAAAATGCGATGAGAAAAATGGCGGAGGCGCCAAAAAAGTGGACACTTACATGCATACATATGTCCATTTATCACTTTCATGATATGGATATCAAATGAAAGGGATTTTCAAGGAGAAGACGAAAAATGCGGTGGAAAAATGGCAGAGGTGCCAAAAAGTGGACATTTATGTCCATTTATCACTTTCATGATATGGGTATCAAATGAAAGGGGATTTTCAAGGAGATGACCAAAAAAATGGCGAAGGCGACAAAAGCGTGACAATTACATATGTCTATTTATCACTTTCATGATATGGGTATCAAATAAAAGGGATCTTCAAGAAGATGACCGAAAATGCGATGAGAAAAATGGCGGAGGCGCCAAAAAAGTGGACACTTACATGCATACATATGTATGTCCATTTATCACTTTCATGATATGGGTATCAAATGAAAAGGATTTTCGAGGAGGATGCAATGTAAAAATGTCGGATGCCCCAAAAAGACGGACATCTATTTACATTAGAGCGGGTCGATTTATATGAGAAAAAAAAATCGATATTGTGCCATCCATTTTTTTTTGTTAAATAAACCCACTTGG
Source organism: Tachina lurida (assembly GCA_944452675.1). Taxonomy (NCBI): domain Eukaryota; kingdom Metazoa; phylum Arthropoda; class Insecta; order Diptera; family Tachinidae; genus Tachina; species Tachina lurida. The sequence goes on along the minus strand of OX101755.1, from coordinate 102,925,129 downwards.
TATTCAAAATCAAGAAGAAGAAAAATTAAAAAGACGATTCCAAAGTTGGAAAATGTAAGAAAAAAATTTATATGTAAAAGTAACCTACCAAAACGATTTTTTTTATAAATAAAATATATATTATTTAAAAAAAAATCAGCAAAGACATAAAGACCGTTTCTGAGCTGGAAAATTTAAACTTTTTTTGGTATATTAAAGTAACTATCTAAATAAAAAAAATTGTTTTATTAAAGAAACCTACTGTGTATTTCACAAAGAATTAAAGTGCAATTCAAAATTAAAAATAAATAAAAAGTTGTTTCCAGGGTTGGAAAATTTTAACTTTTTTTTTGTTTATAAAATAAAACATAATTTACATTTTTAAAAGAAATCACAAAAATCTAAAGGGTTGACTCTAGGATTGGAGTATTTTAACTTTTTTAGTATATAAAAATATCTAGATAAAACAAATTTTTGTCTCATTTTTTTTTATTAAAAAAAAACCTATTTTATGTTAATTGGTATTCAAAATTAAAAATAAAAATTAAAAAGATTATTCCAGGGTTGTAAAGTTTTAACGTTTTTTGGTTTTAAAAAGTAACAACTAATAGTAATGGTTTCTAGTTCTCTATAAATTAAAATATAAAAAAAATTTTAAAAGAAATCAGAAAAATCTTAAGTCATAAAAACCGTTTCAGAGATGGAAAATTTAAATTTTTTTTTGTATATGACTATAACTAATTTTTGTTTTTTTTTTTGAATTTTGAAAATTTAAATTTTTTTTTGGTCTATAAGAGTAACTTTAGTAGTAATAAATTAAAATTTAAAAAAAAATTAAAAAAAAATCCCAACAATTTTAAATCATCAAAACCGTTTCAGACATGGAAAATTTAAACTTTTTTTGGTATATAAAAAAATTGAAAATTTAAATTCTATTTGGTCTATAAGAGTAACTTTAGTAGTAATAAATTAAAATTTAAAAAAAATTAAGAAAAAAAAAGGCCCAACAATTTTAAATCATCAAAACCGTTTCAGACATGGAAAATTTAAACTTTTTTTGGTATATAAAGTAACTAGCTAAAACTGATTCTTGTTTTTTTTTTAAATAACCCCCTTTTATATAACTAATTTAATGTTTTATTTCTCTCCATAAATAAAACATATTTTTTTTTAATTTCTTAAAATTCGAATAGAATAATTCCAGGACTGGAAAATTTACATATATTTTTGGTATATAAAAATAGCTAGGTCAAGTTAATTCTTTTTTTTTTAACTAAACATTTTATGTTTTAGAAAGAACAATTTTGGTATAAAAAATTGGATAAATATTAAACACAGCTTCAGAGCTGGAAAGTTTAACTTTTTTTGTCTGTAAAGGTAACTAAATAAAATAATTATTTTATATTACTATTAGCATTTCCAGGGCTGGAAAATTTAATCTCCTTTTTGGTTAAAAAAAGCAACTTAACTTTTTATTTATAATTAAATATATTTTATATTTTAGGACGATCTTTACTCAGTTTGCTAGATTTTTATATGTAAATCTAATCTAACGATTAGCCAGGACACTCATTAGTCTTTAAGTTATCATTATTTTCACATTTTGTATTATATTGGGCAGCATTACATTTCCTCACTGGCGCTTACAATAATAGAAATAAGCGACAGTGAAAAAAATGGTTTTACAATTACGTAAAAAATTTATTTTTATAACCCAAGGCAGATATAAAAATTCTCACGATGACTCACGCCCCCAACAAAACAATGCCGACAAAGATATATTATGTTTCTGGAAGCAGTAAAAAATTCCATATTTTATTGAGCCCACAATATTATAGCTAAATAGAATGCGCAGCTTTATTATACGATATCTCGTAACAATTCTCGTATTCTATTTACATAAAAAAAAATTTTGAGCAACCACTTTCTAAATAAATAATAATTATGCTAACTGATAGAAAATTTGATTCTAAGAAAATAATTTTAAGTAAAAATATACCCGAAAACTTATATTTTGGGAGTTACGGGTCCACAAAGGTTAAAATATCTTTAGACATTTTCTGGATGAATTTTTAATAAAATGTAACGATGTGGGTATGTAATGAAAGCTTTTCAAAAATACTAGATAATCGATTATAGTTTAAGAGAAAATTAACCTGTTTAGGAGCGTTGGTGTTTTTTTTTTTTTTTTTTTTTGTAGTAAATGTTTCGTTGACTAATTGGTGTTGCTTGATTGTTTAATGAACCTGTGGACTTAAATTTGTCCAACACATTATGAATAGTCCGAATAATTGTGGGGACCGTAAACTGGTCCATGCGTTGGATCATTGCCCGAAAAGAATGACTGTTTCGTTAGAAAATTTTTTTCATTTGCACGTGTTGTGGAAGGCTATGTCCGTCCATGTAGATTTGTGCCAAAAATACTGAATAAATAACAGCCAATTCGACAAATATAGTTTCAATAAAAGATTTAATAGTCAACAGCCTACTAAGTTTTAAATGGTGATAAAGTTTTTAGTTTATATATTTTTATGTATATAACTACTTAAAAGATTTTATAAAAAAATTTTGGTGTGTCCGTTATGTAAAATAAGCAATTTCTAATGAATCATTAACATGTTGCTTTAGCAAAATGTTATTTTAGGATACAAGAAACAAAGTTATATATGCTCATCTATAATTATTGTAATAATTCACTACACTTCAATTAGATTAAGTACAAAACAACTAACAGCAATTAATAATTATTAACTACATGGCAGAAAATTGTTTTTCTAATCCCTTTTGTATACGACATACAAAAGCTTAGTATTTGGATATTAAATGCAAATACATATTTGCATATAGTATATGTAAATTTCATTTGTTAACAATATTCAGCAACAGCAGCAACAGCAGCAACAGCAGCAACAGCAGCAACATTAGCAACAACAACTGCCGCCCACCCAGAAGGGGCATTAAAAACAATTATAAATAAAAATTTACATGTATGCAAGTAGTGAACTTGTGCTAAGAAATCACTCAAATAAACTGCAAAAAAAGAAAGACTTGCAAAGCTTTGAAAACAAATGCATAATCGTATAGTACATACGAGTACATTATTAAAGAGGAAAGGAGAGCAGATAAAATGTAAATTTTCCATTACAAAATAAAAGGCATCGTTTCAAACGTTACAAACTGCGATAGTGTAAATACGAGTGTAACTAGTCACCCCAATCATAACAGTGTTTGTTTGCACAATAGAAAACAAACAGCAAACAATATCTGAATAAACATGTTTAAACCATAATCCAAGAATTACACTGTATACCGACTCTCTATTCAAACCATTGTAGATTGTACACAATTATGGAAATGTGAGCGTACACTTACAATATTACAATTGCTAGTAACAGCTACTAATGTCACTGCTACGAGTGAGTTGAAAGAAAATAGTTGAATAGAAAAAGAACAGCAACAATAGCACACAAAACTGATCAAGTGTTCCCTTGTGAACTATAAACTGTCGCACGAACCTTAAACGTACCATTTACGAGTACATGCACAAGCATGCTTGCATACACTCACAGGCATACAAGTTAAGGTACATACATACATACATCAATACTATACATGTGTACATATGTCGTATTAAACTTTTTCTAGTAACGAAATTATGAATGCACCATGATTTGAAAAAGTTTTCAAGCTTAAAAATAGACTTACATAGTCTGTTTATAGAGCACGAAAATAAACGACAGCCAGACGAATCAGCAATAAGACCAACATTTAATGATTTAAGTTCATTATAAGGGCCTTATTTTGTAAAGAATACCACTAAAGCCTGGGCTTCACTAACCTACACAATCGACGAGTCTATGAAAATGTTCCAAGGAAAATAACAATTCAGCATATCAGGGTTGTATTTTCTCGTAAGTCCTGTGATTGTGTAGGATAGTGAGTCATTTCTTTAAGCGTATACGAATTTTATATTTACATATCGCACACTAAATCATAAAGAGTCACAACTCAAAATTATAAAAGTGCTTTTGCTTTTTATAAACCAATTAATTGAAGAAATCTATAATGACCTCATCATTTTCTTTTGCAATACAGTCTTTTTGAAGAATATAAAATACATATAAATTAACCTAACCTAACCTAGCATTAGTATTTCTTTTAAGACCGATAGATTAGGTTAGGTTCAGTTACTTTGGGTGGTCAAAAACTTCGCATAGACCGAGATTGATCCTGTAAGAGTGGCAGCCTAGTTCGTAGTGGGTTTATCGAATGACTCCCACACAGATTTAAAAAACCTTAGCAGTATACACAGTTTCACTGTCGATACAAGTTTAAGACTCCGAAAAGTGTGATCAACAAGACAGTTATATCTAGTGCGGCTTAGAGCCGGACAGTGACACAGTATTTGTTCTGCTGTCTCAATTACCCCGGGTTCTTTACATTTCCTGCAGGTACCATCAAGTATTTGTCTTATTTTGGTGGCATACGAAACTGTCCAGTTAATACCTCCACAGTTGCTTCTAGTTGTTGATAAAAGAAATTTAGTCGATTTGGGTTAATAGGAGCTCTACATGACTTCAGAAGTTTTGCAAGTTTTCGTCGCACTCCAACCTTTTTCTGCTTCTTCCTTCATCTTAGAATCTATGATACCTTTCAGGTATTGAATTGGTTTCTGGACATATACGGTTTCCTCCACCGGTAATTGAATTCCTTCTTTTTGGCCAGTGTGTCAGCCATTTCGTTTCTCTCAATTTCGATAAGTCCACGGACCCAAAATATATACATATGTATTTGTCTACCAGCACATAATATGTTTAGGGCATTCCGACATATGAGCACAACCCAGGAATATTTGCAGTCTGCTTAAATTGCCTTAATTGGTGCTTAACTGTCTACATAAATACATATATTTTCACACGCGTATACATGGTTTGAATGGTGAAAGCTAAGTGGATTTTGGCTGCATAAATTCCGCCTAAAAAAATGCTGCAGTATTTAGGAAGTTTGTAAGATTCCCGTATACCGAGCGCTGGACAGTAAACCGCAGCTCCCACCGCTCCATACATCTTTTAAGCATTAGTGAAAAAGTTGAAACTAGAACACCTATAGTTAAGACCTTCAAGATAGCCTTCTTCACTTATAGTGATCTATAGTTTGGCAAGGAAGTTCATCACTGCAATGATATCGTTCGAGCCATAATCCATGTCCTCCAGCAATTGACCGCGACGAAATGAATTATACGACATCTGTCCTGTTGTCCTGAGTCGAATAACGGATTTGCAGGCCACGTTCCTTGCAGTTTGTTTTATTGGTTTAAGCTTCAATATAAAGTCTAGAGCTGCAGTAGGTGTACTTTTAGAGCTCCAGTTACACAGAGTTCTGCTAGTATCAGAACATTTTCTAACTTTTTCAGGTATGCTTTTGTCTCAGTCGCCTTCCACCATACAAGTATTCTGTAGAGTAGAATTGTTCTAGCTGCCGCTTTATAGGTCCAATACATAAGATTAGGTGAAGGATCCCATGTCTTGCTCAGCATCTTTTTACATGCGGATAGAGCAGCGGTGACCTCTTTTACTCTATCTTCTATATTAGGTTTCCAAGTCAGTTTACTATCCAAATAAATCCCTAAGTAGTTTGTATGTATTTTGGGCAATATAACTTACAAGAGAGAGAGGGTGCTCCTGCGGCTGAGTGGTAGCGATGTTTAGCCTCTCAGTCCAGAGGTCGTGGGTTCGATTCCCACCATAGACCCTGGGTATTTTCCGCAGGCAAGCTAATCGCTTTGCGGGTTGTGTTTGTTCTTTAAAAGGGGGTTAACTGTCAAGCGAACTGTCATACGCGGCTCATTTTTTGACATGTTTGATCAGTATACTTTGACAAGTTATTATTAATAGATTGAGGCTTGTAAAATGCTGCCAAAATATTTATATACATATAAAGTTTGAAAACTTCTCACAAATTTGCGCAACTTCGTAACTCTTGTAGCGCATACAATCGTTAGTCTGAGGAAGCCCTCCATCGACCTATAGATCTTCATATTTCCTAATGTGTGTGCCCAGGATAATATTGTCGCTGTTAAAGAAAGTGTTTAATAAAATCTAAACTTATTGATTCATCATGGGTTGCAGAAATCGGGTGCTCTATCCGTCAACTGCGTAGAATATTTTGCTCAAAGATATTGGCCTACAGCTGCTTTAGGTCCAGCTGCTGAAGAGTTTAGAGCTGCAAAACCGTCATAAATATCGTTATTTTACTGATTAACTATTATCTAGAGCAGTAAGAAACTGGTCCAATATCTTATAGCAAACTTGTATTCAGCGAGGAGGCTCATTTTTAGCTTAACGGGTTTGTTAATAAACAAAATTAGCTCAAATAAAGTATAGGTACTCCACAAAAGCCTCTACAGACTCCATTACGTTCAGAAAAATGCACCGTTTAATGAATTTTACGCGGTAGTTGGACCTAATTTCTTTAAAAAAAGACGCCGTTAGTTGTATAACACTTGATAACGGTCTATGGACATCCTTACCATACCATGATAAATAATTTCTGGTTTGAAAATATGCTTAACAAAGATCTGGTCGAGCAATGGTTTCAACAGCATGTGTCATGTTGCCAATGCTAATAAACCAGCTATTATCGATGAATTGGAAGTGAATATTATTCTTGTTATTCGTAAAATACGGCCAGCAGTGATGAAAAAAGTGACTCAACATAAGACGTGCAGACTAAACGTCGACAAGAACAGCTACGGTGGCCATGTGCAGGAAATAATTTAAAGGGTTGAATAAGATAATCTCAAACAAACATCGAAAATTGATGGGGGAAAGAGCCAGCCCTCAGTCCATATTATTACAAAAAGGTTGAGGAAGAAAATTCTTAGGAATTCATATATTCCAACTACGAGACCTCATAGTGACCACTCGGGGAACACGGCCAAGGGCTTGTACTACTTTATACCGACTTTTGAAGGAACTTGTCAAGATGAAGAACATAATGTTTAATTTTGATAGTAGAACTCGATTTCAATCACCTTAAAATTTCAATCGCATTTTGACCCCATTTAAAAAAGTCTTAAATAAAGAAGAAGTAAAAAATTAATTTTTTTTTAAGTTTTTCGAGATTCGAAAATCAACATTAAATTGTCGTCTTTTCCAACCCACAGTGCATTTGTATGTTGGACTAAATGTTCAGATTCCAAAATATCATGCACGTAAATGTATACGTGTGTATGGACGTGCTGGCAAAAAAGCAGTCAGCATTAAGTGCAGTCAGTCAGTTACAATTAACTTTAATACAAACACAATATACTCGCACACTAACCCAAGTACACACACACACATATATATATACACATGAGCACAATCCACTAAATTTTACACCATATTCACTTTAAATTTGTGTGTGTGTGTGTGTGTGTGTGTGTGTGTGTTTGTGCCTTTAGTAACACCATTTTCCAAATAAGCAAGCATGGAAAAAATAGTAAGCGACACCTCGTATTCTTTAGGGTCACTTTGGACCCTTTTTTTATGAGCATACATTAATGTTAACTTTCATACTCATACTAACAAATATCAATTTTGTATCTCTCGCATGTGTGTTTTTGTATTTGTTTGTCCTTTAATGCGAAAGTGAAACAAACATATAATAAGACTTAAAACACTAAAAGTAGTTTGTTTAAACATTTAAAGATACTTTTAGTAGCCATTATACGGAGAAGAAACTCTGTTATAATATATTTTAGTTGGTCCCCAAGCTGTGTTGCTCTTAAATACTTTTGCCATAACGTTTCTTTTTCTCGTTGAGGTTTTATGAAATTTTAATTTTGTTTTTAATAAAACTTTTAGCTGCTTCTTTCTTCTTCGTTTTCAAAGGTGTTTAAAGTATTTTTGTAATATTATTTTGTAAAGAAAATTTTTTATAGTAGAGTTGTTGTTAAATAAATAACAAAAACTGTCAGTTTGAAATGGTTTTGTGAATACCAGGGTTTGGTATTGATTTTAAATTATTTGCAGTAATTTCATTAGAACTCAAAAAAATGTATGTATAAAATAATTAACAATGACTTGGATCTTCTCAGGGTTAGATATTATTAGTCCTCCTTCCACACTATACCCCAAATAATTTAAGTTTGAGTTTTCTGAACAACTGATTACCTCAGCTAAAAGCTTAAGATGTTTTTCAAATTTTAGCTCTACTATCAGTAACATATCATCTAATTAGATAAACACTCCTCTCTTTGAGGGTAAAAACCTAACAATATGGTATTATTCACTAGTGATTTTTTATATAATTACATACTGGAGAAGCTAAAAAAACTAAGTTTTGAAAAAGTAAAAACGTAACAATATGGTGTAATACCTTAATTTTGTAAGAATTATGGCGCCGAAACCCCATTTTCCGATTACTCTAAATCAGAAATTTTATGATGCAGGCTTATAGAGAAATGTTTTAATATGGAAAAAGCATTTAAGGTTTTTTGTAAAAATTGTATTTCATTTAAATTTAAAAAAGGTGAATTATATTTTCAAATGTTATCAAAAAAAATTTTTTTATAGTACCATTTGATTATTATTTAAAAGTTTTTTACCTTTTAAAAAGCTTACTTTTAAACATTTGTATATTTGCTTATGGAATAAAGACCCAAGTGTGTAATTCTTATGAAATCACAGACTTTATTTAATCAACAATGATATTAAGAGCTCTTAAGACACGCAATGTTAAATAATTCACAATTTGAATGCCACGATGTTAACCTCGCTGTTGCTTACACAAGATTCAACTCCACTGACTCTGACTAACTGCTTACTTAGCCATTTTATACTCAACAAAGAGTTTCCAAAAGAATGTTTGCAAAATCTAGAAATTCATTCTTCAACAACTTCTCAAATAACAAATTTTGATCACGTTATTATTTTTGATACGTTAAAAATAGATCATTATTGTACAATATACAATGCAAAAATTTGTTTTGTTTAAGTTAATATTACGAAATCAATCCTCATATCGTTTTTTGTATTATGTAAAAATATCAAAAAATTATTTTCTTTACTCAAATCTTGAGAGAAATAAAATTTTTTTATTAATGTGTAGTTTCTACAAGTTAGGCAGATGACTCGTCTAGAAAATTTGTATGAAAATCACTCAAAAATATGAGTGCTTTCCATATAAATTTTATACTCTAGTCGTCCGTCTGGCTTGTAGAAACAGGGGGTAAGTCTTTTGAATATTAAAAACTTTAAATTTATTTTCTGTGCAACAAGTTTTTTCCCTCCTGACTCTCTGGCAGTAAAGTATATACATTTATTAGAAACCACTTTTTTTTAAATGTGTTCTTTGTATAAGTATTCATTAATAACAATAACTTTTTTCTTTTATTTTCAGGTAAGAAAATATGTGCTAATTCTTCCGAAATTAAGGTAAAGCTATATATGTATACCATATTGTTACCTTTTTATTTTTTCAAAACTTTATTTATTTAACTTCTCAAAGTTATAATTATTTAAAAAGTCACTAGTGAACAACACCATATTTTTACGCTTTTACCTTGTAAAACGTTATTTTTTTAGGTTCTCAAATTTGTAATTAAGTTAAAAGTCACTAGTGAATAATACCATATTGTTACGTTTTTACCTTGTAAAACGTTATTTTTTTGGTTTCTCAAATTTGTAGTTAAGTAAAAAGTCACTACTAAATAATACCACATTGTTACGTTTGTACCTTTTAAGAATGGTAGCTTTTTTTTGGTTCTCATATATGTCATTAAATCAAAAGTCACCAACCAGTTTACTCAATATTGATATTAAGAACTTTTCACATTAACACACAATGTTAAATAATTCGCTGTTGGCATAAAACATTGTTAACTTCGCTGTTATTAATAAAAAACCTGTTCGCTCAGCGAATGCACCATCCTTTTTATGCTTAATATAAAGCTTTCAGTTTCTGGATAAATGTATGACAATTGATATCTTTAAAATGAATGGTACTGAGTGATAATTTTTTTTTTATTTGATTTTCTTTCTTAAGAAGTTTGTTGGTAGTTTTAGTTTGCTTGTGTACAAAACAGGTTGTTGGGAAATGGGATAAAGACCTATGCTTTATAGGCATACAAAGCTTAAAATGAGATAGTGCTGGTTATAGTTCATAAAGACCCAGAATATGTATTATATGTATATATATATATGTATATGCATATTGTGGAAATTAATACACCCTTCTACAAATGGAACTGACGCATAACTGGCTAATTGAGCGGTCCTGAAGTAATAGCGACTAGTCCCAGTTCTAACACTTCCTAGGATTGGTTAATTGATACTTTGAATGCACCTTGTGACATGTACCCGAACTATCTTAGAGGTAACTAGTCGGTGTCATTCCGATATTTAACTGTAATGATTGAAAACTTATTTAGTTTATTATTGATGTATGAAAATTCAATTAAGTTTTCTATTTAAGCATAAATTTTTATGAATGGTTGAAGGCCAAAAACTTATCACACCCTCCACGTATTTCTTTTCTTTAAACTCTCGTTAAAAAGTTACTCGAACTCGCATGATTATGATATCATTATGGCTTCAATAAAGAAAAGTTTTTGGTGGTGGCGGCGGTGGTTTTGATGCGAAACAATAAAATCATTTTATTTCAATAATAATGATGATATGAGTATTTTCACAACACACTAAGTTAGAAGCATAAGTTTTGTGAATAAGATCTTTTTTTTAAATAACAAGGACTTGTTGCCTTTATTAAATGTATATTTCATATCCTCATACTCGCTCGTTAAGTAGGCAAAATAGAATTTAATTGATTGTATACATATTTTCAAACATGTGTTAAAATGTGAAAAACAAAATAAACATACATATATGTATACCAGTTGGTCATGTCTTTCAGACGTCATGAAAGAAGGATACAAGACAAAAGAAAGTAGTGGAGGACATATTAAAGACAGCTCAAAAAAATTAATGGCGAAATTTTCAAACAAATAGCCAAGGCCACAAAAGCAATAATATCCACCACCGTCTCGTTGACGATTATACAAACGAAAGTTTACTCCATTCCATCACTCACAGATTAAAAATTGGACTAAAGGTCGCGCACTGTGTGGCCCACCTTCCCTCTAAATGACTTTACAAAATGTAGACTGCAATACAAATCACCCATACATTACCGAAGACTTTGTTGTCTAGCACAATTTTGCCAACTGGGATATATGTATAGCATACATATTTATGTAGATTTTTATATACATATACATACTGGTACATATGTATATGTGTGTGCAAAAAGGATGCTTATAACATATTTTTCCTTGCCATTATGTTGTCTATAATACTCGAGCACATGTGTAGGTTCCATTAAATGGAATAAATTTGTGTTGAAGAAGAAATGTGTATAGTAATATTTTTCTTATAATATTGTTAATTTAAGACGAAATACTTTGTTCATTGTTCATGAAAGTATTCTACGTCTGTAGGTCTGGTATTAAAATAAAAAATAAAACAACTTTTGTTTCATTAAGAAATTTCATTTAATTGTTCATTTGTACAAATGAATGTTGAGTACTTAACATAAATTGCTGTTTTTTGTTAATTAAATAAACTTTTGCTTAAATGTTGTTAGGAGTGTAAGAATGTGTGTGTGTAAGGATATGTATGTCCATAATAATTAATATACATACATATGTATAGACAAAATCTTGTGGTTCTTTGCAGATGAATTTTTTACAAAACTTATTTATAAGATTTCTTAAAATGCCATCAAATGGCAAACAATTATGAGTATAATCTTCATTAATTCTAAGATTGTAGTCATGTTTGAAACTCCTTTTTTTTTGTAGAGTACAAATAAATAATGGCTTTACAGCTTTCTAGGTTTTAAAGCATCGTTTGCGGTATAAATTTATACACTAATAGCAAACCTCATTTTCTAACTGATAACGCCCTAAACCGCCATTACTCTCATGACAAAAGGCACCACGCAATTTTTATATAAAAAAAAAGCGTGCTGTGACACATTCAAACTTTCTGTAAGATAATTCTGCTGTGTCAGAGTCAACTTCTCTATAAGAAAAGTGTCAACTTCTTTATAAGAAAAGAGTCAACTTCTTTATAAGAAAAGTGTCAACTTTTCTATAAGGAAAGTGTCAACATTTCTATAAGAAAAAGAAAACTTTTCTATAAGAAAAGTATTAACTTTTTTATAAGAATTGTATCAAATTTTCCATAAGAAAAGTATCAAATTTTCCATAAGAAAAGTATCAAACTTTCCATAAGAAAGGTATCAACTTTTCCATAAGAAAAGTATCAACTTTTCCATAAGAAAAGTATCAACTTTTCCATAAGAAAAGTATCAACTTTTCCATAAGAAAAGTATCAACTTTTCCATAAGAAAAGTATCAACTTTTCCATAAGAAAAGTGTCAGCTTTTCTACAAGAAAAGTGTCAACTTTTTTATAAGAAAATTTTCAACTTTTTTATAAGAAAATTATCAACTTTTCTTTAAGAAAATTTTCGACTTTTCTATAAAAAAAGTATCAACTTTTCTATAAGAAAAGTGCCAACGAAAAGTGTAAATTTTTCTATAAGAAAAGTGTAAATTTTTCTATAAAAAAAAGTATCAACTTTTCTATAAGAAAAGTGCCAACGAAAAGTGTACATTTTTCTATAAGAAAAGTGTAAATTTTTCTATAAGAAAAGAGTACCTTTTTCTATAAGAAAAGTATCAACTTTTCTATAAGAAAAGTGTACATTTTTCTACAAGAAAAGAGTACGTTTTTCTATAAGAAAAGTGTTAACTTTTCTATCAGAAAAGTGTTAAATCAGCATTAATCTCATGACAAAATTTAACACGCAATTTTTCTATAAAAAAAGAGTGCTGTGATACATTCAAATTTTCTATAAAAAAATTTTCAACATTTCTATAAGAAAAAAGTAATTGTTTCTATAAGAAAAGTGTCGACTTTTCTAAAAGAAAAGTGTCAACTTTTCTAAAAGAACCGTGGCACAGTTCATTTTTCTTTAACAAAAGTTTATGGTGACTTACTTCACTTTTCTATAAAAAACTTTTGCTGTGACCTAGTCAACTTTTCTATAAAGAAAATTTTTCTGTGACTTCGTTCATTTTTCTATTAGAAAAGTCTACTGTGACCCAGTCAACTTTTATATACGAAAAATTTGCCGTGACACAGTCAACTTTTCTAAAGGAAAAATGCACTTTCTTGGCTTGCTTTAGCCATAATTGAATGATATGGATACCAAAGAGATATGGTCTTAACAGGACCATGCAACGGCTTACGTTGCTTATATCATAATGGCCGTTAAACACGACCGACTTGAAGGCCTGGTCACTTAAAAGCCATTATAACTCGTGCCATCGGCTAAATCCCGTTTGATTTATTCTACAGCAGCTGGATTCAGTAAATTTTATTGCGATCAAAGTAGTGCTATACTAAATATAATGAAAATTTATCGACTTTGCTATTCAGTAGCATATTTTAACGATATTCACTGTCTGTTGAAGTAAAAACAGTAAAATCACAAGCTCAAATTCATTTAGTTTTTAACCCTTCCTTGAGCTTTTCGTTCATTTTGTCATTTTCTATACAGAGACAATAAATGATACAGAGTTATTCTTGTGATTCATATACAACTGGACACTATTGTAAGAAAATAAATTACGGAATCACATTATCGTTAATGCAAACGAATAAATTTTACGATTTTCGCTTGGAAAAAAATTTACAGAATCGAGGTACAGATTAAGGAACATTGGAAATTTTCAGCAAAGTTAAAACAGCCAATGTTTTATTTTATACATTGTGGCATTAACAGGCCTTTGAAACGAAAGAAAAATTTAGGGCCTAATATTGTAAAACGCAACGCTTAGTGTTGACAAATTTTGTATTTTGTTTTTGCAATTAAAATTTTTTCCCTATAAAATTTGCCAACGCTTGGCGTTTAGCTTTAGAAAATTAGGAACTTAATTATATATCTCACTCACTATGTTTTTATTAAAATTAAGGATAAAGAAGCGCTTAATGCAGCTAATTTTGTTAAAAAAAATATATTCCACGGTGCACGTGCGAATTCGTATAAAAGTGCACATTTTATTCTTAAAATCCTTGTAAATAGTTGTAAATACAATATTTGTTTCAAGTATTAAAGCGATTAATAAATAAGCTAAAATCAGAAATGTTGTTACTGCACCCACGCACCAAGAATGTTTCTCAAATGAACAAACGGTTTCAACAAAAAGATGACTGGAAGGCCTCTTAAACTCTTCCCAATATATTTCCCAGTTTTTTAAGGTATTGCTTAGCAGCAAGGAAATGCACTTAGACGAGCTATACCAACATCAAATAAATGTTTTAAATTAATAGCAAAATGTTTCTTGTGGGAACTACCACTCGCAGATTTATCTTTTCACAAAAAGCATCCATGTGTCGCAGGCAAAATATTATCTTAATCAAACTGACCCTTCTTCAATTATGGGCGTAATCAATGAATTTCATTTAATTTTCGTTTTCATAGATAGAAGTTTTATAGTAGAATATTATAAATGAATATATTACAAAACATGGCCTCCCTTGAGGCCCGTTCGATACTTTCTTAACTCAACTTAAAAGTTTTTTTTTAACTTCCAACTATAGCAAATTACTGATTTTACTGAATTTTTTAGAGCTATGCTCTTTATGCAACTACACAGGAATTAGGACGTGATTTTCGTAAGAAAAATAATAAACACTACATGCAATTATAAATTTATTTTTGTTTTGATTTCTTTTTTTTTTTGTTTGATTTTGTTTTGCTTCGCTCTTTGAAGTGAGTGAAACAAACACAATGAGAACGATTGCTCAATTTGTTTTTTAATTGATTTTGCACATGCGCATAAGCAAAAGTTTGTTACGTATGCATTTTTTTTTAATAAAACACAACCCTCGAAGCGATGAGCTTGTTTGCAGAAAACACCTAGGGTATAGGGCGGGTATCGAAGACGATCTCTGGACTGAGAGGATAGCATCGCTACCCACTCAGCCCGATACGGTAACTTATTCCTATGCCGCTAGAAAAAAAAATAGTGGGATATAAATTGAAACGTTTTGAAATATTTGCAGCGAATTTGACATCATCACATAATACAATTTTACTGCATTTTTATTTAACACATGAAATTTATTTGATATAGCTAAGCAGCATAGCTATAACCGGGTATCTTCTTTTTTTAAGTTTTAGCATCATCACGTTTCATGCACCTTTATGCAAAACAATGAGGTAGAAAATAAAACAAATTTTCTTTAGTATTCAGTGTTGCCAGTTAAGGTTTGTTCGATGGCCTTTTTTTAGTGTTTCTTAGATTTGAAAGCTATGTTAATGCTTTCTAGATTTTTTTAGTCTTTCTTGGTTTTAATTTTAGTTATAATGATTTCAATACTAAAAGAAGTATTACTAAACTGCAAAAAAATTTGGAAAAAAATTAAAAATTTTTTTTTCAACAAGTTTCCTTAAGCGGCCCATACACTACAACAGCATGCACGCGCAATCAAGCTATTGAGCAATCATTTTCGAATCACATAACATACCAGCAAGCTGGTACAATATTCACTTTTTAAAAAAATTCAAGAAGGGAGGTTATAAATAGTGACACAGTTTTTGCTGTAATTTTTATTGATAGTTTGTTAATATTAGCAGGTATGCATAACTAGAGTGCTCAAATTCCATTTTCCATTGAAACAAATTATTTTTCAACAAATTACGATTTTTAAATGCATATTTACTTCTTGATAACTTTACTCAACTGAGCTAGTTTCTCCATACACAATACCAGCAAGCTGGTACCATCAGCAAAATATCAAACTCTGTTTGACATCACTACAGCAAAACGTACAATCACACAAAATGCCCATACACGAACCAACCGCTGGCACAAAGACTTGATTGCGCATGCATGCTGTTGTAGTGTATGGGCCCCTTTAGGATGCTTGTTCATCAGCGCATGCTTTTTCAACCGATTTTTTATATCGATATAAATGTTAATAAATGGTAGAAAACTAGGGAAAATTGGGTTTTTTCTTTGGGTACTTTTAGCAAAGTTTTCAGCCTTAACTATTTTTTAAACAAGTGCTACTAAAAAAATAGTTAGCACCACTGAATTCAGCGTACTCAAATTATGTTTGCGCACCGGGTCCCCGTCTCGTTACACAAGAGTTTCCGATGCGAGCTACACTGTGCAATTTATTAGTACGGGAAGTTCCAGAACTCTCACTTCTATTCTACTCGTTTTTCGGCGATTATTCTTCTGGATTTAAGGTATTGCACACAAAATTTAACAAACTGTCACTAGTGCATGTTCTGAAAATCATATTTTTCAAATGTGAATTTAAAAGTAATAATGCTCATGCAGATATTTTTTCACTATTTATTTTTTATTTTTCTATTGTATATATAGCAGCAAATATTATTTTTGAAAGAAATTTATCATATATGATTTTAAGAACATCTGCAGGACCATTATTACGTTTTAAATCACATGTGATTTGGAAAAATGTGATTTTCAGAAGTAATAGTTTTCATGTTAGGGACTCCTCTCTCCATAGTCCTAGTCCTAATAGTATGCATATTATTTTAAAAGTAATGTATAAAAAATTTAAGGACTGAGTTTATTGGAGCTATGCAGATATAGAACAATTAAATTTTTTTGTATGAAGAGTATACCCTTCTCCTAGACTGCGCATATTGTGTCCAAACTAACTCCTTATTTTTTATTATTATTTTTTATTTATTTATTTGAAAAATGGATCCAACTGGTTCTCCGAGTGGAGGTGCATTACAGCACTACCCTTACTAACCTATTCGAAAAAAAAATATGATATTTAAAAAAAGATCAAGCAATATTGTTGCGAGAAATTTTAATGTGCTCAGGGTAATCGAAGTCGCTTCTATATTCATGTGTTACTGGCAACACTGTTTCCAACTATTCCCACTTAATGACTGTGCATATTTCTGTACGTTTCTCTAGCAGATTTTGGCCATAATTTCGTGTGTATATTTTAAGTATTTTATAAAACATTTGTTTAGCAACATTAATACTTGTTTATAATAAACATTAGTTTATGTTAAAAAGTAAAGTTTTAAATACGCCTGTACGCTAACATTGTAATTTAAATACTCTCCGACATGCACAACTATCACGTTTTATATAAACTGTTGGAAAAAGATTGAAGTTAATTTAAATTTAACGTTTGTGAAAGTCAGTATTTATCAAAGGACAAAATGTGTTAAGCGTACCTTTCAACAAACATTCTTGCACACTTAGTTTTGTTAATATGTAGTTAAACAAAGTGCACGTCGTGAAATGGATCCTTCATGCAAACATATCGTTCATTTACTAAAATAACGTCATAACTGAACATATGGGACTTTTGAATTAATGATGGAGATTTTGTAAAAATTTTATACAAATATCTTCTGGACTCAACTCTTGAGAGGAAAATAATATTTTCTTTTCCCATTAAGTTAACGGAAAGTTGAAAACTTTAACAAACTTCTTTTTTCTGGAAAACTATTTTTTTGAGTTATGACGTTATTGTAGTAAATGAGCGATATAATGGGTATTTTTTATTGAGGTATAGAACTTTAAGTTGGCATCACTTTTTTAACTGGCGGCCATTTTGTCAGCTGTCAAGTGATTACTATTTAGTTTGGTTTGCCATTTCATCATGAACAGGTTGACAAAAGAACAACGCTTGCAAATCGTGCAAATTTATTTCGAAAATAATGGTTCAGTTCGCGAAGTTTACCGCAAGCTCCGTCCATTTTATGGTCGACATAATCGTCCATCAGAGCAATTAATTCGGTTAACCATGGATCGTTTTCGCACTACGTTTACTCTATGTGATAATACGCATCCGCAGAGACGTCGAACAGTGCGCACCGAAGAAACAATTGCCGCTGTAGAGCAAAGTGTTGAAGAGGCCCCGAATGAATCGATTCGCCACCGTGCACAGCAATTGGAGTTTTGTCCATCAACTTTATGGAAGATTTTGAAGATTTTGAATGTGGATGAGTTGTGGTTCCAACAAGACGGCGCTACATGCCACACAGTGCACGTCACAATCGATTTATTGAAGGAAACATTCGATGAGCGCATAATTTCGCGGAATGGACCTGTCAATTGACCACCAAGATCGTGTGATTTGACACCATTGGATTATTTTCTTTGGGGATATGTGAAGTCGCTCGTCTACGCCAACAAACCAGAAACGTTAGGGGACTTGGAAGCCAACATTCGTGGCGTTATTGCCAACATACGGCCCCATATGCTCGAAAAAGTGGTTGAAAATTAGACCTGTAGAATTGGCTTTATTCGAGCCAGCCGCGGCGGCCACATGCCCGAAATCATATTTAAACATTAATGGCATAAAATTATCCTTCCAATAAAGCCAAATTGATGTACATTAAAACGATTTTCTTGTGTTTTATTTCAATTCGAAGTTCTATACCTCTAAAAAACACCCTGTAGTATTTCCTGCTAACGTGAACAGAAATTGTACATGATTTACTATTATACAATTTCAATTGCTAAAATATTGTTGCAATTAAAATCGATTTAATAAAAACCATAGTAGAATCAATTTCTGCTAGTGGGGAGGTAAAAAATTATTTAACATTTTTTTCTTCATGTTAGTGAATTTAAAAATTAAAAAATTTATTTAATGGAAGTGGACCAACAACAAATATTTTATAAAACCACAAAATCACTACTTTAAAAAAAATTACTTTTTTTTCTTGTTTTGAGTGTAATTCAGAGCTCAAAATTAAACGCTTGTCAGAATCAGACAAACTAAAAAAAAATTTAGTACATATATGTGACCTTCTCCGAGAAAATGGACCTAGTATGTCAAATAACGGGTTTGAGCTTAAGAGTGGATTCTGGTGCCTAAAACAGTGTAGAATAAAATGAAATGAGTTAGATTTCTAATAAAAATTTATTTACCCCATAAAAACGTACAAAATAAACTTGGGAATATTTTATTCCTCCAATTCGGATATAATACTGGATTCGGAAACATCATGTGAAAAGCTTTGATTTTCAGTTAGTGCCGAAATATTAGCACCGAAACTTTCAGATAACGTCATATCGATCTCATCATCGCCATAAACCGAGTCTAGTCTTTTTAAATCATCATCAAAACTGTCACAAATATCCATTTTTATTAAAATTACTTCATATTAATATCGGCTAAGTAACCAAATTACAAAAGAACCAAAATTGCGGAACAACTTTTGAGATATTGATAACACTCGTTATACAGTTGGCACAAGACTGAAGCGTCACTTTATTCTTTTCCTTTCTAATAGTTATTTTTACAATGTGTACAGAGCAGCAACAATAGCAAAGGTATTGTCACACTAAAAGCGAAAAAAATACGTCACCACATAGGCATGACGTCACCAATCATATCTCCCAATTGAAGGTGTGTTCAAAGTGATAATGCATTATGAAACTTTAAATGCATTTTTCTCAAAACTTCATTTCCCTTTTCTCGGAGCAGATCACATATATAAAAAAAAATTCCAAAAAATTATTTCGAACAACAAATTGTTTAAAAAAGAAGTTCGATAATTTGCGTTTTTTAAATATAACTTTGCAATTCAGTAGCAGAATGTGTCTAATATGCGAAACAGTTTATTAGAATAATACTAAATTCACCCGGTATGTTTTGCTATCCCCTTTATTATGAAATAAGATAAAAAATGTTTATATAGTTTCAAAAATTTAATTTATTATAGATTAACTTTTATAACGCTTTACGACTCTATCCAAAAGGAATTTTGAAAATTGTTCCACAAATGACGAAGTTATTTGGTAATCAATCCCCCCACCAATATTAAAAAAATTCATGTACCTTTTTCATATGCAAAAAATTTGTCCACAAACGATAAAGTAATTTGAAAATTCACGTTTTAGCGGGCACATTGGGCCCTCCCCCAATTTTAAAAAAAAAATTAGTGGATCTCTTTTATTCATTGCTTTAAAATTGGTTAAATATATAAAACAGTTTTTTGATTATATATTATTAGAACGGGCACTTAGCTTCCCCCCGCCCTTCAAATTAAAACAAACATAGTCGACATTTTTGATATACAAAAAGAATTGATAATTGGTTCACAAATATAGAAGTAACATAGTTTAAAAATGTTGGCGTAAAAGTGGGCGTGGTTGACAAAGTATCCTATAATTTGTGGCAGAATTCCAAGTTAAATGTTTTGAAAATATCAGGAAGGTCGGTCAAGAGGTCTGGTCTCCTATAAGGTACAAACAATAAAACAAACATTCTGTTTTATATACATATATAGATTACCCTCTTATTATTATACCATTTACCAAAAAAAAATGGTAAAAGGGTATATATAGGTTTGTCATTCCTTTTTTAATTTCTATAATATCAATAAGCGACCCATAAAATATACATATTCTGGGTCCTTATTTATAGGGAAGACGAATAAGCGATGTCCGTCTGTCCATCTGTCCGTCTGTCCATCTGTCCGTCTGCTTGTAGGTGAAATCAGTTTTCCGAAGCTCCCAGAAAAGCTAGAGACTTCGTTCTTGGACTGGTGTATCAGAAATTTTCCAAAATAGATTAATATTGAAATTCAGCAACTTAAACTTTATTTTGCCATATAAAAGTAACTACCGAGAACAAATTTTTATTTTTCTTTTAATAAATAAACTTATTTTACGACTAAAATTGGCATTTTAAATTAAAAAAAAAATATAAACAAATTAAAAAGACGTTTCCAGGGTTGGAAAACTTTAACTTTTTGTGTTATGTAAAATTAACTACATGTGTCTAAAACTATGTTTGTCACAGGGTATTTTCTCGAGAACCGTAAGAGCTACAGACCTGAAATTTGGACACAGTATGTACACCTTTAACCGCTACAACAACAAATACATAAGAATTGGAAATTAAAGAGTGTTTCAAAACGAGCAACGAAAAATGTCAAAATCCCATGTAATATACATACAATTGTATGTATATACACTTGAAATTTTTAAGGTTAGTGTATTATTATACAGACTACAAAAATTAACACTAAAATTTCAAAAAAATTTAAATAAAGGGTGTTCCATCAGTTAATGCAAAAAACCTCAAAACAGGAAAAAAAATCGCCAAAATGAAAAAAATCGCCGAAATCAAAAAAATTTTCAAAACGAAAAATAAACCACCAAAAACAGAAAAAAATCGATAAAACGAGAAAAAAGCGACAAAACTGACAAAATCGTTTAAACTGAAAAAAACTTCAAAAAGCAAAAAAGCCACACTAAAAAATGCTCAGAACCGAATGTACGGAACCCTTCGTGCGCGAGTCAAAATCTCACTTTACTGAATTTTTTAATACTAAAGGAATTAAATGAAACTAAGTTTTTTCTTATTTCGTTTTGCTTCGTTCACTTAACATATTTTATGTATTTTTTAAAGAACTAGATTGGTGTAAAGAATTACAAAAATCCTAAATTATGATTCCTGAGTTGGAAAACTTACACTTTTTGTGTTATGTAAATTTAAATAGAAATTAAAGTATAAAATCAATTTTTTTTATTTCTTTGTTCACTTAACACACTTTATTAATTTTTTAAATCAGAAAAATTATTGTTTTTTTTTACAAAAGTAACTAGGTGAAGTTAGTTTTTTCTTTTTGTTTAAAAGTTTTATATACTTTATGACTTAGAATGAAATAGTTTGGCATAGAAATTAGAAAAATAAAAGACATAGCTCCAGAGCTGGAAAACTTAAAATTTTTCTGGTATATAAAACTAATTATTTCTTTGGTAATTAAATATATTCTATATTTTATAAAGAAATAAATTAGTATTGAGAAACAAAAAAGTCAAAAATATGGTTCCAGGGTTAGAGATTGAAAAAAGTTTCGGTAAAAAAAATTACCAAAAATATTTTTTTCCATTTAAACATATTTCATGTTTTAGAAAAATCATTACCGAATAATACTGAAAGGTCACTTACTATTAATTGCTTTAGAGAAAAAAATTATAAATTTTTTCATAAAACAAATATGTATGTATGTGTCTGTATACTATATATATGTACGTACGTTGGTAAAGGGTATATCAGATTCGGCACAGCCGAATATAGCACTCTTACTTGTTGGTCCTAAAATGGTTAAAAATACTCTTAAAATTGGGGAAGTTATATATCACGGGTCAACATACTTTAAAAAAATATTTTTCATAAATATCCATTTCCAAAATCAGAAATTCAACTTTAACAACAGAATTCAGTCAAAACTTGAGGTGCACTTAAGCATGAATATGGTACACCGAAAAAATTGAAAACTTAATTGAATTAATAAAATAACTATTCAATTTTGCAACTATTACCAAAATAATGATATCAGCTACCAAAATTTTAGAAACTAAAAGATACTTAAGCCCTTTACAAGCAACCCATCCAGCCGACTCTTTAAGGAAATATGTTTGGAAATTTCTATAAGTTTTCTATTCAATAATTTTATTTTTGATCAAAACTGTAATGCATTCAATTAAAGTGTTTAATGGGATTGCTGAAACAAACAATTTCTTTGTGAAAATTAAGTTAATCATCTAATACAAGCTGCATAATAGATTATTTTATACATGAAATAATATGTTTAGTTACGCACGTGTACGTACTTATGTACGTTTAAAAATTAATGTTCAGTATATCTTTTGTTACCGAAATCCTCTTCTGACCTTAAAGACTTAAAACAATTTTCTTGAGTTATCAGAAGAAAAAATTAATGCCATCTTCACCAACAACATTATCGTTACCATTTCTATGTTTTTTCTTTATTTTTGTCATTGTCATCATCAGCATTGAAGATGTTCAACTATTTTACCGCTCAATTGATTTTGCAATTTATATGTTCCTTCAAATTTAACCAACAAACAAAAATACAAGCACAAAAGCATATTCCTATACCCAGAAAACATAAGCATTAAGCATTTATGGTAAATGGTTTTTACATTCGAATCTAAAAATAATGTTTTTTTCAAATAAAATTTAGGTGATGACCTCAACAAAACTTTTATCTTTAAAGGAATAAGAACATTGGAAAATCTTAGGACAAAGCTTACAGAGCTCACATAACACCGTTGAAAAATAAAATATTTTTTTTTAGCCAAACACCACTGTTTCATAAAAAAAGTCACGAATTATTATTATTAATTTAATTTATATTTTGAATAGTTTTAATTATATTTTAAACGAAAATCAAAATACTATTAATAGAAAAGTTTAAAAAAAATTTTAAATTATCATTTTAAATAATAATAATAATTAATTGAAATTTATTTGCTGGTAGTTTAGCATGTCTATACAGGAATTTCCTTGGCGCTTCAACCAACTCATCACTAGACTTCAACCAAAAATTCTTATGCACAGACTTTCAAAAACTATTTGAGAATTCACAAATAATAGTATTTTTTGAAAAATACAAAAGAAAAAATAAGCTTAGTGGGCTTTGAAACTGATACAAAACCCAGCAAATATAAACTTTAACATATTTCAAATGCTGCAAATATTTTCATGTTTAAAAAAATCTATTAACTTTTTCTCTTATAAAATATTTCATATTTGAAAAGCTTCATAAGAACTCATGCACAATATTTGAAAAACATTTGTGAATAGTCTAATAGTATATTTACATTTGAGCAAAATCCAGAACTAACGAGAAAATCTAGTAGATTTCGAGCAGATTTCCCATACCAAAATTTTCATAAAATCTAATAAGACTTAGTGATGCAACCATGTTTTTTTTTAAATCGTACTAAAAAGTACACCTCTGTGCTTAAAAAGGTGTGTGAATTAGCTACGTTGCAGTTGTTTGGTTGTAGTTTTGGGAAATATTCAGTCAGTGGGTTTTGTTTTGGATACGAGGCCATGCTATATGTAAACAAAATCTTGGTATAAACAGTATAGACTTGAATAAAAATTTCAAATGAAATCTATTAGACTGCTTTCCAATCACTTTTTTTTTGGGATATAATTCTACATCAAACTCGGATGTTTGTTGGTATAGATCTGCTATATGACTTAGACAGACACAAATGTCTATATACCCTGCAGGAAATGCGAATAGTGAGATTGTAGTGATTTACTAGTGACATTGTCAGTAGTACTACTGACCAGGTGTACCCCACCCAATGTAATCATCTATTGACATTTCACATTAGCTTGTCATTGAAAATCTACCACTAGACTGTAGCATTACTGACTAAGTGGTTCTTTTGGGAACACATAGAGACATTGGCA
The DNA here is from genome assembly GCA_944452675.1 of Tachina lurida. Classification (NCBI taxonomy): domain Eukaryota; kingdom Metazoa; phylum Arthropoda; class Insecta; order Diptera; family Tachinidae; genus Tachina; species Tachina lurida. The sequence goes on along the minus strand of OX101755.1, from coordinate 102,900,834 downwards.
CCAAACATTCACTAGTAAATTTTAGGGTCTCTAGTCTACAATATCGATATTTCCTCGCTCGATGTCAGTAGTACTATTTTAGTGATTTACTAGTGACATTGTCAATAGTACTAGACCAGGTATAGCCCAGCCAATGTAACTAATCGCCTATAGACATATAACATAGGGTTCTCATTGAAAATCTACCAGTAGACATTAGCACTATTGACGAGGTAGTTATTTTATGACCATATAGAGACATTTGAACAAAAGATTCAAAGTGACTCTCATCCCTAACAAACTATATTATTCTACTAAAAAAATTTCTTTAAAATTGAAAGAGTCAATCTAAAGATGCAGCGGCTAGCCTACGACCGGCTTGTAACTTTGCTACTGACTGCACAGCATAATAAAAAAAGAAAACAAACTATTGACGCGTTCGTTGACAATGTCACCACCAAAAATGTTGTTTCTAACGTATCTATACTCGAGTATAAAAGGAAAGTTGTCGACATTTTAACTGGTTAAATTGTCGCTAGAGAAAAGAGTGTTGACATAGAGACATATGGTTCTAGGCTGACTGGAGGGTATTTATATATACATGCATGCACACATACATAGTTACATGTAGTACATACATATACATACATATGTATCAGAGAGCAGCAATGAGTAGTGAAAAAGTGAGTAGAGTTGAATCATATCATATAATATCTTGTACTCATGCGCACTCATACTTATTATAAAGGTGTCCATGAATTATATTCACTCGAAAGTTTGACGTGAGCACCGAACTCATACTTAGCAACATGTATGACGTTGATTTGATTTCGGCTCTCCTTAACTCAATGCCTATGGACGATGCAAAATAATTATGATTCACAATGCGAACTTTGCATACGAACGTTAAAGTTATCATTATGAGGTTATGTGTTTCTTTGTAGCTTTTTTTTCTTTTTCTGCAGGAATTGAAACACAGACCTATTTCCTACTATTGTATAATACGTGCAAAATGTTTACCGACTAAACTTTTAAATAAATAGACATGCATGAGTTGAGTGAGCTGAATCAATGTGAGTAGTATAAGTATTTTCCTGAAGTTAGAAATCAAACTGAGGTGATGTATGAGTGTGAGATTTTTTTATGGCTATGATGTTGACATCGCATTCATATTTATTTCAACCTATACTTATAAATCAATGTCATCGTGAGTATGCGTAAATCAGAGTAGTTGTGCTTAAATGATGTCTACTCACTTATATTTACAATTTCATGAGTCATTATGAATAGCGAAAATATGATTCATTGCCGATCACTGATATGTATGTGCTTTACTTTCTTCCAAAATGAAAGAGGTAAAAAATTTACGATTTGATCTCTTTAAGTTGTTTGTGTGTTTGTAAATATTGTTTTTCTTTTCGTTGACAATTGCTATTTTCTTTTTATTTTTTGCTACTGGAATATTTTTACACATTTTCAATTCTATTTACTCCCTGTAATCATCATCAATGTCAATTTCATGATATTATCAAAAGCAGACTAGTAAAGGAATGCATACTTTCAAAATGGTTTTCCGTAATTAATTTTGGCATAATAATTTTTAGTTACTTCAAAAGGCGTTCGAGTGAGGATTTTCATAAGACATGGATGGAGTTGAAAGAAGTAGTTGTTTCTAAGAAATTCTCTGTTGAGCTGCATTAGTAACAGTGAAACTTATCTTCTTTAAAGAAGCATATTAATTTTAAAAATATTTCATTATTTTATATCATTATGTAGAACTCCCAGTAAAAATGAGCTTCTAATTAAGTCAATATGATCTTGAACTTGTGATCCGGAAGTAGTGCAAATATAGATAATTTCGAATGATTTTTACATAGTATAGGTTCTATTTTTTCATCCATATTCAGTGAATCCGAGGGCATATTCATGATCTTGATTTAATCTGATTTTTGATTTTCTTTTCCCAAATTTCTTTTAAATTTATATATTTTTTATAAATAAAAATCTAATACTTTAAATGATGTCCAAACGCAAACATTTTAATATTTTGTAAGTAGGGAAAAAGTAGTTCCTGAATAATTACTTGCAATTTGTTTTACTGGGCTTAAAAATAAGCACTAAGAAGTTAAAAATAATTTATATTTATTTAAATAAACCTTTTTTATGTATGTTGGATATAACGTGGCTAGCGCGTGGTTACTTCTAATTCTACACCCACTTTTCTAAACTCAACATTGTGTAATTTTCAGAGCTCAAAGCGCGTGTCAAGTTTTGTAAAAAGCTGTCAAGCAGAAACTCTTGAAATACAATTGACCCCGCCCACTTCTTTAAGCAAAATAGTATACCATTCTAATAAAAGTCAAAACTGTGTGCCAAGTTTTGTGGGAATTGGATAAGTAGAACTACATATAATTTAATACTAATCTTTCATGGCATGGTCCCGCCCACTATTTTAAATTCAAATTTAGTTACATTTTTGGAGCTTAAAATGTCTGAAAACTTTTACACAAATCATTTAAATAGCAGCACATGAAATATAATACTAACCTTTAATGGGGGCATGGCTCCGCCCACTTTTCTAACAAGCAAAGATATAATATTTTTTAAAGTTGAGTATGTTTGGCAAATTTTGTAAAAGCCGGTTTAGCAGAAGCAGTCAAAATATAATATTAAATTTTAATGGGCATGACTCCGCCCATTTATTTCAATTTAAGATTTTTTCGCTACGAAAGCCCAAAGTTTGTGCCAGGTTTCGTAGAAACCGGTTTGTTAAAGTAAATAAAGTCAAAGGAACAAGTTCAGTGGGTGTGTCTATGCCCATTTTTTTTTGGCAATGATATTAAATGAAATATGTATCCTTTTAGACGAAAATAAACAAAGATCGCTCTCAACGTGGCGGAGTTATGAAGCAGCACACATTAACAAAAAAAATATAGATGAATTGTCAACATCCTCCTATTGTGAAATCGGTTAAAAAATACTGAGATGAATAAAATTTTTTAAAAAATAAAGGAAGCTGAAAAATTTATTTAAATTTAAGAAGAATGCAACAAGTTCTTGCTTCTAGCTTGCCCCCTAGAAGAAGGGCTTCTAGATATACATATAGGGCTTCTAGATATACATATAGTCCAAATTCAAACTTAAGCCTTATTACACCTCCTCAAATGTTGTATGAAATTTTATATGTATGAGATGGCTCGCTGAGAAACTGCAGAATTATTAAAATTTTTTTTAACAAAATCCCCACTGTGTAGGGGGTACTTTAGGCCCCACTAGGCGCCAGAAGACACCGTTGGATTGAGATAAAATATTAAGACCACATTTATGACAGCAAACCAAATATTAAAAAAAAGTCTTATACAAGCTGAGACCAGTCACAAGCTATAACAGCATAAGTCGAAAAACAAAGTCTCGAGTAAAACCAGAATGAGCAAATTAAAATCAGTTTGTTGCAAAGTAGATATTAACCAATGCACTCGAGATTTTATAAAAATTTAGTTTTTAGTATAATTTAGCATTTGTTGTAAATTTCAGCAGACTTTTTTTAATAGTTAGAACAATATTGTTTTACTTATGTCTCTATAATTAACTTCGTTAGAGACCTGGGGGTTTCAGGTGAATATGAAGTTTTGTTTGTAGCATATATTTATAATTCCTTTTCATCTTAAGTTGATTTATGCTGTTTTGTTATGTTATATTTTAAGCACAGATATTTTTTTGCAAACCCACCTCCGCGAAGCGATTAGTTTGTCTGCGGAAAGCAGCTAGGGTGTATGGCGGGAATCGAACCTACGACCTTTGGACTGGCAGGCTAGGAGGCTAGCATCGCTTTCACTAAGCCACAGAGGCACTTTGCGTTGAAATACGAGTAGAAATAATGTAAGTCCGTAATCCGGGTGAAAAGATTTGCATATATTTTTAAAAGATTTTCGTTATGCGAAATAATTAAATATTTGCTAACTAAGTACAAAAGGTTTCGTACAAATGTGGCATAAATTTGTTTCACTGTAGATACAATTTTATGCTTATCAGAAGCTCACATTCCTTTAGAAGTCTGCAACAAATGAAACTATTCCCTTGCAATAGTCATATAATCAAAAAAAAAAAAAAACAAAAAAAAAAAGAAAACAAAAAAAATATGATGATAGTATCTTTTTGGAAATAGAATTGAAGCAGGCATACAAGGAATATTGTAAGTCAAAAAAAAAATAGTAAAGAAAAGTTTATTGTCTGCAATACACGATGGAGGTATGTTTCGTTGTTTACAATAGAATATGAAGTACATATTTAAGCGTTTATTTAAGTATCGTCTGTTGTTCTAAATAGATGACTTACAATTTTGCGTTCGCCCATATCGTCTGATGAGTACTCGTATTTTGAGGAAAGTATTATACAAAATAATTTAAATAATGCTGATTAGGCAGTTTAAGAAGCTGAAAATGGTTTGCTAGATGTACTCGTACATGAGTAAGATACATGGAAGGGTTAGAAAGGCATCATGGAATTATAATAAGATTTGTATTTATTGTTAACTATAAAATATAAATATCTATATATGTATGTATGTATGTATGTATGTATGTATGTATGTATGTATGTATGTATGTACTCAAGTACAACTATATATGTATGTTGTTGTCTTAATGAAAGTGTGCCATTTATGCTAGGAGTGTTCACAAGATTGTTGTAACTGTTGTATTGTTGGAGAGTTTTTTTTTCATACAATTCTTATAAAAAATAACATATTTATAATCTATCCAGCTAGAAGCTTGTATTAAATTATTACACATACCTACATAATTAATTTGTTTCAACAACTAAAGCTGCTCTTTGAATTTTATTGTTTAAAAAGCTTGCCAAATATTTTTGTTGTATAGTCTTATTATAGTGTCTTTCAGCACAATCGACTCATTTGTTAAATTTCTTTGGATGTTAGTACGAGTAGCAGCAAAATGCTGCTGCGTATGTGTGAGTATTTATTGCTGCTTTGAAGCTAACAGCGTTAGAGTTAGAGTATTTTTTAATTTCTTAAGATCACTTTCACTTGTTCAAATATCATGGACGAGCGTATAATACAATTTTAGAAAAGAAACAGATACTTAAGAAGCCAAATTACCAAAAACATAAATAAATAAATAAATAAACATTTATTACAAAACTAAATGTGTGTGCAAGCATTAATAAATTTTAATTATTCCCTATTTTAATCGAACGGGCACATTGATTACTTCCATTGCTTGTAACACATAATTGTAAAAGTAAAGAAATGTTTGAGTAAATGTTGGAAAATTGTATTAAAAACAAGTTTTCAATGAAGTTTTAATGTCTTCTTAACAAGTCTTATAAATCATAATATTATTGGTTTTGAGGGGAATCTGCAATTTTTCAAAACTACCGTCTACTTTTTTTTCTTCAGTATCTAATCTAACTGGTACACTCAGGGAAAAGCTGAAATCTAACAATAAGAACTCGTCACATTACTTCAATATTTTATTAAATAAAATTAATAAATTAATACTGTTAATTAATAATTTTCCATATTGCGATAAGAAACTTCAACATGACTAGACTTTCGTTAATGTTTCTTATTAAATTAAAATGGTTTTTATTGATTTTAAGCTGTTTTTTCTCTGGGTGTATATTCATATTGTAAATAGGCAAAATTTATATGTTTATCCAGGAGGTAATGCATAACCTGCATATCTGATCGTTCGCTGAAATATTAGACATACACATGCGGGGGATGGTAAACAAAACATGGACGTCGCCACTGTCATTTTACAGATCCTTACATTAATATAGAAAAAGGAAAATTTTTAAAAACATTAACAAAAGGTGGAAGAAATCCCTATTGTTTTCGATTCAATGTCCAACCGTCTATCTGTCTGCTACAGGCAGTTTTTTTTTCGAGAATTGTAAGAGCTATAGACCTGAAATTTTTACAGAATATGTCAAAATTTGCCCGCTACAAGAACAAATATATGACAGTTCAAAATTATAGGGAATCGTTGAACTCCTAATTTTATATACAGGAAATTTTCAAAGTTATTGTATTACAGGATAAAAAAGCATCAAAATTAAAAAAAAATATTTGAAATAAAATCACCAGAAACAGAAAAAACTCGTAAAAACGAAAAAAATCGCTAAAACTAAAAAAAAAATCGCAAAAACTAAAAACAAATACTAAAAAACCGAAAAAAACACCCCCAAAACGAATGAAAGGAGCAAAAACTAAAAAAAATCGCCAAACCAAAAAAAAATGGCAAAAACTGAAAAAATTGACAAAACGAAAAGATCGAAACAACTGAAGAAATCGCTATAACTAAAAAAATCGCCAAAATAAAAAACGCCAAAACTAAACAAATTGCCAAAAAAAAACTGAAAAAAAAACGCGAAAATCTAATAAAAGAAGCCAAAACTAAAAAGACGCCCCAAACAAAGAAAAAATCGCTAAGATCCGAAAAAAAGTTTACCAGGTTCTTAAGTTTTTTTTGTAATATCCGGTAAGATATTCGATTATATAATTTACTAAGGGCCTGTTCATCTAAATGCGAACGATAGATTTGATTAAAAATTTACTTTAGAAACAAAAACAAAAAACAGAAATTTGTTTTTGTTTTCAATATAAATATTCGATCGAACCTATCGTTCGCATTTAGATGAACAGGCCCTTATTCTAACATTCCTACTTAGAAAGTTTATAATGTTCAAAATTCAATAACTTTGAAAGGGATTATTAGATTTTAATGAAAGTAGTATTGTGTAAAGGTGCATAGCTCCCGTTCTTCAAATATAAAGCGAAATATACAAAAGACGTGTCCTTTATACTCAAACATCTTCAAAAATATATTCTTCTATTTAACTGTTTACTAGTTTCAGCATCTTTTTTACATAAAAAAAAAGAAGAGAGGTATCTTAATGCACTCGGTTAAAGCTATGCTGCTTATTTATATAAAAAAATTCATGTGTGAAATAACAATACAATAAAATTACATTATATGATGATGAGAGGTGCGCGTAGTGCGGAAAGTTTTCTGATTGTCATTCAGTTAAGAGTGACCAGAAACGATTCTTCTCTTTAACTGTCCAAGCAGCTCACTACTTCCGGCCATAGACCAAGTATTTCCCGGACAATGGCACTCTGAAAGCTAGCGAAAGTGAGAAGGCGTCCAGTCATGTAGTATGAATGTTTACAGAACATCGTAAATTGTCAGGAAGCATGACTGCATCGTGGGTTTGGACACCAAGATAGCAGCCCGATCCCCAATCTAAAATCTAACTTGCTAACGAATCGCTTATATGCATAAAACTTCATTTTTCGCTTGAAACTTTAGTTAAAATGGATGATAACTCTTAATTTGTTCATCAAAAAAATCTAAAATATAGACATTTATGATGTCACAGAAATTACAAAACAAGGGGATAATGTATGCCAAATATTTTTGGAAATTCTACTTCTTTTCAAAATAGCAGCAGTCTGCTGTCGAATAAAGCTTAACCAATAGCTTTTAACACGAATTTTATTTTTATTTCATAAGTATTTTTGAACTTAAACTTTAACATAGATCTTTTCAGTTGTTGAATGGCGATGGCAAAGTTAAGATCTCTCGTTAAACAAAAGTCTGACAAATGTTGTTGTAATGATCGACACGAATTAATCACATTTGCAACAACTACAAAAAGAAATTTGAACAAAAAAAAAATAATACAATTTTATAGATGCCTAAATTTCTAATAAACTTCAAATATTGCAACAACAACTACGGAATTAGTAATAAAAAAAGAAGATTATAAAAATGAGGCTTAAATTGAATGAACAACATCATTGAGAGCATCAGACGTTATATGTAACACTATTTCACTTGCCACCGGGCCTCGGCAGCGTAAGACATCATAAAAGTGTATATGAAATTCAGCAGACATCTCAAACTCTCTAATAAATACATACATACATACATGCAGACATCCAGACATCCAGACATACGTACGTAAAAAATATGTAGTTGTGAAAGGCTTTGAGTTGAAATTGAAATTTTGTTAAAAAAGGTATCGCTTAGATACATTTAAGAAGCTGATTTCATTTGTGGGTTTATTCGGTTAATGCCAAATCTTTTCGCTCAAAGAGTGTTAATCCAGTATAAGATTCCCTTAAGATTGAACGTTGGTGTGGACTTAAGATTTTTTGTTTAAATAAAATGCATATACGTTATTTAAATTTCGTGATGTTATTAATTGTTTTAATAATTAAACTGAAGCTCTGCCCGGCCATTGGTCATAAATGGCACGCAATGCTGGGTACATTTCGCTATTTGCAAGAGACCATGTTGCGGACAAATCTCAACAGCGCTCAACTTAATTATGACATTGTTTTCGAATGTCGAACAACGTAAGTTTATGGCGAAGTGCTCTAGGGCATTTTGTTTTTTTTTTCTTTTTTTGCATATAAAATCTCGTGTCTTTGTTCAATTAACAACATCTTATCGGAATGAATATTTAAATATATTTAGTGCTATTGTTGTATTAGAAAGAATGTAATTCGTGTTCTTGGTGATATGCAAATTTTATTCATTGAATAAAATTTATGCTCAAATTAAACATGAATAGAAGAACTATGAAAGTTGTGTGTGAAAAAAAGAATATAGTTTGGTTAAAGTTTAAAACGGGAAAAATGTGTTTTTTTGATAAACTCAAAAATATTCACAACAATTTAATTGAATGCTCCCGATAAGAACTACACGCAAACAATTTTGTGAAAAAAATACCTAATATAAATTAGGTATAAGTCTCAGATTCTTTTTCCGGCGAAATAATTTTTAAAACGATCCCAAACAGCAATTATGTATTAAAATAAAATATAAATAAAAATATTAAATTGAAATTAAAATCTCACAAAACTTGAGAACTGTTTGCAAAATGAAATTTTGTTGCAAGTTATTGCATACAACCAATCAGACATTAGCACTTTTTTCTTCATTAATGATTGAATTATGAATGAATTAAGCCAAACGGGAAGCACAGGACACTGCCACCAAAGTAGATCTATTGTATCCCCTGCCAGGTGCTAGAGCACCTCATCTAGACCTACTCTTCTGATGAATCTCAGGATTGCCAGTGGGTTCAGAGTTGGCAGTTACCAGTCCTCCAATAGGTGCTTGACCAATTAACTATATCTTCTGTGGCATAATGCTTCACAGTCCTTCAGAATATGTTCTGAAGTTTCATCTTCGTAATCACAGAATCTGTACAGACTGTTGCTCTCAATGCCAAGAGGTGAGGTTGAGGTGTTTTTTCAGTGTACAATGACCTGTGAGGAAGCCGTGAGCATTCTTAGATTGTTTTTACTCAGGGACATGAAAGCTATGAAACGATTTTGGTTATACGTTCCAATCATTAGCTTTGCATGCCTCAATCCTGGGAGATTGAGCCAGAGGTGTTCCCTATTACTCTTGATATCCGTCGATATATCTTCCCGGATTTTGCCCAATCTGAGTCCACAAAACGGTTCTGGTCCGACCATGGGTATACCAGCCCCCCTTCTGGACATTTTGTATGCATTTTCATTTCCTAACACCCCGAAGTGTCCAGGAACGCAGCAGAGTGTGTGTGACCTCATTCATGCTGCTTAAAGGCCGTTCACACTATAATACAAGTATTAATACTTTTGTGGAAAATGCAACTCTGACATGTTCAGTTGTTATTGTCTTTTGAAATTTTTGAAACAGAAATTAGATTAGGGATGCATTTTCGTCAAAAGTATTAATACTTGTATTATAGTGTTAAACGGCCTTTAGCTGATTTAGCTTAAGAGTCTAAACACAATGTTTGCGGTGCGGTGCGGTGCGATTTCTCGTTGCGGGAGAGAAAAATAAACACAATACAACGGAAGACGGCTACGGCGATACTTGTCATTGTTTGTTTAAATTTTTATTAATTTTTTTTGTACATACATTTTTATAAAAAAAAATTACTCTTTGTGTTAAATATTTTGTAATGGCAGTAACTAAAAACAAAAAATTATTAACATTTTATAGATTTCCAGATATATTTGATATATTTTTTCAACTTTTACGTTTTATGACAAAAAAAAAATCATGTTTTTTGTTACAACAATGTTGTGAACACCGCCAATTATTCAAAAACTATGGCAACATCAGAAAGAGAAAGAGTGTCAAAAATTGAGAGAATAAGAAAGTCCGCAGAGAAAATAAAATAGATTTTAATTTTATACCGTTCCGCACTGCGGTTTTTTCCTTCAAAATCGTATGAAAAACCGCACCGCAATAAATTATCGTTGCATTGTGTTCAGACTCTAAAGCGGCACTCCCACGCTAACTTAGAGGTAAACTCATATAAGCTGAGCGCTTTAATGGTAGCCTGACTATTAGTCCTTGGTCCTACAACTCCCACACCAGAACCTGCCAGAGTTCTGGAACCATCAGTGCTACACCTGTTGTTTCCAGTTTCAAAGGAATACCGGGGTTCTATTTCCTATCATTCCCTTCTATTCGCCAGAACAGTTTCAAACCTCTTGTCAAAGTCATACGCTTTATTCATCACATCAAAGGGTTGCGCAAGTAGGAGAAATCCTCTTTCCAGGGATAATTGCTCCCATTGGCTAATAAGACAGTCTCTATCACAATCGTCAGAGGTGTGAGTTCAATGAGGACCTCCATGGCTGCCGTAGGACATGTCCTCATAGCCCCTGTTACACAAAGGCATGCTAGCCTCTGTAATTTCTCTAACCAATTTCTACTCGTAGCCAGCTTGACCCTGTCCGACCAGGCAACAGCACCATAAGTGATGATAAGTCTCACTATTATGGTTTATATCCATCTCAAGATTTTGGGTGTGCAGCCCCATGTTCTTCCTGCAACAGATCTACAAACCATTAGTGCTTTTGTTGCCCTATCAACAGTCGCTTGACCTCCGATGAGCTTTCTATTTGCACATTGCCCACCTGGATGTTTTGTCAGCGTGAAAAAGTTCTCCTCCTTGTGAAATGAACAATGGTAGCCTTTGCAGGATTAATATTCATTCGTACAGATAAGTACCATTCATTCACTATCCTTAACCCGTTCTATATTATATCACACAACGTCTTTTTCCTCTTGCAATGGTAACAATTTCATCGGCATATGCTTGACATTTCTTCATAGACAAAGACACGTTTGTATGTATATACATATCGCTCCTTTATTGCAACATAGTCAGAACTCAGAAAACGAATTTAAAGTTTTAAAGATTTTATTTTTCTCTCAAGAGCTGAGTAAAAGAGATATTTGTATGAATTTTTTACACAGTATAAATAAAAATATGAGGAATGAGCCGAAAAATAAATTTTTTAAGATGTGACTATATTGCAATAAAGAAGCGATATGTTTGTAAGCTCACGAGTAAAATTGCATTTCTTTTGGCAGCTCCAATTTGAGAATGGGCAAAGAAACACACTTTAGACTACAGCTGGGAGATCTGAAGGGCTTTCGTCTTTTAGATGGCAATAAAAAATTGGCCTTATTCCTGCATGGTTGGCAGGATGAAGGCAGTGTTGGCTGGGTGCAAGATATGTTAAAAAGTAATCTATTTACGCTACAGTAATTTTCGCTTAATTGACTTTTCCTAAATGTAAGTTTTTTATGCAATTTATCGAGTAAATCTCTAATAATTGAACCACTGATGCAACTTCAAGCTAATTAATTTTATTAATCGGATATCAGTTAAGCGGAAACTACTGTAATTGAAAATATTGGATGTACTAACTATACTAATGTTTCTTCACAGCTTGGACTTACTTTGATCCGGATTATAATGTTTGTGTGGTCGATTGGGGCAACCTGTCGCAGAATGATTATAAAACTGCCTCAATGTCCATCTTTGAGGTGGGCCTTACTGTGGCAAGCATTGTAGAGGTCTTAGAGCAGTTGAGCCCCGGTAACTTTAGCCGCAAAAATTTAACTATAGCTGGCTTTAGTTTGGGAGCACATGCAGCCGGTTTTGCTGGTTCCAAGCTGGGGGGTCAAGTAGAGCAAATAATTGGCCTAGATCCAGCCGGTCCATTATTCACTATGCCCGCTGTGGTGTCTACAGAATTTAGGCTGGATCAAAGTGATGCGCAATTTGTGCAAATTCTACACACATCAGGTGGTACTTTAGGTTCAGGAATTAAGGCGGGACATGCTGATTTTTATCCCAACGGGGGTAAAGTACCTCAAAGTAATTGTCACCTCTTCTTGCACCTGCCAGATATGCGAAATACCAGTAAGTTTGTTTAATATTTCAGTGAAAATATAATTTTGATCTTGTTATTTCTCTAATGCGGCTTTTGTAGATCCCATTGCTTGCAGCCATTCTACAGCAGCTGTATTTTTCAAGCAGTCCATGGATCCTACTTACGTGTTTATGGGCCAGCAATGTGACAGTTATAAAAGTTTTACCAATGGCCTGTGTGCAAACAATCGTCGTGGTCGATTTGGCATTCATTCACAACGTGCGAATCTTGGCAATTTTTATTTCGATACCGAGCCCAATAAACCGTATGTCAAGCCAATTATAGGACATCGTCGGTCTACATTGCCACGTTATTCCTACAACAGTCGTTACCACAAATGACACTGTCTAAAGGTAAACAAGCAGTTGCCAATTTTTGCCTGCATACTATATATTTCCTTCTTTCCTTCTTTTGTGATTTTTCAAAGTAATAAATGCCATTGGATAAAATGGTATCATGAGCCGGTCTCCTGATTGTCAATCTCTACATATGTACATACATATAAACATGATTGTTTGTCGTTTTGTTTACTTGACGTTGGTTGCATGCTTGCATATTTGCGTGCAACAAAAGCAAAACCATGTATTACTCAGCTTTGTAATAGTATTTTAATTTGAAAATTTCATTTAAAACTCACTTTAGTTGGTTGCTCGGCTGCCTGCTTTTTTTCCCATTTTAAACGCATTATTCCATTAGTGTAAGGATTGTTGCATGCATGAGCATGCACTTATGCGTACAGTGCAAACTAAATATGAGACTGCCACATTGTTGAGATCTGTCAGTGAAATATCAAAGATGATGTATTGGCAAACATTTTAAATGCGTATTAAAATTTAAGGAGTTTATATTACCAATCGATAGTCAAAACACAATTAGGGAGTTCACAAAAGAGTTTTAAAATATGTGTTATTGTTATTGCAAACAACAAGTTGTCCATCGAACGATTTCTGGTGATATCGCGAGACAGGCCGTTAATGTTGCAACGATTCAATTTTAATACTTTAATATGGGCTGGCCAGTTTGTTGTTTTTGTTGGTATATAAATATTAAATTAGACGTGCTATAACAATAACGATACAAAAACAGCTGCTCGAACCAAACTTATGGGCAACACTGTATTTGATTATAGATGACTCGCCATAACGCCATAATTATTACCCTAGAAACCAATTGAATATTGGTTTGGTTATGGCTATGAGATTATGGGTATGGCACGTCTAATTTATGCTTAAATAAAATTTATTACCAAATTTAAAAGTATAAAATTCATATAATTTTCAATATAACATTATGGCAATATTAAACTAAACTATTTGATAAAAAAATTTTTGTATTTTCAATTTCTAATTTAAGAAATCTTGTTATTATATCGTTGCCTGCTCACAATGAAAATTTGAAGACGCTACAATGTTGCCACATTAAAATTTTAATATGTGAATTCATTGTGAATTCCCTAAATATTTAATTTAATATTTTTTACTGAAAATAATACATTTGCATATGTACATATGTCAATAAAATATTACCAAACAGCTGGAAGTTTTTTTTCCAAGTTAAAGCCCTTCAATAAATTAATTTATGTATGTACTTCGTTATGCTCGCTGGGATACTTGACATTCATTTGCATGCTGGTAAATGGGGGCTCGTGCGTGCACGTGTGTCTACATACATATATTTTGCGGTGAGACACCACATTAACAACCGTGTTTTTTTTCTGAACATTTGTTACATCAATAATGTCGTAATTATGTTTCAAATATTTAACATTTCTTGTTGTTTCGCTTAGTTTTGCATTTAATGTCTGCTTACCGCCGCCGCCTATCGGTAGGGATGTGGTTGACATTTATGGTTGTGTTTTGTGGCAGGTATTTTCATTTTGACAGCGCACTAACAACGATTTTGGTAAGCCTTCATTAACTTTTGAAAATAAATAAAGGGAAATTGGTTTGAAAAAGAAAAGCAAAAATTCCAAAAAGTGTTGCGACTTGTTTGCAAAAAACAATTTTATATTTTTGTTTGCAGATCGTATATGACATCGTCTTTGAACAACTTAATAATTCGTCGGTTGGTTATTGGTTTGCTGCAGACATAAAATATTTTGAATATACTGTGCCGCAAACCAATAACCAACCGACGAATTGCGAATATAAGCTTAAATTAGACGTGACATAACCATAACCATACAAAACAGCTTTTCCAACCAAAGTTATGGGCATCACTGTATTAGATAATAGGTGACTCGCCATTGCAATAGAAGCGATTTGAATTTTGGTTTGCTTAAGTATGTAGACGGCATTATGGCTATGTTACGTCTAATTTAAGCTTAAAATAGCTAATGCTTATACATGTACATTAGGGCGGGTCGATTTAAAAATCGCACAAATTACAAGAAAAGTCGTATTCTAGGGATCAAAATAAGAAATTTTGCCGAAGGAATCATACCTCTAGAATGTATTTTTATGTCCCGACTTTTGATCCGAAGGCCCAAATTTTCTTGAAGGATCAAATTTTGAAAAATCTCACTTTGACCCATTTAGAGTTCCTCAATCGAGTCAAAATGTATGACCGACCCCCACTAATTTTGGAGGGCCGATACACCTATGCCAGTGGCACACCCCCTGAAACCACCACTGGGGGATTCACCATACAAATATTTAAAAAAATCACAAATGTTTGTATGGGGAAATTTGAAGAAATTTGACCAAATTTGATCAAAAGTCGTAACATCAAAATACATTTTAGAGGTACGGTTCCTTCGGCAAAGTTTCTTATTTTGATCCCTAGAATACGATTTTCCTTGTAATTTTAGAGATTTTTTTGCCTCTATACAAATTGACGCGCCCTAATGTACATACATATATAAATATTATTTTAGAAAGGCTCTAACTCTTTATTTTTTTTAAATCAAGTGTTTTGTGCAGAATAAGATCTAATGTATCGAAAAATGCAAAAATCTCGATTTAAAATAAATAATGAGTTAGGGCCTTTCTATATTAAGGTAGCGATATGTATGTTTGTATGTTTATTATACCAACCGAAAAATGTATGGGATGCCGAAAGTATTTATTTTGTAGATAGATAGAATGACCTTTAAAAATCACACTGATAGAGTGCAAATCGGGCATGCGCATTGCACTTTTCACCCAAAAATCTATCTATCTTCACTATAAACACTTTTGGCGGCCTAACTTTTAAATGCCGCGTTTTTCGGAAAATTTTTTTATAACCTTTTTTGTTTAAAATCAATAGCACAATATTTTCCTTATACATAATTTTGCCCTAACTATGGCCTATTGTGGTCCTGATGAAACTAAGTTTTTTGGAAACGCTTTGGTTCAACGGCTCGCGCTAAAAATTGGTTAGCGATTGTATCTGTAGATTATATAGCCTTATTGGACTTGGACCAAATATGTATCATTTAATAAAAAAAAGATCGAAGCATCATATACCAGTTTATTGTAAGCTTTGTTATGTACGAGTATTTGGAATTTGTCCAGCTCGTGATCCATTGAATATATCTCAACAAAATTAGCCACTTATATAGGAAACTATGTTTTTGCTTAAAAACATCTGCCTACATATATTATGTAAACTTGCAAACAAACCATTAGGATCCTTGTTACGAAAGTCACGGCCGAAGACCGACTACACAGATAGATTTTACTCAGCGAATCCAATCTTCGATACACCTAGAAAAGCAAATCATTGGTAACTAGCTCCTCTATGTTACTTCCAAAGACGGTGTGGCTTACTAGTAATTTATCGAATAGCTAGCTTTGGGACAAGACAAGAACTTGTGCAAAATTTAATTATGAGACATCTATTTTTGTATAATTAATTACTGAAGATGCTACACAAAGGAATAGCGAAATATTAAACAAAATAAAGATACAATTGTAATTCACATTTATATAAAAGCCCCACCTGGTGCTTAAAACTTAAAATTAAAAACAATAATAAATATTAAAAATTTGAAAAACCCGCGATATATCTAGAAAAGATGGGATATCTTCTAAGCGGCTGAACCGGTTTTATTCAAGCATAGTTAAGAACCTTCTCGATCAAGTCACCTTTCAAACAGGAAAAACTAAATCAAAATCGGTCCTGCCGTTTGGTCTGTACGTGGACACAGACAGACACGCACATACACAGATACACAGAGACACAGATACACAGACACAGACTACAAACTTATAACACCCCCTTTTTTGGTGGGGGGTTATGAAATATCTCTCAAAATTATGCTCGATATTTCATACATATATACATACATACATTGTATATACTTGGGGATTTTGTTCATAACCCAAAAAAATTAACGATGTAAATACACCCAAAAAATAATTAGAAATTGCCCAAAAATGTTGGTCTATTTTTCATATAAAAAATAAATCAAATTTGTAGGAAAATATTTTGGGCGATATTTCGTGCAGCCCATTCATGATAGTATGTACTCTAGGGTGGCCGTTATGTTTTTTTATTTCTTCTACTCTCACCCCCCAAATCGGTTCAGTGTTATGTAAGAAAAAATCCAAACAAATTTCATACCGATAAGTTGTGTTTTAGGGGTTGCGTCCGGCCCTCAAAGTTGGCCCACATGCCCATATATTAAATGTAATATGTTTTGTTTAGTTTTTTTTGACTATATATATATATATATATATATATATATGTAATGTAATGAAATAATTTTATCATGAATTCCACATGTGAAAATTTCCGAATAAAATTTTTTGTTCACATGGACAAATCTTTGTGAATAATTTTCTTCATAAATTGTCAAAATATTTCGCAATAGTACGAAGTTTTTTGATACCAATTGTTCACACGTTCGGAAGTTTCCATGTGAAAATTTATTTATGATAAGCCTGATAAGCTCTTATAGTACATGGTTAAAATAAAAAATTTCCATATAAAAGTCTGAACACAATGTAACGATAATTTATTGCGGTGCGGTTTTTCATACGATTTTGAAGTAAAAAACCGCAGTGCGGAACGGTATAAAATTAAAATCTATTTTATTTTCATTAGTGTTTTTATGGGAATTGTTGAAATTTAAGTTTAAAATTTTTAAGCGCACTAACAATCCCAAATTATTATTTTACTTATTAAGTAAAATATTCTTTTTTTTATTAAAAATACATTGAAATTGATTATTGAGAGGTTTAGCTGGATCCTATGCGCATTTCACTGTTGCTAATGCAGATCAGCAGGGAACCTTTACCCAAATTTCTTAGAACAACTAGAGTTATTACATTATAAACTTTCATTTAAACAAATGAGAAGCCTAACAACAAATAACAAAGTTGAAACAAGAACTCAATAATCAACATGTTTTTTTATTTTCTTACTTTACCATTGCTGACAAAAAACAAAAAAAATTATTTTGAAGTTCAAAAACTGTTGTCATAAAATATAAAAGTTTACAAAATATATCAAATATATATGCCAATTAGGGTTTGGGAAACGGGAATTCCCGGGCGGGAAATCCCGGGAAATGTCTGTCTAATATTCCCGGGAAACTTTTGAGATTTTCCCGGGAAAACGGGAAATTTAAATTGCATGTTATTTCATAAATATATAGAATTTATAATCCAATTTCACTTTAATATAAAAACTTATTATTTTTTTATATATTACAAAAGTTCGTTTGAATGATTGTACGACTAAATTTACACGAACGCTGACACGTTTTTCATCGTCTGTTTAAACACTTACATTTACCTTGTTCGAAGGAAATTTTTTAATCTTAAAATTTAAATTGAGTTTTTGTTTTAAATGTAACTGTAAGAAAGAAAGAATTCTTTCGACTCCGATAAACAAGAAGTAAAATGTCCATGTTTTTTTTAATATAAAATAAAAATGTGAGCTATTCAAATCTAGTCTGAAATTTCATAAAAATTCCATTAAATTGAGGTCATACCATATCTCCTAAAAAAAGTGGAATAAATTGTATAAGTATCAATGATTGCAATGATATAATCGTTTCCTAAAGTAAATAATTCGATGCTAAGCGAACTTGAAGTGATTTTTCGCCGAACAAATTTTGAAAAGTGTAGTGAAAATTTCAAGCTGTAAGAACTCTGAGTTGACGAAACTTAAATTGATTACAAGTAGACGCTATTATGGAAACCCTGCAGAAAATATTTTAGGAGAAATAAAATGAGAGACACTTAGACATACTGTGGCTCAGGGTATTCAAAATTCGGCGCAGCGCAGTATGGTACTGTCACCTGCTTGTACTTAACGATAAGAAACCGCCTGGAACTTTTTCAAAAAGAATGAGAAACAAGCAAGGCAAATTCTTATTAAAATGAAGGTAGATCTTATTAGAAAATTGTCTACTAATTGTGGTAACAGTGATCAATTGGTTTTTATATGATCTTTTGCTGTGTAATAACTTTATTCCATTTGCTTAAATTCAATTAAAAATTCTTAAAAATTTGTCTTAGAACTGCTTTTTTATTAACTTTTATTTCAAAAGAATGCTTACATTAATAAAACAATCGAAATTTCACCAACTTTCATTTAATAAATGTATTTAATTTAGAAAATTAGCTTTTCCCGGGAATCCCGGGAATTCCCGGGAACTTGATTTTTAATTCCCGTTTCCCGGGAAGTGCAAAAGTCCGGGAAATTCCAAACCCTAACGCCAATATATAAAATGTTAATAAATTCTTGTTTTTACTTACTGCCATTACAAAATATTATATATGTATGTATAGCTAGCTATACATATGTATATATGTTCCCGTCGTTCCTATAAGAAGCATAGGTCCTCCATTACAAAATATTAATATTTTTTAGAAAATTTTATAAAAATGTATCCACAAGAAAATTAATAGAAATTTAAACAAACACTGACAAGTATTGCCGTAGCCGTCTTCCATTGTATTATGTTTATTGTTTTCTCCCGCAACGAGAAATCGCACCGCACCGCAAGCATTGTGCTTAGACTCTAAATATAATTTTGTTACATAAAATTTTTGGTATTTGGTTAGTTACTTTCCTCATTATTTTCAAAAATATTTATTTTAGCAAAAAACTTTCTGTGAAATTAATGTTGTTGACTTGAAGAGCTAAAATATTGCAATATACATACAATGTATCATATTCTTGTAAAATGATTTTTTAAAAAGATATTCATATGCAAAAGATTACATTGAAAAAGGGGCTTGAAGTGCAACTTTGAGGGCCGGACGCACCCCCTAAAACGCAACTTATCGGTGTTAAATTTTTTTTTGTATATTTTTTTTACATAAAACTGACCCCATTTGGGGGGTGAGAGTAGAAGAAATAAAAAAAATCTTCTTACAAATAACGGCCACTCTAATGTACTCGTATGTTTCGCTAAATAAAATTCATAACCATGAAAATACATTAGCTAACTTTCCCTGAAAATTTTTCTTTCTGCTGAACAAACTCAAAAAATTTTATGGAAATTAAACGTTTATCTATTATCGCAATATAAATGAACGCGCAATTTTCTCAATGGGATTTTTTATTTTATATTATATTATATTTTATTTATAAAATTATTTTATGCATAAAATCCTGCAAGAAAAAACTATCAAACCTCATTAATAATTCCCCACTCTATGGTAACACTTTTCATTGCTCTTTTGTTCTTTTATTAGTTCAATTATTATATTCGCAATCAACACACGTGTTAAGTATATCGCGCTGGTTAAAATTAAAATTAACTATGTTTAGAATGAAATTTTTGGAAATAAAAGTGCATTATATTGTTAAGAAGTGTTTAAGCTTCATAAGTGTGTAAAAATATTATTGAAAAATGTTAAAATTAATAATGAAAAAGTGCATAAATATCTAAGAAAAAATGGCTTGGCAAATATGTATGTACATATGTATGTCTGTATGTATGTATGTATGTATGTGCATAATGCATGTAAAACCGAAAGCATCATTAATTGACCACGTGGTGGACTGATTGCACTTGTTTGTTATTGTTTCTTGTTAGTTGTTGCTGTTTGAGTAGTTCTCTTATTATTTGAGTACTCACCCTCACAAAACGCATAAGGTGGATTTTATCATAATTATATCAACACCTGCAGTGTTGATGATGTTTAATACTTCAGAATATATAAAGGTGGGATTATAAGTATGTTTTTAATAAAAGCTGCTAGTGGAGGAATTAAAAAGTGTTAAAGTTTAATATTAGCAATATAATGGTACACAAGTATTTCAATTTCATAATTCTTGAAAATATCTGTATTAGAATATTAGAAAATGCTAAAGTTAAAAATTAATAGATGTCGAAAATATTATATTATTTATTTATAAATGAGTAAAATAAAGTGTTACATATATGACAGGTTGGTAACAATTTAGTTCATATGCATACATACCAATCAACATATGTACACTCCTCGTCACATAAATTTAATAAAAAAAATTAATTATAAATGTTCTCTTTTTGAAAAGTTATTTAATACGAAAAATATTATAGAATAAATTAATTTCATATTAGAGGACCTTTTTCTTATCATATTGATGATAAAGTAATTTATAACAATTCTCGGGTCTAATCGTAGCTTTCGATAACGAGCTCATTCAATTAATTTTTTAGGGTTTCGTACACCAAAGGTGAAAAGAAACCCTATTGTTTTCGCTACCCTGCCCATCTGTCCGTCTGTCCGTCCGTCTGTCACAGGGTATTTTCTTGAGAGCCGTAAGAGCTACGGGCCTGAAATTTGAACACAGTGTGTAGACCTTTGGCCGCTACAACAACAAATACATGAGAGTTGGAAATTAAAGGGTGTTCCAAAACGAGCAACGAATAATGTTAAAATCCCATGTACAATTGTATGTATGTATATGCACTTGAATTTTGTAAGGTTAGTGTATTTTTATACAGACTATAACAATTAACACTAAAATTTAAAAAAAATCTTAATTAAAGGGTGTACCATCAGTTAATGTAATTTTGACTATGTAATTTTGACAACTTGCTGTATCTTGGAAACCGTAAGAGCAAACTTCTTGAAATTTTCAAAAACGATAGAACAAAAAAGTCCCAAAATTATAAAATCGCCAAACCGAACAAAAATCGCCAAAAAAAAAATCGCCAAAACGAAAAAAAGCACCAAATTAAAAAAAATCTAAAACGAAAATAAATCGCGAAAACCCGGAAAAATCGCCAAAATTTAAAAATAACCAAAATGAAAAAATCGCCAAAATATAAAAATCGCCAAAATGAAAAAAAAAATCGCCAAAACGAGAAAAAATCGAAAAATAAACAAAAAAAAATTATTTCAGCTGAAAAAACGTCAAAAACTTAAAAAAAAACGTTGTATTAAAAAAATGCTCAAAGCCCAACGTACGGAACCCTTCGTGCGCGAGTCAAAGTCGCACTTTACTGAATTTATTTTCAGTTTGAGATTTTGGCATTCGCTATCGAACAATGTATTACAATGTAATAGTATGGTTCGATATACAATGCCATAACCTCAAACTGAAAAAATGTGATCGAATAAGCTCGTTATCGGAAGCGACGATTATACCCCTTATTAAAAAAAACCTACTTCAATGCAAAAATCTGATAGAACATTTTCGAAAAAAGTTTATTTATTTAAAGCCGCGCCCATTTTTTTCAACTTTAAAACTGTGTAGTTACAAGAACCAAAGGTGTTTTCCAGTTTTCGCAGCAATCAAATAAGTAGAATATCATAAAATCAAATAAAAAAATTGTGGATAAGACCAATTGGAAGCTACATACATACATGAATCCTCTTAGACAAAAAAAAAAAATAGAATTTTTACAATCGGTCTAAAATGTACCGAGTTTTGAAAGAATATAAAAAAAAAAGACGAATTGATAACCTCCTGCTCTTTTTGAAGTCGGTTAAAAATTAATATAAAACTTGCGTCACACAAAGTTTTTGTTAATGTCAAAAGAAAATATTAATTTCATTCGTTGTTAATTTTATATAATCTCTTACGTTACAAACTATAGAGAGATATTTAATAATAAGTGGAGCCTCCACTCTTAATAATAACCTCATAGATCCGATTGGAAATAATATCATACAAAGAATATCATACAAGCAGCTTCCTCCAATCGTATCAATACGCTCTTTATTATTTTTTTATTGACTTATGATATACAATAAGTCAGGTGATTAAGATGGCCAATTGAGTGACATTACATTTTGTAATTGAGGGATTGTTGATATTGTTATTGTTGTTATTGTATGCCTTTGTAGCAGTTAGCGTTCATGGTGACTAGACTTGGGTCGAACTCGTTCACTAGTTCATTTTTGCCACAAACCAATGATCAAACCTATGTAATTTAAATGGGTTTGATCATTGGTTTGTGGCAAAAATGAACTAGTGAACGAGTTCGACCCAAGTCTAATGGTGACTGATAAAAACGGTACCCCAGAGCAGAATTTCTGCTTCTCGGCTATGTAAAATATTCACACCATACCATTCTTTGGCGTATTTGGTTTTTATTTGAGCGGCATTGTTATGCGAATTCGAGGCCAATCTAAATATTTTCCGCTCATCAACAGTTGAAAGTGCACTTTTAGTGCGATCTTGCATATTTTTTCCACAGTTTGATGCATGTTTTATATAATAATAATTAATACATTGCAACTTGTAAACATTTTTTTGGCGATCTTAAAAATTTGAGTAGCGATTTGCACAATAAATCTAGATTTAATTTACAGTGTTTACTTGAAAAAATAGTTAAAAATATAAAAAGTGTAATGATACATTTCCCATATGCAATTAAGTTCTCAAAAAGATGCAATAAGAATATCTATGACAATAACAAACTTTGTACAGTATATACAAATATATGCAATGTATATATACATATATTTTGTCCTAGCCAAGTGGCGAGGAGTGTAATAGTAATAAAGGAGTAGCGATATGAAGATGATCTTAGTTAATAAATATTAGTTAGTATATATAGTTGACTATAGGTATTTTGAAATTTATAATCATAAAAAGGATGGGATTAGAAGTTGTCATGTTTTTGTTTATTTTTTAATTAATTTATCTAACTTAAACAGTGATGTGCATAAAGGAGTTACATTATGATGTTAGGAATGAAGAAATTTAATGACCTAATAATATTAAAAGACACAAAGAAAAATTTCAAGCCTTAACTTAGTGCGACAAAGTAATTTATTTTAATAAAATGTACTCTGATACAGAAAATAATATAATTTAAGTTCAAACTTTGATATGGATTACAACGTCACTGTCCGCCTTCAAATTTAAATTCCTGGAGATAAATAATATAAGGTAAGTGATATTTTTATTCATTATTATCACTTCAATATATTTTTGATACAAAAAAATTTTTGCTGTGGTGAAAATATTCTAATAATTTCACTTTTATGCTGGAAAACGTAAACATATGAGGGTATGTACTGTACTCCACTTGAAATTAGAGCATTCGGAATTGTCATATCATTGTTTGTCTCAAAAACGACCGACTATATGAGTATGATCCAAGTCTATTACAAACACATGTTTGATCATACGTATGATCAAATATATTATAATTATAGAGTTGTTTCCTACAGCACTTTTGGAACTAGTTCGTTCTGTCAAAAACGTCAATATAAATTAAATGGGTATGAAACAACTTTTGATTCGAACGCGAACGAACTAGTTCAAAAAGAGCTGATAGGCTCAACTCCATTTAATGAAAACTTTTCATTTGCTAACTGTGGCATATCTGAAAGACATTTAAATTTTTTTCACGAGCACATATGTAAATACTATTAAATAGACTTGTGTCCAACAGTTCTTTTTGAACTAGTTTGAGAGCGTTTGAATCAAAAGTTGTTTCAAACCCATTTAATTTACATTAATGATTTTGACCGAACTTGTGTCCAACTGAACGAACTAGTTCAAAAAGAACTGTTGGACACAAGTCTAGTATTAAACATTTAGTTTGTATGTATTATCATTCATGCTTCAGTTTAAATATTTCTTATCACGCCAGTTTGGCTATACACATTAAATTGCTCAAGTTGTATAATACATTACATGATAAAACATGTTTGAGACAACCACTACGGTCAAACATGTATAATAAAATGCGTGTAATGTATGATAGGACATGTGTGATAAAGTATGTCTGATCAAACATGTAACAAACATGTATATGCAAACATGTATGATCAAACATATATTACCAAAATGTATTACTAAACATGTCTTACAAAACTTGTGTAGTCCAACATGTGTAGCCAAACTTGTGTGATAACACATGTTCGATGTGATATTTTTATACACATTAACGGCCTGTCCCACGATGTCACCAGAAATAGTTAAATCGAATACTTTCATTGAAAACAACAACAAATTTTCTAATGTTATTGTTGTTTGCAATACAATTTGTCGATGGAACGATTTCTGGTGACATCGTGGAACAGGCCGTAAAACATTTTAAAACTCATTAAAAAATTTTATTTCGAAAACAAAACTCATATTTTTGCTGTTTTTTGTTTGTTTTATTCTTAAATTAAAACAGACCCCTTAAAGTATTGAGGAACCTTGAGTCAATACTCCAAAATTATTGAGCAGTATCGAGTTTTCAAAGGTACCGAAGCTTTACTACTCTAACATACTCGTGTTTTTGTATACTAATACAAAGATGTGGGTGTGTTCGTAAATTAATCACAGCCATGCAAATGGAAATTTAAATGGAAATATTCCTTAGCTTCTGCTAAAAAATATTATCAGACCGAAAGAATTTTGCTTCATAAGTTCAATGAAACAATTTAATAAAAATTTGTTCACAAATCTAATGATAATTTCACAAATCCAATGAAAATTTCATGAATATTGTGAAAGAATTTCATTGGAATTGCTTGGTTGGTATTCGGGTTTCGTAAAAATATTTTATTGGATTTATGACAACAATATTTTCTAATTATTAAGAAACCCCTTTATATTTAAGTTATTTCATTCTTTTCATGAAATTATTTTATTCTTTCGATGAAGTTATAGCACTGCATTAATTACACTGTTAAATAAATTTGATGAAGTTTTCAATAAAATAATTTTGACGAAACTGGTTTCGTCCGAGCGTAACGTTGGTTGAATTTTAATAAATTTTCCATTAAATTAATGTCGAAATTCATTGAATTTATGCCGAAAATTCTTTCAGAGCAGGGATTTTGTTTTGCATTTAAAAATAAAGTTTGGTCGTATGATGCAGAGCAGTAATGGATTTAGGAACAGAATCTGTTTAACCCCTTACAAATCTTAATGGATATATGTATGTAAAGGGTGTTTTTTATAGAGTGACACAAGTTTAAATCATAATAAAGCAAGAAAATATATTTTTGATATCAATGAAACGGGCTTTATGAAATTAATGTTCAAATATTATTTCTGTCATGTGGCCGCCATGGCTGGCGCGTTGTTTTCAACAACTTTTTACTGCATTTGCTGCCGTATTTTGCCGTAACTCTTGAAATGTTGATTTCCAAGTGTTCAAATATTTGTGACTTAACATTACCTTAAAGAAAATAATCCAATGGGGTTAAATCACACGATCTTGATGGCCAATTAATTGGGCCATTACGTGAAATTATATTTTCATCAAAAGTCTCTTTGAATGAATCAATTGTAACGTCCGGTGTGTGTCATGTGGCTCAGTCCTGTTGGAACCACAGATTAGCAAGACTAATGCCACGTAATTGGGGTACGAAAAAATTTCGAATCATGTTCCTATACCTTTCACCATTGACACTAGCATTCTGACCATCATCGATTTTGAAGACATAGGGCCAATGACACCGCCAGCCCATAAAGCGCACCAAACAGTAATTCTCCTTACTCCAAATGCGACAATTCTGCATATTTAAGTAATCATTCAACCAGAAATGTGCTTCAAATGAAAATAAAACTTTTAATTTTTTTCTAAATTTCAAAATTTCAACAATTTGCACGCGTTGCTTTGGTGTAAGTCGATTCATGATGAAATTTCAAAGCAAACTAAGCAAAGAGCAACTATCAGCTGTTTAAATGGGTGCTTATATAAAGCAGTAATGCCAACTCAAAGTTGTGACGCTATAAAAAAACAGCATTTAAGAAAGTAAGGTTAGGTTTTCACTCAATTTTTTTGTTATGGATTTTTGTTAAAAACATTTTTGTTTTCTGATTAGCATAACTTCATTTAAAATAAGCCTATGTATAAAATAAAAAGAGATTTCGATGAAACGAGCTATTAGGATTCTACTGTATTTTTGTGAACTTTAGGACTGTGCTTTAAATCTCTGCATTATATACATATGCAAAAGTATATATTTTTATTTTCACTTCTAAAAATAAAACTTTCATAAATATATTTTAGATTCAATTAATAAAAATTTTGCATATAACCTTACCAAAAAATTAACACCAAGTAACACAAAACCGCTCTCTCCACTTGAACTCCATGCAAAAACAAATATGAATTAGATGTCTAGACGTGTCTAAAAAAATAAAAATAAAATAATATAAAACACCAAGCTAAAAATTCCCCGCCACGTTGGCACTCCTTCAATTGCATTTCCCCAAATATGGCAGCTAAACAAGACACTAAATAATTCTAAGTTCAACAGCATTTGCTAAATGGTAGATAGTAGCCAGCTTGTGTTAAAATACAATAAACTATTATAAATCATAAAGTTCATAATTAAATCGTAATAAATTCAATTTTCTCTGCCACTTAAGCAGAAATAAGAGAGAGAAAAATAGCATATAAACACTTTCAGATTTTATGTTGCACACGGATACGTTTTTTATAGTGTGCAGTAGTAGAAATATTAGCGAAACGCAGCATATACACATATGTCTACGAATGTGCAGGGATAGCGACATATCAGTTTACGTGAATATGTGTTTGAGTATGTTTGAAAGCAAGTACATAAATAGATTGTTGCGATAAACTGAAGGAAGCGACTTGATAGTTAAGATTCAATAACAAGAATAGCAATAACGTTTGCAATGTATCATAAAAGTTCAAGTACATACTTGCTAATAAACTACAATAAATTCTACATGTAAGCACACATATATACCAACAAAAATTTCCTTACGCCCTCATATCCCCATATTTGTAGTAAGGTCTAAATATACTACAATAGCGAAAACTTATCCAGATACCATATAACCTTCTTACACTTAAGGAGCTGTTACAAAATTATAAACATTTCAAAAAAAAAAAGTTATTACATAATCGAGTTTTTTTGCTCTGTATTCTCGTAGCAACTAAATAATAATTTTATTGCCAGCACTTTTATTGAGTTGAACGAACAACTTTGAATGAGCAAAAAAAATGCAGCATGTGGAAAAAGTTAAGCTCATCATACTCGTTCATTTGCGGGATCGGTCATTGTAAATATGAAGATATAAAGTTATCTATTAGAAAATTCTAAAAATAATTTTTCTTTGAAAATTATCACATTTAAAAGTTTGTGTACAAAATTTAATGTTACAAAATACAATAATTTTTACATAGATTTATTTTATTGCTACACTTCACTCCCTCAGCTTAATGGAACTATTCATATGAATAGGTATGCTTGAGCTAATGCTTAAAGACAGGGCCGAATTTTAGGTAAAATGTAGAGCTAGATAATATTTATAATCATTGCACTGAAAGAATTTTCGGCATAAATTCTATGAATTTCGACACTAATCTAATGAAAAATTCATTAAAATTCAACCAACGTCACGCTTCGTTGGATTAATGAGGCCAGTTTCGTCAAAATTATTTTATTGAAAACTTCATCAAATTTATTTAACAGTGTAATTAATGCTGTGCTATAACTTCATCGAAACAATAAAATAATTTCATGAAAAAAATTAAATAACTTAAATATAAAGGGGTTTCTTAATAATTAGAAAATATTGTTGTCATAAATCCAATAAAACATTCTTACGAAACCAGAATACCAACGAAGAAATTCCAATGAAATTCTTTCTTTTCATTGGATTTGTGCAATTGTCATTAGATTTGTGAACAATTTTATTGAAATTGTTTCATTGGACTTGTGAAGCAAAATTCTTTCGGTGTACCTGGAAATTTTTTCATGGCGGAGCATTTGGCTGGCGATTTTCATGAATAGTGTTGAAATAAATAATTACTCGCAACAGTTATTCATGGGGTGGAGGGGCGGGGCAAGGGTTGTAATGCGCATCCTTAGACTGGCCTTTCGAGGTTTATAATAATATTTTCTTTAACTGAAACTAGTGAAGTTTTTCTTTTCTAAAAAAGTTAAGGAACCTATCCTAACGGTATCATTTAAAAAATTGACCGACTACCAAAACGTATTAATACAAAATTTTTCTTCAGTTCTGATGCGGAATTGTATCGTGTGTAGACACAAAGTTGCGAAAGATTCTAAATATGAGCAGCCACCTTGAAACCGATGAGCTGATTACTTTTTTGTAATGAATATGAAACGTATTTCTTTGTCGCCTGGTATTAAAAAAAAGTAGACTTCAACCCCAACCATTTTTAGAAATAACAAAAAAAAAAAAAATCTTGCGCTTATAGTAAGACTCTTAATATGTGATTGGGAATCATAATGTGCAAGCATAATAAGTTTGAAAGTCTCAAACAAAAATCTTTACAAAACAAGCAACTTTATTTTATTCTGTAAAGATCTTTGTTTGAGGCCTTAAAACTTATTATGTTTGTATATTATGATTCTCAATAATATATTAAGAGTCTTACTATAAGCCTATGAAGCTTTTTAGCTTATTTCAAAAACTTTTGGATTAAAGTATACTGATGAGTTCCATAAGGAGGAACGATATGCATACAGACGTAAAGCAAGTAATACATTAAAGACTAATGCCCTTATGCAAAAACGATTGTTAAAGTTAAAGCATGCTTTAAAACCGGTTTTGCCATACAAAATTCATTTGTTAAACCAACTTTAAATATAACAATCGTTTTTGCGTAAGGGGGTTAATTTCACATTAATATACTACGGCACTTATAATTTATCTTGAATTAGATTATAGTGTTTTCACACTGCAAGTTAAAACCTGGTTTTAACGTTAAAACCATAAACAGCTGATTTTGCATTCACACTGCCAGTTTGTTAAATTCAGGTTTTAACTCACAGACTGTTTAATATATTTTCTCAAAATAAAATAAATCTCCTGCAGAAATACGTGTGTTTGTTGTTGTATTTTTTTCTGCTTTTTATAACACTTATTTGACAAACTGTACAACTGTTTTTGTTTGTATGAAAAACTAAGAAACTTTACAATGCGCTCTAAAATGGAAATTATTTCATATTTTGTAAATTAATATTTTAAAATTATGGAACTAGTAATACAAAGTGAAGAAGTGCTTGGAAATAAAGTTATTGTATATAAAAAATGCACAAATAAATCGCAAAATACAACTTTTTTAGTGTTGGATCGATATGTCATATCGTTTATTTTCACTTTCCAGAAAATTTTGTTGTTGTTTTCCTTCCAAAGAACTCTTATTTTTCAATAATTTTTTACTTATTGTTGCTGCTGCATCCATTTTTAAGTTGAAAATCTTTCAAGCGACATCTCTTGTTATTCACTGGCATAAACATTATCAGCTGCTACCGGTCATTTTAACTTGGCAGCACTGAATTTACCACAGAGAAAACAGGGTTTCATTTCATAAAACCAAAATAAAACCAATTCAGAAATGGTTTTAAGTTGGATTTAACAAAAACAATTTGCATGGTAAAACCAGGTTTTAACAGTTGGTTTTAACATTATAACCAACTTTTATTAAAACCAAATCAGTGTGAAAACACTATTAGCTTAGCTTAGGTTAAAAAGAGTAGCCATTACGCTCATTCCCGGGGACATACACATAAACCAGTACAGGCCTAATGTGCGCTCTCATGTCAATTAACACACGAACCGCACCTTTATAGAAACTCAGTATCGTTCACGTAGTCTCTCTCAAACTTTTCCAGTCCGGTAAGGTGTCATCCCAAAAATAACGAGATCTCGGCTGAGCACAGCTGGACAATGACAAAGGAAGTTCTCCATTGTCTCCATGTCCTGTATGCATGTTTTGCATTTATTGTCATTCGTGACTCCAATCCCATACAAATGAACTCGTAGATTAGAGTGCCCTGTTAAGATGCCGGTCAGTTTTCCTAGCTCGGGGTTGTTAAAATTCAACAGTCCCTTAGTACCACAATTCCGTTGTGTACTGTAGACCATCTTCGCCCAAGTTTGTAACTCAATCTTCGCTGCCTTGAAAGGCTTCGTTATTGCTCGTTATGTTCTGACCTTCTTTGCCAATTCATTTGCACGTTCATTTATGGTAACGCCGTAGTGGCACCCATACCAGACGAATTTTCCCTAGAGTGATTTCCCTACTTGCCGGCTTGCTGTCGTTAGAAATGCTGCCGCCCTCTATGGGTCTTATATTTACACTGAACCATTTTAAAGCCTTCGCGATTGCACTTACCTCCGCCTGGAAGACTGTCTTATGGCCAGGCAAGTGGAAAAGATCTCGGTCTCCGGTTCTTCTATGAAGAAACCTAGGTCTTCTCTTTCCCCTAGCTTCGAGCCGTATGTGTAGCAGCAAACTCCCATCAGGGTGACCGATGACATTTTTAAAAAAGTGGCACCAAAAGGGGATTTATCACAAAAAAGGGGCAAAATTAAAAAAAAAACGAGAAAACTACATCAAACTTTTTATTTTTAATGTATTTTTATATAATTCACTCTAAAAAAAGGAAGAAAAAAAGTGGCAATTTGCCACTTTAGTCGTTCAAACGCAATATTTGTCGTCGAATGCGCGTTTGGTTGTTCGATCAGCTCTTTCGAACTTAGTCGAATATCGAAGATTGCTCATAACGAGATTTAATCATAATTCCGAAGTAAATTAGACAAATTTTTAAATTTGGAAAAATTATATAAGAAATTTTGCAAGTTGGTGATTTCCAGTTAAAGAGGCTCCCCAGTTCGAGGCCTTAATTTTGTATGCACCCTTTACGTCATTTATTAAAAACTAATAAACTTTTTAACTTGAAAAAAAAACACAACTTAAGCAACATGTTTAACAATACAAGTTGTTAAGGGCTGTTTGAAGAGCAGTTGTAACAACTGCACGAACCGACTTTTTCAAGTACTACACGCAGAGTTGGGCAAAATACATGGCTTGCGGTATTTGAAATACAAAATACAAAATACTTGCTGGTCATGTATTTAAAATACAAAATACAAAATACTTTCAGGCCATGTATTTAAAATACAAAATACAAAATACTTGCTCGTCATGTATGTATTTAAAATACAAAATACAAAATACTTTAATTTTTTGTACGTATTTAAACTACAAAATACTTCCACATCATTTATGTATATATGTATGTTGTTTTTACAGGTGGTGTTACTAGTTCAGGCTCACTCTATTCTTGCTAGTTAGAAGCACGTACATACGTGCTTATGTTGGTGCTCGCCCATACTTGCAATTTTTGTTGCAGCAATTCTTGAGTGTATTGTTGAGAGGGGTGAGAAGATTGAGGAGGGGTACAGAGTTTCATGTGATCGCAATGACAATGTGGAAACTTATGCAATTTCAAAGCAGAATTTTAAAAAATTGCAAGTCTGGACGAGGACTTGACAACACAATCTCCCAAGGCAAAAGCAACCATGTTGTTTTGGTATTGTTATAATTGTTGTAATAGTACCACCTGCAAATAAAACGCCTTGTGACAAGATGCTTCAGAATTGACAACTGAATTCTGGTGATGCCAACTCTAAAGGTGAAGTTACATAACACGCGTTAGTGCGCGTGCGAACTGTAGGCATCTGTCAAAAAAAGTTGAAATAGTGTTTTTGGATACGACAAGTTACATACCAAACTCTTTGACGCGTTTGCCGCAGAAAGTTGGTTAACTTTCAACTTTTTAACGCGTTGTGTTGTTTTGACAACTAATCAGCCGACAATAAAAAAGAAAAAATTAAAAAAAATTAGAATCATGAAGAAAAATCTTAATAAATAGTTTGAAAACTAAAAAAAAAGGAATTGAAAATGTTCCAAGATAATTTTTCAATGTAAAAATAAATAAAAAAAAGCTTAAAGAAAAGGCGTTTGTAACGCGTGTTATGTAACTTGCCATTTTTCATGCGGTAAAGTTTTCAAGCGCACGATATTCGTCGACGAAGAAACGCGTGTTATGTATTTCTACCTTAAAGCAAGCCATAGACCATGCGACCGTTGGTACAACATGAGCAGGTTATGTATGAGATTGTAAAGTGTGTGGGGTCGTCGTATGAAATTGTGTCTCGGTTGTACGAAAGATTACAAAGATTTGATTTTTTGGCAAGTTGTATAGACAGGTTGTAAGATTTAAGACTTTGTGGTACAACTTCATTTCATTTTGTTCTTATCTCGTTGCGTCTAAAATTGAGAATTTCACAGATATAAGTAATTTTATTGAATTGTATAAAAGTTTGCTGTGAGCAATTGCTTTTGTATATGCATCGGAACTTTTG
The DNA here is from genome assembly GCA_944452675.1 of Tachina lurida. Classification (NCBI taxonomy): domain Eukaryota; kingdom Metazoa; phylum Arthropoda; class Insecta; order Diptera; family Tachinidae; genus Tachina; species Tachina lurida. The sequence goes on along the minus strand of OX101755.1, from coordinate 102,868,094 downwards.
ATAAAAGGTCATTAAATACATTAAATACGTGTCACCCACGTGCAATTTTTATAGTCCTTTGTATCACTTTCGTTTAATATTTTCAAAAGTTTTTTGTTAGAATACGTTTCTTTTTATATAAACCACTCCTTTAACCAAATTCTTTTTTTCTGCCCTTTTTTATCTTCTTCATTTTATTTTTTTCACTAAAAACAAATTCCACTATAATACGCGACATATGTAATTTTTACTCCAAAAAAATTTAAGAAATGAAGTTGTACGCTAATGTTGCCCACGTTGTTGTATAGTTTGTGCGGAAAACACAAAACTTGGTATTCCAACTTGTTATACCAACGGTCGCAAAGTGTGTGGCTTGCATAAGAGTTGGTATAGTTGTTTTTTGAGCGATTTAAATATTTAGTTATTTGTTTGACGAATCATACATTATAAATCGATCAAAATGCAAAACGCCAACAATGTGATGTATTTTGTAAATGTATTTTGTAAATTATGTATTTAAAATACAAAATACAAAATATTTTGTGTCATGTTTTTAAAATACAAAATACAAAATACTTCTACGTCATGTATTTAAAATGCAAATAGAAAATACGTATTTGTATTTCAAATACGTATTTCAAATACATGTATTTCAAATACTGCCCAACCCTGACTACACGTTTAGCTACACCAGGCAGCACCGAATGCGATTTCTAGCAATATTCCTAATACGTTTATGTAGATGTGTATGTATATGTGAGTGTGTGTGTATGTGTGTGTGTGCCTGCAATAACAACGTTTTCTTACTCATACAACAAAACATTTAATGTTTTTAATATTTATTTTTTTTGCAAAATGCTAAAATTGAATTTAAGTTTTTCCGGTTGTTTTTATTTCCTTCTTCTTCTTCTGCTTTTACTTTACCACTTGAAAATCTACTAAAAACCGCCAACTAAAGTATGGGAAAAAAACACTTAACGCGTTTTATGATTGTATTTGCGCGAGTATCCTGTTGTTTGTGAATGTGTTTGTGTTTAAGTATGAATTTCAGAGATCCTCCGCACTACACAAATGAATTTCGTTCTCTGTTTTTTTTTTTGGTTCGTTTGTTCGTTCTGTTTATAGAAGTTGTATAAATTTATTTTGTTTATATGGTTACCTCAAGTTTTTAACACGGCATTTTAATTTTTTCTTTTTTCTTGTAAAATTTTTTATTATTGTTTTTCATTTACTGGCAGTTTTATTGTTCTTCCTTTTATTTAGAGGCAGCTTAATAAAATTGTATCTATGACTGCATATGAATTTGTGTGAGTGTGTGTTTGTGTGTTTGTGTGTGTGTGAGCATGTGTATGAAATTTTGTTGAAATAGTGTTGATTTTTGCAAGTCAACGACTCTTGTATTCTATTTATTTTTGTATCTCCTTTATTTTTGCAATGAATTTGTTCGTTGTTATTTTTTTCTTGCTTTGGCTTCTTGTTACCTGTGTTTGATTATTTATGTAGCTATTGTTTTGCCAAAGTTATGAAAAACAATGTCAGTATTATTTTTTAATATTTTTTTTTTCATATGCTAACATTTTGTTGAAATAATAAATTAAGTGTAGTTTTAAAATCGTTTTTTGTTTGTTTGTTGTAAAACTTTATGGTCAATTATAAGAAACAATAGGAAATTTATATATAGATACTTATTGATAGATGGATTTTTATGATTGTATACATTGAAACTTATTTAATTAATATAAAAAAGAGATGTTTATATACATACATACATACACATAAAAGCCGGCTATTGTTTGCAATTGGCCTAATGGACAGAGCACAGTGGAACCTTTAAGAATGTAAACATGATATATGGCCATGCCGTTGTCACTATATTTTAGACTAGTATTTTCAGCAAAATAGTTTAGATTTACGCCTAAGACACTCTGGTTATGCCTCCCTTTTTGATTATATAAAGGATATTTTTTTTTATAGAGTCACACAAGTTTAAATCATAGTAAAACAAGGATATACATATGTATGTATATATTTTTCAATGAAACGGGCTCTATTGGAAAAACAATTTTATGATATCAATGTTTAAATATGATTTCTGTCATGTGGCCGCCACGGCTGGCGCATGAAACGATCTGGATGGCCAATTAATTGGGCCATTACGCGAAATTATTTTTTCATCAAAAGTTTCTTTGAGTAAATCAATTCCAGTGGCCGGTGTGGCTCCGTCCTGTTGGAACCAAATATGTCAGCAAGATTAATGCCACGTAATTGAAGTACGAAAAAATTTCGAATCATGTTCCTATACCGTTCACCATTGACAGTAACATTTTGACCATCATCGTTTTTGAAGACATATGGGCGAATGACTCCGCCAGTCCATAAAGTGCACCAAACAGTAATTTTCTGTGGATGTAATGGAATTTCGACAAAAGCTTGTGGATTCTCCTCACTCCAAATGCGAAAATTCTGCTTATTTACCGGAAAATAGAAGAAATGCACGATGAGTTTGACGAATAAAACAATTATTTTTATTAAAACTTTCAACAATTTGCACTCTTTGCTCTGGTGTAAGTCGATTCATAATGAAATTTCAAAGCAAACTAAACAAAAAGCAACCATCACCTGTTGAAAAGGTGCTCAAATAAAGCAGTGATACCAACTCAAAGTAGTGACACTGTAAAAAAAAAACACCCTTTAGAAGTGATTAAGGAAAAAATGCATACATATCATTTTTAAATACTCGAAATGATTAAGTACATATTAAGTTTCATATTAAGTTTTACTAGCTGACCCGGCTAACTTTGTATTGCCTTCAAATTAACTTGTTTTATTTTGTAACTGTTCAAAATTTGTTGTTGAAGTCTGCTGATGATTTGGCTGAAGCGCCAATGAAATGCGTATATAGACATGCTAAACCAACAGCAAATAAATTTTAATTATTTTATTATTTTATTTTTATAATAGTTAAAAGGAAAAATAAATTCAGTAAAGTGCTACTTTGCGTCGCACACCAAGTGTTCCGTTATGGGGTTTTGGTGTTTAACGATTTTTTTAGTCTTGACGGGTTTTTTTAGCTTTGGCGTTTTTTTATCGTTTTGCTAATTTTTCCGATTTAAGCAATTTTTTGTTTGTTTTTTTACAATCAATATTTTCAGTTTTAGCGATTTTTTAGTCTTGGCGCTTTTTTCGTTTTGGCGATTTTTTGCGGTTTTTTCGATCTGTTCAGTTTTCTTGTGATCTTTTTACTCTTGGTAAAAATCGCTTAAATGCAGATTTATTTTATTTTTAATGACATTCTTCATTTAAGCGCTTTCATTTTAGCTATAAGCTTATTTAGAGAGCTATGCTCTTTATGCCACGACACAGGAGCTAGGACGTTATTTTCGTTACAAAAATACACACTTTTATAGATATAAAGTTATTTTTGCTTTGATTTATTTGTACTTAAGCCCAGACTATGAAAATAAACGAAATAAAATGTTTGTTTTTGTTTTGTTTCGTTCTTTAGAGTAAGTGAAACAAGACACAACAAAAATAAATGACAACGATTGCTCGATTTGTGCTCATGTGCAAAAGCAATACATTAATTTATCATACGCAGCTAGAAAAGAAAACAATGGGAATTAATTTTAATCATATAATATAATTTTATTGCATTGTTATTTAATAAATGAAATTTGTTTTATATAGCTAAGCAGCATAGCTCTAAGCGGGTGTCCTAAGACATATCTCTTCTTTTTTTAATTTTGGCTTTTTTTAGTTTAGTTTTTTAAAAATTTTTTAAAGGTGTACGATTTTTTCAAGTGAAACTAATTTTACGTATGGCCAAAATGTCAATGTATGGAAAAATCTGTGATATTATAATTAAAAACAGTTTTCTTAACTGGGAAATTTTATGAGTACCATTTAAGTATTTTACAGCAAGCAACCTTTACGCATTCACCAAAAAAATGCATAATTTTAATCTGGTAGGTAATTCATAAGAAAAAATTTGAAAATTTAATTTTTTTGCCCACTGTTTAACTTGTGAAACAATAAACTACGGCCTACTTTGCGGAAGCTGCAAAAGACAAATACTAAATATATTTCTCTCCCAAAAATATGCACTGGAAATCGTTAATACAAAAAAAAAACAAATATATTACGAAGCATGTTTCCAAGAATCTTGTTAAATTATTTTTAAGTTTCAAACATTATTTCGTGCAAAAGCGACATATAAAAAATATTAAACACAAGCAACAAGACTTTATAAAAAAATGTATATATTTGTAAAGAGCCAACATCAAGTCAATGACGACAATGGTGAACCACAAATTAATGTAACAACTTCTTGAGCAACAAGCACCAATGCCAGCAAACAAAAAGCTATATACCACCTGCTCGACAATAGGATTTCATTCAAACTCTTAACAACATACAAGTAGCAGGCATCAACATCAAAGTGGCAACAATAAGAAACTTGGAGAATGCTGCTAATGCGAAAATTTTGACTTGCATCAAAATGTCTATACAGCTGCACAATGAAAAAGAAAGGCAAAAGACAAAAAATATATCAAGTATAAAATTTGCAAGAGAAACGATGATGCTGATGATGAGTGAGAGAAAACAGTATCCTTCCTTTTGCTACTGGGCTATGGAATTCACCAGCAGTGTGACCATTGAGCGAGGATAAAAGCGGCAAAGATACTACTGTTTCGAAATAATCAGGTGGATGTGTGAACAGTGTTATGTATCACTTTGCGTGAAAAAAATCCTTTAAAAATTTTCGCAAGTAAAAAAATTAAGCACACTCATTCTGCCATTATAACTGCATGGGTACAGGTTCAAAAGTATGTTTCCTAAATTTTTTTTATTATAATTTTTTTTTGGTTTTTATGATCCTTGTACGTGTTTGAGTTGATATCAAAAAATTTCGTTTTTTAATGGGTTAAAAAAAAAGTTTACGGTAAACTTTTTTTGGTTTTTGGCGATTTTTTTATTTTTGGCGTTTTTTCGTTTTTCCCAACTTTTTTCAGTCTTTTGGCGACTTACTTTAGTTTAAGTGATTTTTTTTCAGTTCTAGCGTTTTCTTTTCGTTTTGCAGTATTTTCGGTTTTTGGCGATTTTTTCGTTTAAGCAATTTTTTATTTTAGGATTTCGTAGCTTTTGTGTTTTCAAGAGTTTTGGTTCCTTTATTTCGTTAATTGGACTTTTTCGGTCTCTGACATATTTTTTAATTTTGGCGTATTTTTTTTAGATTTTTGGTGATTTATTTTAGTTCTGGCGCTTTGTTTCGTTTGGAGATTTTTTTGGATTTTTAGAAATTTTTTTAGATTTTTGGCAATTTTTTTTGCTCTGACGCTTTGTTTTGTTTTGGAGATTTTTTTAGATTTTAGCAATTTTTTCGTTTTGGAGATTTATAAGAGTTTTGACGCCTTTTATTCGTTTATGGGACTTTTTCGGTTTATGTCATATTTTTAAATTTTGGTGGGTTTCTCCTTCTGGCTGTTTTTTTTTTGGTTTTGGTGATTCATATAACTCTTAGCGATACTTTTTTCTTATGGTAATTTTTTTCGTTTTTGGCAATATTTTTTCGGTTTTTGGCGATTTTTTCGTCTTGGGGTTTTTTTTTAATTTGGGATTTCGTAGCCCTGGTGTTTTTGAAAATTTTAAGAGTTTTGGCGGCTTTTTTTCGTTTATGGGATTTTAGCGGTTTCTGACGATTCTTTTTTTAAATTTTGGCGATTTTTCATTTCCGGCGTTTTTTCGGTTTCGGTGATTTATTTTTATTTAAGAGAATTTTTTTAGTTTTGACGCTTTTATTCGTTTTGCAATTTTTTCGTTTTTTGGCGGTTTTTTCGTTTAAGCGATTTCTTATTTTAGGATTTTGTAGCTCTGGCGTTTTCAAGACTTTTGGTGCCTATTTTTCGTTTATTGGCCTTTTTCAGTTTTTGACATATTTTTATATTTTTATTTATTTTAGTTCTGGCGCTCTGTTTCGTTTTGGAGATTTTTTTGGACTTTAGCAATTTCTTAGATTTTTTGCGAATTTTTTTTGTTCTCGCTCTTTGTTTTGTTTTGAAGATTTTTAGCAATTTTTTCGTTTTGGAGATTTTTAAGAGTCTTGACGCCTTTTTTTCGTTTATGGGATTTTTTCGGTTTATGTCATATTTTTAAACTTTGGCGTTTTTTCTCTTTCTGGAGTTTATTTCGGTTTTGGTGATTTATATTACTCTTAGCGATTTTTTAGTTCTGGCGCTTTTTTTCGTTATGGCGATATTGTTCGGTTTTTTTGCGATTTTTTCGTTTTGTAGATTTTTTTTAATTTGGCATTTCTTGGCGCCTTTTTTTTCCTCTATAGGATTTTTTCGGTTGCTCACATATTTTTTAATTTTAACGTTTTTGCCTTTCACATTTTTTTCTGTTTTGGTGATTTATTTTAGTTTTAGCAATTTTGGTGATTTTTTCGTTTTTGAAAAAATTTTTATCGGAGTTTTTTAGTTTTAGCGTTTTTGAAAATTTCAAGAGTTTGTGTCTTAGGGTTTCCAAGATACAGCAAGTTGTCAAAATTTCACATGGATAAATTACATTAACTGATTAACATTTTAAGTTATAAACACATAGTTGTTTGTATATTATATTAGGATTTCAAAATTTTTCGTACCTCGCTTCCGAACACCCTTTAATTGTTAACTCTGATATATTTGTTGCTGTAGGTGCCAAAATTTTATATATTCTGTGAAAAGTTTAGGTCCGTAATTCTTACGGTTCTCGAGAAACGGACATCGTAGTGGAAACAATAGGTTTCCTTTTCATCTTTGGAGTACGGAACCGTAAAAAATTCAAATTTTCGAACACTTTGTGAAAAAAAAAATCTATGGTCACACCTGCTTTTACCATATTCACCAAATGGTCTAATAGACCAACAACAAGAACAACACCAACAAACACAAGTACCACAACCATACTCCAACACTTACTTAATGATTTAGAGAAAAGACTACAACCGCAAACACACACACACCCACCCACACTTCAGCACACACACAAAAATGTTTGTGGGAAAATATGCAACACCAGGAAAGTAAAAAAAAAAACAAACCCACATAAAAAAGCGTATTTATGAAATAATAATAAATTTGCCCATCCTCTTCCTTCACATAAACTGGCAGCGTATTAGAAAAAAAGGACAATCTAACAAAGTATTAAGTGGTCTCTTTAATAAGAAACGTATATAAGGATGTTAAAACGACTTAAAAGGAGGATGGGAGAGCGTGTTAATTTGGTGAGCCAATATATTCACGACAACCAATAATCCAGCAAAAATTACTGCTTCCCCGTAAGCACGTGTGTAAGGGAATGTCAAGCGGTTTTGGATTACAAATCTGCTTACCTGACCAGCTTGGGAGCATTTCGGTTTAAGAGCTTATTTCAGTGCAATTGCTATGTAGGGGATTCATGGAATATTGAAGCTTCCAAACATTCGTACTGTCGTCTTTTTATGTTCGTTACACTTCGTACATTTATAATTCTAATCGTCGCCTTACATTAGTGATTTCTTTTATGCACTAGTGTAAGGTAATGCATATGTATGTGCTTACTGTCAAGCACGTTGTTAAGCAAGATAGCTGCACTATATTTTCATATAAATATCTTTTAGTCCATTTTCCCTAACTTGAACTGCTGCTGCCCTTCCATTTAACACTCTATGCACTGCCGTTCGTACTAAGGCAACGGAAATATTTCAACGTTTTACAACAACATGCAACACTGCTTAAAAACATGTTGTTTTCTTTACGTTACATCATGACTTCCGCCTTAAATTTCTATTTCTATTTCATTTACTTTAAGTATTTCTTAAACGCCTTCTAGGTAAATTAAAAAAAAAACTTAAAGAGCACAAGTAGACTTTTAAGTTTCTGCCAACGGTGTTGTGGGTACTTTACATATATTTTACTTTTATCCTCTAGAAGTGGGCTAGAAATCTGCTTTAGTGAACGGTTGGCCATACAAACACAAAACTAAACTAAAAAAAATATTATAAAGCAGAAACAATGGTATCGGCTGGAAGAGAGAAAAACTGGGCATTCATAACTACAACTGAGCAGTAAAGATGAAATATGCTTAGGTATGGACCTTACATTTACCAAATGTAATTTATTAAAATTGTGCCAAGAATTTTTTTCTCCACTTGTCAGTGGCAAGACAGTAGTAAATTTCATTATTTTCACTCTCTCATTCATTTTCTTTATTAATATTCAAATATGTACTTTAGACTACTATATATATGTATATATGTATATCTTTTTTTTTATAAAGATTAATTATTTAAATGAAACTGGATTTAATGTGGTGGGTGTCTTCTTCAATACAAGATATTTTGTCAAAGGAGTGCAAGTATTTTAACCACTGAAAGAAAGTACACGAACAAAAATGTTTCTTCAAACGAGAGCTTTTTTAAGCTTTTTTAAAAATTTAATTGCATCAATTAAAGTTTTTATTTAACTAAATTTTCAAACAAAAAATTTATTTACTTAATGAAATTTAAAGTTTCTTCAAACAAGAGCTTTTTTAAGCTTTTTTAAAAATTGAATTGTATCAGTAATTTTTATTCAACTTAATTTTTGAGCAAAAGTTTGATAGACTTATTAAACACTTAATCAATAAAATTGTTAAATAACAATTTTAACAACAATTAATTTACTAAATTTAATTTTTAATTGATCATTTGTATCTTTTCCAATTAAAGGTGTCAATTGGAGAAATTTTTTTTTGTGTAACTGAAGTTTTATATGCCTGAATGGGAAACCAGAGAGAAAGGTAATATGTTTACAAGTACAAGGCTTCAATTGTGGGGTGTGTAGGCCTAGTGGGCGGGCAATGCGATAGACTATCAGTGTATGGCAGGTTCTACCTGAGGCTTTAAAAAAAACTTTTTTTGAGGCTCAAGCGTAATTTGAAAGATAATAGTTTCAAGGGTTTTTGAGAATTTTTCAGGTTTTTCGGAAGAGGTTTAGAGGTCCACAAGTAGAATTTTTGCCAAAAATCGAGTTTCCCGGCTGTTTTTTTGTTTCTTTTCCTAACTTTAACCATTACCATGATTTTCTTCGCTTTTGAGGAAACAATTTAAAAGAATTATATTTCCATATCATTATTGGACAAATTTAAAAAACTCTTGAGTAAAGATCTTCTTAAAAAATAAAATATATTTACTAAAAAAAATACTAATTTTTACTTAGTTCCTATTCTTACCAAAAAAAAAGTTAAAATTTTCCAACCCTGGAACAATTTTTTTTAATGTTAATTTACTAATTTAAATATTTTTATTAGTTTTATTTAGCTGTTTTAAAAAAAAAGTTAAAATTTTCCAGCTCTGGAGGTGCGTTTTTTCATTTTCATTTAATTTTTCATTTATTCATCCAAAATAGAAAAACCTAGCCTAATGGCCATAATCGGTTTCACTTATACTACTACAATGATCTACCTCAATTATCACTAAAGTGTAATATGTATGTAAAAAAAATAAAATAACAATATCATGTAATAAATAATTTGTAACAATATTAAAATCTATATAAAAAATAAATTTAAAAATATTTAGTATCGAATAAAATAGATAACATTATAAAAAAACAAGAAATTCAAAATTCAACAAAATATTAACAACTATAAGTTTACTAATATTGAGACCTGATACTCAACGTAGTGAAACACTACAAGAAAGAGCTACTCAGTCGTATCTCCTGAAATAGTTTCCTCTTGTAAGTGTTAACAGAACAGCTAAATGCCCCTAAAACAACCGGCAATTCGTTATAATCCCTTGCTACTCTTATGTAAAATGATCGCTCTAATAAGGCTGTTAGCCTAGGAATCCTCAATTGTCTATTTCTATTTTTCTAATTTTTTATACCAAAATATTTCTTTCTGGAACATAAAATATATTTAATTTATAAAGCAAATTAAAAAATTAATTTAACCTAAATACAATTAAACAAAGTGTAAATTAAAAAAAAAATTACAATTTTCATTTAGTTACTTCTTTTAGAAAAAACAATTTAAATTTTCCTACCCTGGAACCGTATTTCTAATTTTTCTGTTTTATTTAGTTGTTTTGATAAGTAGTAGTGAACTGCCGCTCCGGGGACAATTAAAATTTTGAAATTTTGAAATTTTAATTACCCAAATTTCAAAATTCTTGGAAATTTGTGAAATTTGATACCCTACGAGGGTGGGTCAATAAGTCCGTCCAACTTTTTGTTTACATAAGGAATTTTTTGTTTACATAAGGAGTTTTTTTGTTTACATTAACTTTGTGTGAACGGGTGATTTTTTTTTGAGGTGGCATTAATTATGTGAATAGGTGATTTTTGGGGGGGTGGATTAAGGGGTTTCATAAGATTAGTATTTCATAAGTATATATGCCGACGGGAAAATCATGCAATGATTTTTCCTAATACTAATGGGTGTGAAATTGTGAAAATTAATTTTTCCTAATGCCTACGGCAATATATGAATATTTTTCTTAATGCCTACGGCAATACATGATTTTCCTAATGCCTACGGCAATATATGAATATTTTTCTTAATGCCTACGGCAATACATGATTTTCCTAATGCTTACGGCAATATATGAATATTTTTCCTAATGCCTACGGCAATATATGATTATTTTTCCAAATGCCGACGGCAATACATGATTTTCCTAATGCCTACGGCAATATATGAATATTTTTCTTAATGCCTACGGCAATACATGATTTTCCTAATGCCTACGGCAATATATGAATATTTTTCCTAATGCCTACGGCAATACATGATTTTCCTAATGCCTACGGCAATACATGATTATTATTTTTTTCAAATGCCGACGGCAAAACATGATTATTATTTTTTCCAAATGCCGACGGCAAAACATGATTATTATTTTTTTCTAATACCAAAGGGAAAATTGCCAGTGTTGCCAGACTGTAGAAATTTGTTATCGTAATAATATATCAGTAATATCAGAGAAAATATTTATTTATGTGATCACATGTATGTGAACACCCCTAATACTTGTGTGTGGGGGGGGGGGGGGAGGGGGTCCAGCTTTATCGTCGTTGGTAATTTAATATTTTGTGTATTTGTTTAAGAAATATGTATGTATGTATGTATGTATGTGTGTGTGTATATGTATGTGTGCATGTATGAATGTGTGATCGTGGGTACTTGTGCGTGGAATATTTTGTAGAATACATATATATTTTGCAACGTAATCATTTTCTTTGTCTACGATTATTTTAAAGCAGCAAACTAAGTACACTCAACAGCAGAGAAACAAAAACCAAGAATTTGCAAGTAAGCAAAAAAGTTAATTTCTCCTTCTCCCCACTTCCTTCTCTTTCCTTTATGTAGTTTTTATTTGAAATAAGAAAACACATTTTATTTCATTTTATTTTTTATACATTTATTGTTTAAAATTTTATAAAATTTTATAATAATACATACATTCATATTTTAAAAAGTGAAAAAGTTTAATTAAAGCAAGACATTTCTTTTGTTAGTAAAATAGCATTTTTTAGTGCGCAAGCACCAAATTTATGATAATTACAATAAAAATATTCTGGATACTTGATTTCCATTTGTTTAAAGTTGATGCAGCCTATATCCTCAACGTTAAAAATTTTTCGGCATAAAATTTTTTCCAACCATCGTCTTTTTTCTTCACCTTTTACATAAATTTTAGAACATCTTGCGTTGGCTTTTATAAAATTGCAAACGCTTTGAAATGAAACTGATCCAGCAGTCCAGCTTAGGTGATGATAGTTTTTTGTTAGCCACTTTGCTTCTCTTTGCTTTTCTATTGATAAGCATTTGATATCAAATGGGGGTTTTATAATGAAATTGTTATATTCATAATTGTTGAAAACAATTGCTACTTCTTTTGCGATGAAATCATTTGAATTATTTTTGAAACCTTGTACGTCTATGAAAATTATGTTGTTTTCCATATTAGTCAATTCATAAGACTTTTCGCACTTGTCCTTTGATAGGTACATATTCTAATATACGATCATGAATAAGAATGCAGTAAGCTGATGTTTTTGCTCCAATATTAGTTGCTGTTTCAAATTCTATTTTTATATCAATCGGTCCATTATTGAGTGATTCATTCTGATGACTGACATCTACTACAATAATAGGAGCTTTTGTCTTAAACTCTGATGCAGTTAGAAGCGGTTGAGATTCTTTCATATAGTAGCTTTGTTGAAATCTTAGATACATATCATATAGAATTGCATATCGTTCATTTTTGAACTTTATGTTAAGATCATCATATGGATATGAGACTGAATTTAAATGTACTTTTAAATTAGTCAAATCACAATGAACAAACTTATTTTCTTGTTGAAAAGCAATCAATACAAAACGAGGGCGTTCTCTATTTGCAGCTAGTTTAACATTCCAAATATGGCTAGTTCCCATATTTAATTGTGGATTGACATGACAATCCCAACTGCGAAATGCCATAGGTATAGAAGCACCATTGTTAATAATTTTAATCATATTCAATTTGCTAAAGTCGGATAATTGTACATGTGGGATTCTCCATGAGATTAGTGAAATTGTAAGTTTAGCTTTTTTAGTAGAAACACTCGAGCGTACAAGATCTTCGTCGTTCTTATTGCGCAAGAGTATCAGTTCATGTTTTCCATTTAGTATAACTTTGTTGTAGTCTTCAGCGAATCCTAGAAGCATTTTTAGAGGTACATAGAAATTGAAAAAGCCATTTACAAGAGTGACATCGTCAATTTTGTTCCATCCAGCATTTTGCATCACGTTGCTTTCTGTTGGTGACATAGAAACCAAATTTTTTATGGTGCTTGTGGCTCCTAAATATCTTGTATGATCAATTTCAATTCCATTGAGCTCATAGCGAATTTCATCAAATAGATATGCCACAAAGTTGTTTTTTAATATAAAGTTGTCCGATGATGAAGAAGATTTAGAGTTATTATCATCAGCAACAAAACCTTCTACATAAATGTAGCTTTCACTGGGTAGCACGTACAAATCTTGATTTTGTATTGAAATTCTAATTTCATCATTATTGTTGTAAGATTGTAAGTATGGTACATATGTATGATAGTCCTTTTTGATTATATTCTCATCAGACAAGGGCTTATCTAAGACATCTATTATTGAACTCATTTTGTCTTCAATTTAAAATTCAAGGACTTTAGAAAATTTTTATTTGATGTTGTTAATGCTTTCTGTTGTACTGATCGCTTTAATGTTGATGTTGTTCTTGTTGCTATATTTTTTAAGGTATTTGTGTTGTATATTAGCATTATTTAGTTGGCCTTAAATGTATTCGTATTGTAATTTCCTCTCCTCGGAAATTAATTAAATCACCGTGTTGATCAACTACGCGCAGCGCTAGTGAACTTATCTCTCTGGTGTTCACAGGTAAATAGATAAGATTTCTTGGAACCTCATCTATTTTATAGCCTGGAGGCACATTAATCGGAAATTCATGAAGTGTATGCGATTTGGAGCTATTCATATATGTGTTAATAGCGATACTACTTTCAACTCGCAAGAGATTTACTTTAAAAATATTAACTGGAAGATCTGAATAATAATATTGGTTTGGTGTTAGGATTTTGCTATTGAATCCTAAAAGTTTTCCAATTGTATTGTCTTTATTAAAATATACAGTATCCTTGGAACTATTAACTTTAACTTGCATTGTATTGTTATTAGCTTCAATAAAAATCTTATTTGCTGGACAGAGTAGTTTGTATTGCTCTTCTATAAAATCAACTATATCATTTAGTTCGTAAGATCCAATTGGTATTTCTATTGTATATTCTCCTATATGAAACATATTGTTGTAGGTGTCTACATTTGGAATACTGTTGTATGAATGAAAATCAGTTAGAGCACACTCATATGCATCATGTAATTCAATAGGGGGAAAGTAACTAGCAGATAATTCTGATGAGTTAGAGCTCAGAGTAAGTGTTATTGACATTATAACAGACTGATTACAATTAAATAAAGTTTAGTAGACAGTATGGTTTATAAGCATAATTTACATATTTATTTCATTTTCTTATTTTAAAATTAACATTAGTTTCTTAATATTAATGCTATTATTTGTTGATTTAGTTTTTCTTCCATCTATAATATTTCATCTTTACTTATCCAAGAATTGTGTTGATTAGAAAATCCCAGCCATTTAACATATACCTCCTTCCCTTTAATTTTAAGCACCTTTTCAACTAGATATGTATTTGGAAATCTGGTTTTTGAAAGTTCGTCAGTATAGAATCCACCTTTAATAGGATTGCCAAGATAGTCTTCTAATATGTATGTTGCAGGATTTGTATTTTGAACTCTTGTAATTGTGAAAATTTCTGTAGTCCAATTTGGAGTATAACCTTTTTCAAATGTATGCTTATATTTGCTTATGCGTACATGATCTCCTACATTAAATTTTGATATTTTATACATTTTCATATGACTGTATACTGTATTTAGCACCTTTTCCTCATTTGTTGAGTTGACTTTAATTGGAGGCATTTTAATGGTACGATGAACTTTTCTATTGTAGGTATTAAGTAAATCTTTGTATATATCAATCCACTTATAAGAACCATTATAGCTAAATTCTTTCCACATCATTCCTTTCAGTGTTCTATTAAATCGTTCTACTATTGATGCTTTCATAATGCTATATGTTGAGTAGTGATTAATGCTGTATTTATGCATTAATTTTTCAAAGTTTTTGTTGAAAAATTCTTTACCATCATCTGTTTGTATGTTTTTTTGGTATTCGCCCCAATTCAAAAATATTTTCCATTGCGTTAGTTGTTTCAAGTGCAGTTTTTGTTTTTAGTGGTACTGCCCATGCAAATTTTGAGAATGTGTCAATTACAGTCAGCAAAAATCGATAATTTCTATTTTCTTTAGAATAGTTCCCCATTTCAACTAAATCAGCTTGCCAAAGGTCATCTATTCCTTTCATTATAACTCTGCGACGCACAAAATGTTTTCGTGCTTGCTTATGGAGTTCGTTTACTAAATTTCTTTTTGAAGACATTAAGTTGTTTTTAGAGATTTTTTGAAGAGTGTTGTGATCTAGTTGAAGCACTTTCAGCTATTGATACAAACATGTAATTTTCTAATCTATAAATTTTCTCATTAAGCTGTTCAATTTGTTCTTCAAAGGATGTTTTAATTTTTAGAATATCTTTTTCAATTTTATAATTTTCTTCTATATCTAATTTTGTTTCGCGATGTAGATCCTCAATTTGCATTTGAATATTTTCTTGAATTATAGTACTGTCTCTCTTAAAGTATGCTAATAATTTCTCTTCTAGTTTTTCGATTTGAGTTTGCAGAAACAATTTATTGATAACATCGTTTTCCTCCACAGCTTTTGCAACATTTTTGATCCTTTTGTTTTGGACATCAATGTTGTTGTTCGTATCCACAAAGAACCCCAGCAGTTTAGGTGCATTTTTCAAAGAAACTATGTTGCTAGTATCGTTTAAATAATGTCCAAATTTATCAACAGACATGCTTTATATACTTTATTAAACTTAATGTATTATATTAGCTTCACGTAGTTCTTCAATAATTGATATAATCTCGTTATTGTGATTATTATGACCTGCAGCTTGTGATGCGAGCAGTAGTCGAAGTCGATCTACTAGCTCATTTGGATCATCCCAGTATATATAGTTGGGCTTATGGATGTTAAATTCCATCATTCCATCACCTAAGTAGCTACCTTTTGGCTTAGATCCTGTTGATTCAGGTAAATTATCCTGGTTTTTCTCGTCAATAAATTTCTTAATAATATGTTTATATTTATATCCTCTAGTACCCTTAATTTGACCATCAGGTTTATAGTCTCTTCTATATGCATTAGTAGTAATTAAAATCTTTTTATAGATTTCGAGTTCAAATTTATCATAATTTTTTGGTATTTTATGAAACATTAGAGAAAATAGTCCAGGTGTTAGAGCCCATATTTGACCACCAACTTGTATTTTATGTTCACTAAGTGTAAGTTTACTATCACCAAATTTCCATTCATTATTGAAATCTTTATGTGGACCATAGTTTGTATCTAATTCATTATTTCCTTCCAAGACTGATAAATCAGTATAAGTATCTTCTGTATTGGAAGTTTGTGAGTAAAAATTATCTTCATCATCATCATCATCATTTTTAGTATTAGTTTCGTTAAATAATATGGTATTATCAGATATTGTTCCTTCTGCTAGTTTCTTTGGTGTACTTGTCTCTATCTTGAGTGATGGTTTTTCAGACTTTAAACTTGTATTATTTTCAAATTCTGTCTTCATTTTATTTTCTTCTTTAATGGGAATTCTTTTAATTTTTTTAGAACTATTTATGAATTCTTTCAGTGGTTCTGTTATAGGTTTAAATGTATCTCTTAGTTGTTCACGTGTATCTATTTCACCAGTTTTTATACTACGAAGCTTTTTCTTCAAGACATTTCTTGTCAACACCAACTGTTTTAAAATTTTCTCATCCATGTTTAATAAATAAAAGGTATCAGCTATTAGATGAGGTATCAGCTATTAGATCAGCTTATTAGCACCTGGTCTGGTTTTCAGATCAGCTTTTTAGGACCTGGTCTGGTTTTCAGATCAGCTTTTCTGGACCTGGTCTGGTTTTCAGATCAGCTTTTCAGGACCTGGTCTGGTTTTCAGATCAGCTTTTTAGGACCTGGTCTGGTTTTCAGATCAGCTTTTCAGGACCTGGTCTGGTTTTCAGATCAGCTTTTTAGGACCTGGTCTGGTTTTCAGATCAGCTTTTCAGGACCTGGTCTGGTTTTCAGATCAGCTTTTTAGGACCTGGTCTGGTTTTCAGATCAGCTTTTCAGGACCTGGTCTGGTTTTCAGATCAGCTTTTCAGGACCTGGTCTGGTTTTCAGATCAGCTTTTCAGGACCTGGTCTGGTTTTCAGATCAGCTTTTCAGGACCTGGTCTGGTTTTCAGATCAGGTTATCAGGTATCAAATCAGGTTATTAGGTAGCTGGTCTGGTTTTCAGATCAGCTTATCAGGTATCAGATGAGGTTATAGCAAATAGATGTATCAAGCTTAAAGTTAGATTAATAACTAAAGTAAATGTTTATGAAGAGTAGTTTATATAGTTATGAAATAGTCAAATTGCTTTCTGTAGCGTCCATCATTTAATTCATTATCTTTGCTAATCACCAAAAATCCATATTTATCCTTCCAACACTCTCGACAAATCTCATGAAACTTTTCATAACTCATATCGCCACCAACATGATCTCTATAAACATGCTTCATATTTGTCTCATCTTGTTTAAACATTATAATAACATTGGCATTGTCTCTTATTAAATGCTTGGGAATTCTAGTATAAGTTTGACACAAGTAGAATGAATCGACATCCCTATGTCGCCCCATACAAAAATATGTACGTATATTATTCTGCTTTTCACATGCAACATCATCAAATATCATAATTGAATTAGTTTTAGCTTCGTCAGGTGGAATAACTGATTCATTATCTGTAAATGTATAATATCCCATTCCTTTAATTGGTGAAATTAGTTTCTTCAGGTATTCATATTTGGGTTGATATAGAGATTTTGAGTATAAATAGATGTTTTCAAACTTGAGTCCATTAGGACTTTCTAGTAAGCCAATCATAACATTAGTCTTTCCACAATTGGATGGTCCAACTATTAGAGCACGAATAGAATTTGGTAAGAGGGGGCTATGCTTTATTTTTGAAGTGATGTTGACTGAATCGTCAATATTACGAACTAAAATATTTTTATGTTGTTTCACTAACTGCATTTTTGTAACTAAATACATTTTATAAATGTTACCTCTTATTATAGAAAAAATTAGATAATATGGTTATACGATATCAGAAAACGTTTAGTCATAAAAACACCTTCGTTGGAGGAGGTATAGTAGATAAAATAATAAACTCTCTACCTGTTGAACTTCATCTTCCGGGGTATCAGTACTGTGGACCTGGAACAAAACTACAAAAACGTTTAAATCGAGGTGACAAAGGTATTAACTTATTGGACTCTGATTGTAAAAATCACGATATTGCGTATTCAAAAAATAAGGATTTAAGTACTAGACATAAAGCTGATAAAATACTTGAAAATTCAGCTTGGAATCGAGTTTTAGCAAAAGACAGTAGTCTTGCAGAAAAATCATTTGCATATATGGTTACTAACGCAATGAAAACCAAAACTAAATTTGGTATGGGTGTGGAGAAAAAGAAAAATGTTAAAAAGAACAAGCCAAATGATAAAAAACTGTTTAGAACATCAATTAGAGCTGCAACAAAAATACTAAAGAAGGAAAAACCATTAGATATTAACTCAGCTATTAAAATTGCACGAAAAACTATTAACAAATCATTAAAAGGAAGAAAGTCTCAAATTGTAGTTCCACGTGTAATACGTGTTCCAAAAATCGGTGGTTTTTTACCTCTAATACCGATTTTAACTGCTCTGGGTGCAATTGGTAGTCTAACAACTGGGGGTGCTGCCATAGCTAAAGCTGTAAATGCAACAAAGAATGCAAAAAATCAACTTGATGAAGCAACTAGACATAATAAAGCGATGGAATCTATAGCAGTGGGAAAAGGACTTTACTTAAAACCATATAAAAAAGGTTATGGTTTAGTTCACAAAGAGAAATCAAAAAACTCTTAAAGATGCTGCCCAACAGACCACTATCTGATGTGGACCTAAACCGTTTCTCTATAAAAATTCCATATTTTAGAGGAGTTTTCATGTTGAATACTCTACCAAAACGAACAAAGAAAATTGAATGTGGAATAATCAACTTAGATGTATCAACAGGACCTGGTACACATTGGGTAGCATACTATAAAAACAACAATGAAAAAGAATATTTCGACAGCTTTGGAAACTTACAACCTCCTTGGGAAGTAGTCAAATATCTTGGTGCAAATATAAAATACAACTATAATCAGCATCAGAATTTCAATACATTTACCTGTGGACATTTATGTCTTAAATTTCTTTATGAAATAACTGAAAATATTAAATAAAACACAAAAATTTATATTTTACAAAACTCTTTAATGTCTTTTTATTCATAATTTAAAATACATAATTAATATATTATTGCCAAACAGGAAATTGGGAATTTTGAATTAGAAATTCACTCAGCTCACTCTCGACAATTAGGTTTTCTTCACCTTCTCTACTTAGGCAATATGATCCGCTTGAGAGATCTTTGATATCGTCATCAGTTAAAATATTATATCGTTTCGGCAGGAACATTATGTGTTTATTCATTTCAACTTTTAGGGTTGGTCCATATTTAGTTGTTACACGTACCACATTTCTAATAGTATATTTCGTTGAAGAATCAAGCTCCTTTACGTGGATTAAAGTTTTGTTATTTAGAGCATTAAATTTTGCAATTAGATTTGTTGTGGAGTCCATTTTTTATTTTTTATTTAGATACTTCTTGTCACTCTGAATGTTTAACTGGAAATGATCTTAAAAGTAGCGATGATGACTTCAAAAAGGCTAATCGAAAATAATTGTGGTGAAATAGTGAATAAGTGGGAGATAGTGATAGACAGAAAGAGATAGTTATAGAGAGACAACGGTTAGAGAGAGACAGAGTAGTAAAAAAGAAATATGGAATAGAGAGAAAAGGGTTAGAGAGAGATAGAGTTCTAAAAAGAAATATGACATAGAGATGATAGTATAGATATTTTAAAGACCATATAGATATTTTAAAAATTTACAGAACAAATTAGTCTTAAAGGAACCTTCCAACATTCATCATCATTCATTCATCAGCAAATAAAATGAGTCAAATTAGACGTACTCTTAATCAATTTATAAGAGATTTTGAAAGCTTCAGGCTTTTTGATCATTGGGAGATGATAAAATGTTTCCAAAATATGCTGGATGAGAACGAAGAATATGGTGTCATGGAAGATGAAGACAACACTGAAGGACACTTCCCCAGCTGTCCTTGGTATCATCCTGAGTGTGAGGAGGGACCTGATACTTGCAGATGTACCATATATTTTTTAAGAAAAAATATACTAGAACATCTAATAATTGGCTATTACGAAATGTTTCCATCATTATAAATAAATTAAATAAAAATGAAATAAAATTGTATAAATAATAAAATAAAATTGAATTATAAAAATATTCCTTGATTTGTATTATTTTTTTCTAAAGGAAAACTAGGAATCATCTGCTCGAATATAAAATAACATAAACTTGTATGTAGTGAAAAATATGAGGATTTATCCGATTATCTAAATTATTTCTCTTTATGAAAATATCTAATTGAATTTCATAATATTGTGAAATTCAATTTCTCTTGTGCAGAACCTCTCAAAGAAAACAAGACTGTGCATGTTTAAGTAACCTGAAAACAAGACTGTGCATGTTTAAACGACATGAAAATAAGAATTTGCAAATAAGCAAAAACACAAATTTTTTTGATCCAACGAAGTAAAGCCAATAAAGAAATAAAAAAACCACTCACATTTTCCATTCTTTTTTCAATAGTTTATTTACAATAACTTTTCTTAATAAATAGGATTTAAATACAATAATATTTCTTAGACTTTTTTACATTCATTTTAACAACAATAAAATATTTTTTCTTATTAAATAAGATTTTATATACAACAATTTTTCTTAATAAATAGGATACAAATACAATATTTTTTCTTAATAAATAGGATTTTATATACAACAATTTTTCTTAATAAATAGGATACAAATACAATATTTTTTCTTAATAAATAGGATTTTATATACAATTTAAAAATTAACTAATTAACTAAGATTTTCTTGCATTTTAGCAATCTCATCTAGCAACATGTCAAGTTCGTATTCAGGGTTAGTTTCCTTAATACGAAAATGATACCATGCATAAGTGTTTATATTATTTGATCTAATTTTTCTCTTATCATCTCCATAGCTTAATACTACCTTATTTAGTTCACTAGTATATAATTGATGTAGTTTAGATTTAAATGTTAACATACTATCATACACATTAATCTTATTAAATAGGCAATTCTTATATGTAGCTAAACTATATTTATCTAATATGGCTCTCTTTACCCCCTTCGATTTTTTAATATCATCTTGGTTTTCTACGCTAAATGAATACATTTTTGAGCGCAGCCCAACAAACTCTGTCATTATCTTACCGCAATTTTCATCCTTCATCATACCAATTACTTTTTTATTTACTATTGGGAAATTATAAATATTGTCTGTAGGGTAGTCCGATGTGTCAAATTGTTCATGTATGTCATTTTTTATGTCAGCGTAAAAGTCGTCAGTCTTTATTGAATATATAAAAGAGTCAGTATAAATCCTGCAACATACATATTAGAAGACTATCTTGGTAATCCTATTAAAGGTGGATTCTATACTGACGAACTTTCAAAAACCAGATTTCCAAATACATATCTAGTTGAAAAGGTGCTTAAAATTAAAGGGAAGGAGGTATATGTTAAATGGCTGGGATTTTCTAATCAACACAATTCTTGGATAAGTAAAGATGAAATATTATAGATGAAAGAAAAACTAAATCAACAACAACATCATAGCAAAACAATAATAGCATTAATATTAAGAAACAAATGCTAATTTTAAAATAAGAAAATGAAATAAATATGTAAATTATGCTTATAAACCATACTGTCTACTAAACTTTATTTAATTGTAATCAGTCTGTTATAATGTCAATAACACTTACTCTGAGCTCTAACTCATCAGAATTATCTGCTAGTTACTTTCCTCCTATTGAATTACATGATGCATATGAGTGTGCTCTAACTGATTTTCATTCATACAACAGTATTCCAAATGTAGACACCTACAACAATATGTTTCATATAGGAGAATATACAATAGAAATACCAATTGGATCTTACGAACTAAATGATATAGTTGATTTTATAGAAGAGCAATACAAACTACTCTGTCCAGCAAATAAGATTTTTATTGAAGCTAATAACAATACAATGCAAGTTAAAGTTAATAGTTCCAAGGATACTGTATATTTTAATAAAGACAATACAATTGGAAAACTTTTAGGATTCAATAGCAAAATCCTAACACCAAACCAATATTATTATTCAGATCTTCCAGTTAATATTTTTAAAGTAAATCTCTTGCGAGTTGAAAGTAGTATCGCTATTAACACATATATGAATAGCTCCAAATCGCATACACTTCATGAATTTCCGATTAATGTGCCTCCAGGCTATAAAATAGATGAAGTTCCAAGAAATCTTATCTATTTACCTGTGAACACCAGAGAGATAAGTTCACTAGCGCTGCGCGTAGTTGATCAACACGGTGATTTAATTAATTTCCGAGGAGAGGAAATTACAATACGAATACATTTAAGGCCAACTAAATAATGCTAATATACAACACAAATACCTTAAAAAATATAGCAACAAGAACAACATCAACATTAAAGCGATCAGTACAACAGAAAGCATTAACAACATCAAATAAAAATTTTCTAAAGTCCTTGAATTTTAAATTGAAGACAAAATGAGTTCAATAATAGATGTCTTAGATAAGCCCTTGTCTGATGAGAATATAATCAAAAAGGACTATCATACATATGTACCATACTTACAATCTTACAACAATAATGATGAAATTAGAATTTCAATACAAAATCAAGATTTGTACGTGCTACCCAGTGAAAGCTACATTTATGTAGAAGGTTTTGTTGCTGATGATAATAACTCTAAATCTTCTTCATCATCGGACAACTTTATATTAAAAAACAACTTTGTGGCATATCTATTTGATGAAATTCGCTATGAGCTCAATGGAATTGAAATTGATCATACAAGATATTTAGGAGCCACAAGCACCATAAAAAATTTGGTTTCTATGTCACCAACAGAAAGCAACGTGATGCAAAATGCTGGATGGAACAAAATTGACGATGTCACTCTTGTAAATGGCTTTTTCAATTTCTATGTACCTCTAAAAATGCTTCTAGGATTCGCTGAAGACTACAACAAAGTTATACTAAATGGAAAACATGAATTGATACTCTTGCGCAATAAGAACGACGAAGATCTTGTACGCTCGAGTGTTTCTACTAAAAAAGCTAAACTTACAATTTCACTAATCTCATGGAGAATCCCACATGTTCAATTATGCGACTTTAGCAAATTGAATATGATTAAAATTATTAACAATGGTGCTTCTATACCTATGGCATTTCGCAGTTGGGATTGTCATGTCAATCCACAATTAAATATGGGAACTAGCCATATTTGGAATGTTAAACTAGCTGCAAATAGAGAACGCCCTCGTTTTGTATTGATTGCTTTTCAACAAGAAAATAAGTTTGTTCATTGTGATTTGACTAATTTAAAAGTACATTTAAATTCAGTCTCATATCCATATGATGACCTTAACATAAAGTTCAAAAATGAACGATATGCAATTCTATATGATATGTATCTAAGATTCCAACAAAGCTACTATATGAAAGAATCTCAACCGCTTCTAACTGCACCAGAGTTTAAGACAAAAGCTCCTATTATTGTAGTTGATGTCAGTCATCAGAATGAATCACTCAATAATGGACCGATTGATATAAAAATAGAATTTGAAACAGCAACTAATATTGGAGCAAAAACATCAGCTTACTGTATTCTTATTCATGATCGTATAATAGAATATGTACCCATCAAAGGACAAGTGCGAAAAGTCTTATGAATTGACTAATATGGAAAACAACATAATTTTCATAGACGTACAAGGTTTCAAAAATAATTCAAATGATTTCATCGCAAAAGAAGTAGCAATTGTTTTCAACAATTATGAATATAACAATTTCATTATAAAACCCCCATTTGATATCAAATGCTTATCAATAGAAAAGCAAAGAGAAGCAAAGTGGCTAACAAAAAACTATCATCACCTAAGCTGGACTGCTGGATCAGTTTCATTTCAAAGCGTTTGCAATTTTATAAAAGCCAACGCAAGATGTTCTATAATTTATGTAAAAGGTGAAGAAAAAAGACGATGGTTGGAAAAAATTTTATGCCGAAAAATTTCTAACGTTGAGGATATAGGCTGCATCAACTTTAAACAAATGGAAATCAAGTATCCAGAATATTTTTATTGTAATTATCATAAATTTGGTGCTTGCGCACTAAAAAATGCTATTTTACTAACAAAAGAAATGTCTTGCTTTAATTAAACTTTTTCACTTTTTAAAATATGAATGTATGTATCATTATAAAATTTAAAAAAAAAAAAAAAAAAAAATTTTAAACAATAAATGTATCAAAAATAAAATAATATACAAGTGTTTTCTTATTTCAAATACAAACTACATAAAGGAAAGAGAAGGAAGTAGGGAGGAGGAGAAGTTAACTTCTTTGCTTACTTGCAAATGCTTGGTTTTTGTTTCTCTGCTGCTGAGTGTACTTAGTTTGCTGCTTTAAAATAATCGTAGACAAAGAAAATGATTACGTTGCAAAATATATATGTATTCTACAAAATATTCCACGCACAAGTACCCACGATCACACATTCATACATGCACACATACATGCACACATACATACATACACATACATACATACACATACACATACATACATACATACATATTTCTTAAACAAATACACAAAATATTAAATTACCCGCGACTATCAAGCTGGACCCCCCACACACAAGTATGGGTGTTCACATACATGTGAACACAAGTATGGGTGTTCACATACATGTGAACACATAAATAAATATTTTCTCTGATATTACTGATATAGTATTACGATAACAAATTTATACAGTCTGGCAACACTGGCAATTTTCCCTTTGGTATTAGAAAATAATAATCATGTTTTGCCGTCGGCATTTGGAAAATATAATAATCATGTTTTGCCGTCGGCATTTGGAAAAAATAACAATCATGTTTTGCCGTAGGCATTTGAAAAAAAATTCATATATTGCCGTAGGCATTAGGAAAAATATTCATATATTGCCGTAGGCATTAGGAAAAATATTCATATATTGCCGTAGGCATTAGGAAAAATATTCATATATTGCCGTAGGCATTAGGAAAAATATTCATATATTGCCGTAGGCATTAGGAAAAATTAATTTTCACAATTTCACACCCATTAGTATTAGGAAAAATCATTGCATGATTTTCCCGTCGGCATATATACTTATGAAATACTAATCTTATGAAACCCCTTAATCCACCCCCCCAAAAATCACCTATTCACATAATTAATGCCACCTCAAAAAAAAATCACCCGTTCACACAAAGTTAATGTAAACAAAAAAACTCCTTATGTAAACAAAAAATTCCTTATGTAAACAAAAAGTTGGACGGACTTATTGACCCACCCTCGTAGGGTATCAAATTTCACAAATTTCCAAGAATTTTGAAATTTGGGTAATTAAAATTTCAAAATTTCAAAATTTTAATTGTCCCCGGAGCGGCAGTTCACTACTACTTTGATATACAAAAAAAAAAAAAAATTTAAAAGTTTCCTGCTCTGGAGGTGTGTTTATTTTATTTTTCTAATTTTGTATACCAAACTTTTTCTTTCTAGAACATAAAATATATATATTTAATGTATAACGAAAATGAATACAATTAATTTCACCTAGTTAAATTTATCTAGCAAAAATAAGTAACTATTTTCCAACCCTGGAATCAACCTTTTAAATTTTTCTGATTTTTATAAAATATATAAATTATGTTAGTTAATTATTATTTTTCGAACTGTATTTGTTTCTTAAATTCTTATGAAATGAATTAGGCTACTGTTTGTAACGCTTTTTAAGCCAAATTACATTGCTCTATAAATTATGTTTTATTTATAGAGCAAAAAAACATTAGTTTTAATACTTTACTTTGATAAAACAAAAAAAGTTAAAAAATCTTCCTTTTTATTTTTTCTTTGATAGTTTGTATACCAGTTTAATTTTGAATTAAAACTAAAAATCAAAGAATGTACCAAAAAAAAAAAAAAATTAAATTTTCCAACCCTGGAAAAAGGATTTTAATTTTTCTTATTTCTTTTAAAAATACAAATTATGCTTTATTTATAGAGAAAAGAAAACATTAGTTTTAATAGGTTACTTTTATATATAAAAAAAAAATCTAAAATTTCCAACCCTGGAATCGTTCTTTATCCTTATTTTTTGATCTTGAATACAAATTTAATTCTTAAAACGAAAAACAAAAATTAGTTTTAGCTAGTTACTTTAATATGTCAAAAAATTTGAATTATCCCACCCTGGAATCATCCCTTTTAATTTTTCTTTAAAAATATAAATTATGTTTTATTTATAGAGAAAAGAAAACATTAGTTTTAATATGTTACTTTTATAAAATAAAAAAAAAACCAAATTTTCCAACCCTGGAATAGTTTTTTTTTAATTTTTTTTAATGATTTTGTATACCAATTTAAAATATATGAAATATCAAATAGGCTTATTGAATACAAAAATAAATAAAAATTAGTTTCAGCTGGTTACTTTTATATACCAAAAAAAAGTAGACATTTTGCAGCCCTGGAATCATCCTTTTAGATTTTTTGGACTTCCTTTAAAAATATAAGATATATAAAATAGTTTTAGTGGGTTACTTTTATAAATCAAAAGAAGTTCCAATTTTCCAACCTTGGAACCGTGTTTTTGTGTTTATTTTGATTTCGAAAAACAATTTAATTCTTACTGAAATATCAAATAGTTTAATTTAATAAAAAGAAATAGTTTTAGCTAGTTACTTTTATATACATATGTATGTACCAAAAAAATAGTAAAAATTTTCCATCCCTGGAATCAACTTTTTAGATTTTTGGGTTTCTTTTAAAAATATAAAATATGTTTTATTTAGTTTTAGCTAGTTACGTTAATATAATAAAACAGTTCAAACTTTCCAACCCTGGAATCATCTTTTTAATTTTGAATACCAATTAAGTTCTTATTGAAATATCAAATAGGTTTATTTAAAAACAAGCTTTTTAAGTTAGTTTTATATACAAAAAAAAAATTCCAGCTCTGAAACCGTCTTTTTGACTTTTTCGATTTGCAATACTTTGGACTATTTCTGATACACAAGTCTAAGACCGAAGTCTGTAGCTTTTCTGGGAGCTTCGGAAAACTGATTTCAAGTTGAGACAGGCGGACGGGTGGACAGACAGAAATACAGACGGACATCGCTCATTCGTCTTCCCTATTCATAAGGACACATATGAATATTGTGGAGGTTACACACTGAATGACAAACTTTTATAAAACCTTTACCACTTTAGATGGAACATATAGAAATTTATATGAGATTGTATGTGTTTCGTATCTTCTGCATGCTCCTGCATGTTCCTGATTGTCCCTCTATTTCTTATTATTTTTTTATTTTTTATTAATGTTACTACAACATAGGATAATTTTTTTAAATTTAAATTAATTTCTTGATAGCTTGAAATGCACAAATTTATAGACATTTCAATAATCTCTGCAAGAATTTTAACCTTAATAAAAATGCCAGAAATTTTCCACAGTACTTGAATCCAAATTTTGTTATGATAATAAATATCATAAATTATGTCAAATCCTTATAAACATTTATTAACAAACACACATACACATATACAAACATACATACATACATACATACATACATACATACATACATACATACATACATACATACATACATACATAATGGGTGTTTTTTATTGAGGTATAGAACTTTAAGTTGGCATCACTTTTTTAACTGGCGGCCATTTTGTCAGCTGTCAAGTGATTAATATTTAGTTTGGTTTGCCATTTCATCATGAACAGGTTGACAAAAGAACAACGCTTGCAAATCGTGCAAATTTATTTCGAAAATAATGGTTCAGTTCGCGAAGTTTACCGCAAGCTCCGTCCATTTTATGGTCGACATAATCGTCCATCAGAGCAATTAATTCGGTTAACCATGGATCGTTTTCGCACTACGTTTACTCTATGTGATAATACGCATCCGCAGAGACGTCGAACAGTGCGCACCGAAGAAACAATTGCCGCTGTAGAGCAAAGTGTTGAAGAGGACCCGAATGAATCGATTCGCCACCGTGCACAGCAATTGGAGCTTTGTCCATCAACTTTATGGAAGATTTTGAAGATTTTGAATGTGGATGAGTTGTGGTTCCAACAAGACGGCGCTACATGCCACACAGCGCACGTCACAATCGATTTATTGAAGGAAACATTCGATGAGCGCATAATTTCGCGGAATGGACCTGTCAATTGGCCACCAAGATCGTGTGATTTGACACCATTGGATTATTTTCTTTGGGGATATGTGAAGTCGCTCGTCTACGCCAACAAACCAGAAACGTTAGGGGACTTGGAAGCCAACATTCGTGGCGTTATTGCCAACATACGGCCCCATATGCTCGAAAAAGTGGTTGAAAATTGGACCTGTAGAATTGGCTTTATTCGAGCCAGCCGCGGCGGCCACATGCCCGAAATCATATTTAAACATTAATGGCATAAAATTATCCTTCCAATAAAGCCAAATTGATGGACATTAAAACGATTTTCTTGTGTTTTATTTCAATTCGAAGTTCTATACCTCTAAAAAAACACCCTGTACATACTTAAGTAGCAATAACAAGCATTTGACATAAAATTCCACTTTATCGATATTTTGTTTAGAAATTTTTTTTTGTTGTAAATCTATTCAACCATAAGCTTTTTATGACATGAATATTAAACTTAAAATTCTAATTTAAGCTCTAAGCTTTTATACTAAAATGCATAAAAAATTGTATTAAAACAAAATGCGAACACACACGAACATAAAATCACTAGAGAGAAAAAAAATGCCGAAAACAACTTTAAACTGACTCTACTTGTGTAGATTAAGTGGAAAAGCGTATAAAACTAGAAAAAACAACAAGAAAATATAATATATTATTCCTCCTCAATACAAGTATGTTTTTTTTTTTGTCCATCATAATATGATACGAGGATTTAAAAAATACTCGTACTAACAACCGGCACTTGCTGCAAAGGATAATAGTACAGGATAGCAGGCAGCATAAACATAAACATATGTAAGTGTGCGTATGTGTGTCAATATGTTTTGGAATTCATATGAATATGTAAGTGAAAATTTAATTTCACGCCTTGTAAAACTCATAGGCAAAATTGAGAGCGAGAGACCAGCATAGAGATAATAAATAATAAAGAGCAAAACAGGACCTTAATATGCTTGATCTAGGACTAGCGAAATAATAAAGATACAAACAAAGGAATTAAAAATATGTACAAATGTAGTGTAGTTCTAATCAGTATATGAATATAATTAAAACATTTTCAAAATGTTTCCTACAAACAAAAAAAGTGTTCAGATAATAAGTAAAACCAAAACTACTAAGTTTATCTCAAGCCTCCTTGAAGTCCGAAAATTAATGAAGAATTTCTTATAATATTATCTAACAACATAAGGAAAATGATTGAGGAAGGATATGCTTAAAAAGGGTTTACTTTAGCTAAGTTAAGGTAGAAAAGAGAGGTAACCACGTTGACCCTATCCAACACGGAATTACACTTATGCCAATTCGATATGTTGCCCACTGTATTCAAAGAGGCAGGGTACTGCAATATACCTATTTGCCTAGAAAAAATCTATTCGATAAACTGTACACGGCCAAAAAACAGTCTGTTCTATGTCTTCTCTTAGGTATCTCCCATCGGAGTCCCTAACAAATTCCTTAGGTACATTATCCCTATAGAAGGTTGGTATTTTAAACTGACTAAACGTTGGACAGTGACAGCGATACTCTTTTGATAACAAATTAAAATTTTTTTTTGCAATTTTTATAATTTATAGCATAATTTTTGTAAAAGGTGCGAAACTAAACAATTGTTGGATTGATGCAAGCAATTTGTTTTTATAACTTTTTTTGTGTGAATAATCAACTTTTTGCAAGAATTTTTTCTAATTTTCCTTTTTGCAAAACTGTTAAGATATTCAATAAGAACTCGTTAAAAGCTTTCAAGGAAGGACCATCGGTTTAAAACATAACTGGGCTGAGAGCACAATAAGCAACATTGCACAAACTATCGTTTATACTTCAATTAGGTTTTCATAAAAAATTTAACTTATATACAAAAATCTTGAGTAATGATCTTTCTTAAACATGAAATAAGTTTAACTGAAAAAAAAAAATTATTTTTGGTTATAATTGTACCCAAATTTTTTTTTATTTCCAACCCTGAAACAATAGTTTTGACTTTTCTGTTTTTTAATACTAATTTATTTCTTTCTAAAATACAGAATTTATTTACTTACCAAGATTTCCAAGTCTGGAACTATGTTTTTTATTTTAATAACTTTTTTGCCAAACTATTTCTTTCTAAAACATAACTAATGTACAAATAATTTGTAAACAAAAAGAAAAAAATAATTTTACCTAGTTAGTTTTATATACGAAAAAAAATTAATTTCCAACCCTGGAATCGTCTTTTTAAATGTTCCTGAATCCTTATACCAATATGGTTCTTTAAAAAATATATAAAATATGTTCAGTGAACAAAACAAAAAAAAAAAACAAAAAAAAAATAATAAGAAAAAAATTAGTTTTATTTAGTTACTTTAATATCAAAAAAAGTTCAAAGATTCCAGCTCTGAAACTATGGCTAGCATTTGTCTCATTTTCTATACGAAACATTTCTTTCAAAAGCATTCTTTCAAAAGAATTTAGAAAGAAATACCGAAAAATATCGGTATTTCCCCCAGCTAATAAAGTCTACTTTAATTTTTCTTCTCTTCTTTAGAAACTCACATTACTTAATAAAAATATTTCATGCAATAAGAATTTAAGAATATAATATACTCGCATGTTTAATTTATATAGCAGAAGGAAAAATTAGTTTTAGTAGGTTTTATTTAACAAAAATAGACATAGTTTTCCAACCGTGGAAACGTCTTTTTGATTTTTTTAATTTAATTTTTATTTTTAATACCAATTTTATTAGATATCCATACAAAATTTAACATACATATATAAAACAATCTTGAAATATGTTTAACTAAAAAAGGAATTATTTTTTTAACCAATTTTTTTTTTATTTCCAACCCTGGAACCATAATTTTACTTTTTTTATACTAATTTATTTCTTTCTAAAATATAGAATTTATTTAATTACCAAAGAAATAATTAGTTTTATATACCAGAAAAAGTTAAAGTTATCCAGGTCTGGAGCTATGTACTTTATTTTTCGAATTTTTATGCCAAACTACTTCTTTCGAAAACATAATTTGTAAGCAAAAATACATTATTTGACCTAGTTACTTTTATATACATAAAAATTAAATTTTCCAACCCTGGAATTATCCTTCCTTATTCCCAATACCAATCTAGTTCTTTAATAAATATATAAAATATGTTAAGTGAACAAAGCAAAAATGAATTAGGAAAAAAATTGATTTTATTTAGTTACCTTAATATAAAAAAAAATTCAAAGTTTCCAGCTCTGGAGCTGTGGTTTTCATTTTTACAATTTTCGACACTCAACTTTTCTTTCAAAAGCATAAAATATATTTAATTTATAAAGAAAGAGAAAAATATTAATTAGAACTAGTTACTTTTATATAACACTAAAAGTGTAAGTTTCCCAACCCTGGTATCACAATTTAAGATTTTTCTGATTTCTTACACCAATAAATTTTTTTAAGAATATAAGATATGTTTAATTTATAGAGGAAAAGGGAAAATTAGTTTTAGTAGGTTACTTTTATTTAGTAAAAAAAGTAAAAGTTTTCCAACCCTAAAAACGTCCTTTTGGTTTTTTTATTTTTTATTTTTCGTACCAAGTTAATCGTACTGAAATATAAACTAAGTTTATTGAATAAAAATAAAACAAAAATTAGTTTTAGCAAGTTACTTGTATATGGCAAAATAAAGTTTAAGTTTACCAGCTCTGAAATGGATTTTTTCTCGATTTTGCTGATTTTCAATATTAATCTATTTCGGACCACTTCTGACAAACCAGTTCAAGACCGAAGTCTGTAGCTTTTCTGGGAGCTTCGGTAAACCGATTTCACGTACAGACAAACGGACGGACGGAGATCGCATATTCGTCTTCCCTATGCATAAGGATCCAGAATATATATATTACACATGGAATGACAAACCTGTATATAATATTTACCATTTTTGGTGAAGGATATAAGAATAATCATTTTAACCAACCACGAATTTTAACCCATTTTAAGCCAACTACGAATTATAAAAATTTAGGATTTGTATTTAAGAATATTTTTATTATGTCGCTACACTGAAAGAATTTCTTCTTTCTATAAATTTCGACATTAATCTAATGAAAAATTAAATTAAAATTCGTTGGATTAATGAAACCAGTTTCGTCAAAATTATTTTATTGAAAACTTCATCAAATTTATTTAACAGTGTAATTAAGGCAGTGCTATAACTTCATCGAAACAATAAAATAATTTCATGAAAAAAATGAAATAACTTAAATATAAAGGGGTTTCTTAATAATTAGAAAATATTGTTGTCATAAATCCAATAAAACATTCTTACCAGAAACCAGAATACCAACGAAGCAATTGCAATGAAATTATTTCACAATATTCCTGAAATTTTCATTGGATTTGTGAAATTATCATTAGATTTGTGAAAAAATTTTAATGAAATTGTTTCATTGGACTTATGAAGCAAAATTCTTTCGGTGTAGTTTTTTGGGGATAAAAATTTGCTTGCAAGATGAAGAAGAGTGAGAAACTATTACCTGGCACTACCCGAGGTTACAAATTCTCCTTCTTCATAGGAATGTGAGAGTTTTAGTTGTAGTCGTGTTTCAAAGTCAGAACTATAATAATTCTTTGAACATTTTTTTAAGTTTCACAATTGTAGCACTGAATTTTTTTTTTAAATCAATTCAAATAATTTTTTTTTACCAAAATTCGTAAAAATTTAAAAACATTAAAAACGCATTTTTTCTTTATTAAAATAATGATGTACTTCATATAAAGGTTCAAACCAAATAGAAAAAATAATAAGACTTAAAATCAGCCTCTAAGATATGTTTATTAAAATATAATATTTCTATGTAATGATTTCAAGTACGAGCGGGAGGCTTGTCTGTCTGTCCCTTAACTTTTTAAAATTCTTTTAGTGAAATTCCCATATGAATTTCATTGCTATTGTCAAGGCGAACGAACCATTGAGGAATGTTTTGCTGCAGTAAATGACATTCGTTTTTATATTATTTCACCGGTCTCAGCAGACTCTTCATAATTTAGCTTCTGCGCATACAGGAGTGGTGACTATACTCGTATATTATGATTTTACAGAGAAAATGAAAGCAACAAGTGGCTCAAATCAAGAACAAGGATTTTTCTCTGGAAAGTCCATCATATGGAAAATTTTTGTAAAAAAAAGAGAGCAGAAGATATAAACAGAAGTTATTTGAGTTAAAAATTTTCGGTTTTCTAGCTTGTGCATTTTTGGAGTAGTCACTATAAGAATTTGTTTTTTATATGTATTAAAATTCACATACAGTACAGTTCGGCTATATTGAGTGCATGAAAAATAATAAGCATAAATGATTTTGGAAACATTTACTGCAAAGGCAAAAAATGTATGTATATCTAAAATTTTTTTTAATCATTTGTTCTTCCATTAAAAAAGAACAAATATAGTTTCAACTATAGATAAAGCAATTGCTTTTTTCACTTACAAAAAAAGAAAACTGTTGGCTTTGATATACGAGTAACATAAGCATATATGCACTCTTGGTTGCACGCTGCTGGTGCAAATGTACACACATACATATGTATGTGACCTTCTCCGAGAAAAGGTACTTAGTGTGTCAAAAAACGGGTGTGTGTCAAAATCGACAAAAGTGAGAAAAACCTTAAAATTTCATTTTTTAAATGCGTTTTTCTCAAAACTTCATTTTCACACACGAGGTGCCTTTTCTCGGAGAGAGTCACATATAATGCACCATTATATTTCAAATGCTTGGCTTTGTGTTTGGTGGGTAGCTCTGCAACCTCAATAGAATCACAGTGCACCAATACTATCACAGCTCCCACCACTGATGTAAGCACTCACAGAGTGAATAGAGAAGTCTGGTTCTGCAGCATACCTTTCGTTCCATAGTAAAAAAAAAACAAGTAAGAGTCCTATCCGAATCTTATATACCCTTGACTGAAGTACGTGTGAAGTACATTAATACATATGTACATACATGCATTATCACATACATTTATATTTTTTTGTGAGAAAAATACTTCAATAATTTTTTGCTCTTGTACATTTTATAGCAAGTGACCTATGGGTACTTTTCGACTAAAGAATTTGATTCAAAGATTTTATTTTCGACATTAGCAATAGTTGACTATTTTATTCTGCACTTTGTATCTAAATTTTTTTAACATTATTAATATTTTCCCTTTTTAGAATGAATGAAGACAAATTAATTATAGAGAGCTCTAACAGAGATCTGCATTTTCTAATGACAATTTATTAACCAACATCTAAAGCAACTTGAATCTGCATACATATGTATGTATGTCTATACATATGTGTATGTACATAAGTTAAGGATTTTTCCAGTCTTTTCTATATTGATCCCGAGATTGAAAACTGAATTAAATAACTATCCATACTGGTAGTGAAACAAATT